>CM052334.1:6329771-6693408 GCA_028455595.1 Lasioglossum vierecki
AAATTGAACTTAGTATTAGGAGAACATGATATCGAAGGAGGTATCCGAAATTCAGTAGTACAACTCAACGGCAAGTCAGACGGTCGAAAATTGGCGAAAATTTTCGAAAACCTCGGAAATTGAACTTTGTGTTAGGAGAACATGATATCGAAGGAAGTATCCGGAATTCAGTAGTACAACTCAACGGCAAGTCAGACGCTCGAAAATTGAGTGGTGGAATTCAAAGACAAATCGGATATTTTGGGAAAAGATTGGGATTAAACAAATATAACCGCAAATACGTTATCACACTCTCTTTATTTATTCATTTCATATTCGTGCAAGAAATGATTGTTTTGTACAATGTACATATAAATTGTATTCTAATAATCTATAACCCGTCTGGTGGAGTTGCTGCGTGGAGTAGGTTCTTGTCCGGACTGTGAGTTGATGTTGGTTGATGTGCATCCAATAGTAGCACGGCCAAAGCCCGTGCGTGAGCACTCTCATTTCCTCTCTACCGTCACTGACCGATACTACGAACAGATCAGAACCAATCAGAACTGATCAGAACAGATTCTCTGATTTTATAGTTCTACATTTCTCCGTAAAACGGCGCCATCATTCGCATTGATCGCTTCTGTTTGAAAGCGCATCTCGAGTTTCATCATGTTCATGACGAAAGATCAATATGGCGACTTCCATGAAATAATAAATTATAGTGAAGAATTTTTTATGGGAATTGACTTTTACAATCAAATTTATGCAGCACTGCATTAATTGATTATGAGATATAACTATCACAACGTCTTTCACGATGTTTAAACATCCGAGGTGAAATCCTCGCGGACTTCAGTACGTTCTCACCCAATGTTGTGTACATCAGTAAACACGTTCGTTTGTTGTTTATGCGGAATTGTTAACATTTGACATTACTGTTAACACGTTATCGCACGATTAAATGAATTTATCAAACTTGTACCGTTTAAATGCTGTGCTTATTGTTTCAGTTCTCGAGAAAAAGATCTTAAATGATTCACGAGACGACGTAGAATTTCGCCGAATAATACCTGTTCGGGAAAAATGTTGCAACAGCGTGCATTATCGAGAGATAAAGTACTGTTTGGTATTTTAAAAAATAAAAGCCCGAACGGTAGCAGCATATGTGAGAAACTGGTATCTATCAATAAGTAGAGTGCACACTTTTCTTTCTTCCATTCAGTAAATGTTTACTTCATAGTACAAAATTCATATATACACTACTGTGCCAGAGAAAGAAACACCAAGTATAATCAGAAGATATAATCACAAACAATGTCTTCATGTAGAAATTATATTGTATAACGATTGATGTATTGCAATTTAAAGTATTAGATAACCCACAATAACACATATAATATTCTTAAAACTATTGAATTAAACAATGGAATCCTTTTTCAAAACTTACTGTGTTCTTGTTTGATTTTTTATGCTCTTCTCTATTAAACATGGCTGGCTGATTCTTTCTGTTGCACAATTGTGTATACTTGTGTGCGTACACACACACACAGAGGCATACTAATCAGTTTTTTTTAGATAACCCTTCTATCAAATTAGTAGAATGATTTGTTTCAATGTTTGAAAAACAAATTAAGAAAAATTATTGACAGTAACTTCTTATTTCAGAATAACAATGTAAAAAACATTGTTGTATTATCGGAGGATGAACTCTGTGAACTATGGCAGCATCTGAAAACCATGCTGCTAGAGGCTCAAAAGCTATGTATGCAAACATCAAAGAGTCAGAGCAAATATGTAAAAGTGAGAGCATTCATAGTTTCTGGATCTGCATTAAAAATTTGGCAGAGTTTATTACGGCAATTACAAACTTTCGCTTACCTGCAGACTTAAATATATTCTTTCTATTATAGGAATATGGTTCAATGGTGAAACTGATGCGCACAATAACTGCAATGGCTCTCGAAACAATTCTGCAACGGCTGTTTATTCCTAATGTTCTTCTACAAAATGTAATGTTGTTACATTCCAATGTGTTCCCCAGTATCATTGATAAACAGGCGAAGAATGATATATCCTATCTGCTAGAGAACTGGTGGCAATTAAATATGACTTGGAAGGAGAAAGTCATAAAAAATGTAGTTAACTACCTGATTCAAGGCTGCAAGTCCTCATTGGTACCTATACATTAGATAAGCAAATAAATACGTATAATATTGATTTATACGAAACACGAAATAAATGATCTGGTTTTCAGCAACATGTAAAACGCCTGTACGATATAAGGACTGCAATTCCAGTACTAAAATCTACAGAAGATATCCAAGAGTTGCTTAAACTTGTTCGAGAAAACACTGTGATGTCACTCGAGGAAGGCAGATTGTTGATATTATATTTGTTTACTCTCGGGGAGCAGTTCATATTAGTAACATCTACAGTTCTACATATTTTATCGATTTGTCGAAAACAAGATGTATTAACAAATGCGATTCTTTCAGGGAGTTCATAATAATGTGAAAGTTGTTTTGCAAGATGTTAATGACAGTTACATCGCAGCCTACGCGAATTTGTACGTGTCCGCGTGGTCGCAAGCAACGGGAAAATTAAAAAAGTTTATTCTGGAGAATTGTCTGCAGAATATTATTTTCCATTGCTTCCGCGCGCATCGGGACTCTGAGGGACAGGGGAAACTTGGGAAAAATCTCCTTTTGTTTTTAGCCGCTATTCACGAAAGCAAAACTCAAGCGGCGAGAACGATGATTCACAACCAGTGTAAACTCTTGCTCTGGAAACATATAATGGTAAAGCAAAATGATATTTATATAGTTGCTGGTTAGCAATGAATAAAATTACTCCACAGGCTCCTGGCTCTTTCATTAGATGCAACGCGGTGGAAATTCTGTTCATGACCAGCACTCCGCAGTACGCGCGGGCCGCGAAAGATAGAAATAAATTTCATCTTACGAAATTTTATAAAACCGTAAATGATCTGTTGCATGACCCGGATCACGAAGTGTGCAACATAACTATGATTGTAAGCTGAATTTTCGAGGCAACATACTAAGGTTTCGAATATTATTTGACACGTGGACTCCTGATACAATTATTAATGTTCTGTAATTCGAAATATTTATAGGGTCTTCTAAGGTTGTTAGAAAAACATTGGAACAGTGTGCCAACAAATATAATCCGCGATTGGTTAAACACTTTGCTGCATTTTACCACGAACGTTGGTAATGCTGAAATAAGAGCAAATGTTTTTATTGGTTTGAAGAAAATATTAATCAAAGATCGATCTCATAGAATACTTAAGGACTTCCTACCAAATTTCTCAAAAAGTATTTACGACGAAGACAATACCGTAGTGGAAGCACTGATAAAGCTCCTTTGGTACGTCCAAAATCAACTTGGAATACCATTTTGGACGATTGTGCCGCTAACGTACATTCTCGATAGGCTAGAGGTGCATATTTATCATTTACATGGAATTATTTATGAACAGCGACAAATATTGACGCACGTAAATATTTTCAGAGAACCGAGGACAAATTTTTACTACAAGAATTGATAAAACTTCTTTGGCTACGTATATGCTTGAACGGTTCCGATAACGATAAAATAACAGAAGAAATAATATATATAGGAAGAAACAATATTAAAGCAATTAGGAGGTTTTGTCTCCATTCAAAGTCCGTCGTAAACTCGAACAGATTCGCGCAGCTAATCGAGCGCATGTTGTCCGAGATAAAAGAGGAGATGGAGTGCATGCCTGCCACAAAAATATCCAAGAAAAAATGCAATAAAAAAACGAAATTGAACAATAACGAAAGCACAGGAAGAAATGGTAATATCGCGGGTTATTGCGTCAGAGATAACTCGATCGACTTCGATTAACATTTACAATTATCGTATTAACAGATGATCTGAACGATTGGGACAACCTAGATCTGGATACTTATAAAGACATAGAAATATGCATCGACGTGATTGCTATGCTACTGGTAGCACATGTGAGCCATCTAAGCGATGATAATTACAACGTGGAGGAAATCAAAGTTATGCAGTCGATTGCGAAAATTTTGCCAGAATTCTCCCAGTATTTTAAGGTAAATTTCTAGGTAATCGTTTTTAATTCGCTCTATCCTCCCATGTGAACAATTCTTTCAGGACACCCCGGTGAACCAGTCGGTTCTTTTTTTATTCTCATTAGTGCCCATCAAATATTTTCACAATAAGGACGAGATCATCGAAGCTCTAGGGCAAGAGTTATTCTCTTCGAACACTTCCGAGGATGCTCTCCTCTCACTTATTCACGTCTTCGTGAAATGGAACAAAGGAGAAGTGATTCTTCTCTCATTGACGAAACTTTTCACGGAATCGTTGAGCATAAACATGACGAACAATCAGGTATTACCAGACATAAAACTACTTGACTCTGCCACTCTGAACTATTGGGTTGGAAAGAATCCTCTGAACTTATTTAGAGTAATATAAATGATAAATTTTCGAATGGATTGAGCTGAAACATTGAAATTAATATAATAACTGCTCCAGGGCTCTTGCGACTCCTCGGACGTGTTTACGATCAACGTGAAAGGCTTGGAATTGAGCCTGCGTATTTTAAAACATTTATTGCATGTCGAGTACCAGTCGGTTTTAATGAACAAGTATCATCAGGATGTACTTAAGTTTTGGGAAACGTTGCACACGTGGAGAACGTTTATAGAGAAGAATATAGATAACGAGTGCAATATGAATAATTTAATATCCAAAGACTTGGTTGTGAGATTCTATAAAGAGTACATATCAATGGTCTCCTTGTTACATAAGAGGGATGTGTTCGACGCGTCCGAACGGTTCTCGGAAATTTTGTTCTGGGTTAAGAAGTACGTTCGAGAATCGTAATCGCACATTTTACGTGCTGATAATATTGTAGATATTTATGCAAAATTGAAACTAATTGAAATGTGTATTGAGTTGGAACGAAAGTTCGTAGCGTTTTTCAATTAAACTGCAAAGATAAAATTAGAATATTTATACATAGATTTGTTCAATAACATATTTTTCATTCTCTTCTATTGCTTCTTGCCATTTTTTTTAGATAACTTAGCATGTTATTCAATAAATCTATGAATAAATATCTTAATTTTATCTTTGAATTTTGATTAAAAAACGCTACGAAGTTTCGTTCCAACCTAACATATAAAATTGTGAATTTGCATAAGTATCCGTGATAACGGAATCATTCTAATCTATGTTGTATTTTTAACGATAGGTCAGTAGTACCGTGTATACCGCATCTGGACGTGGAAACCGAAAACCGGCAGATTTGTATAGATTTAATAAAGCATACTCTTGATACTTCGAACCTGATGATAAAAGAATACAACAGTTCCCCAAAGTTATGTTGTGATATAGTACTTTTATACTGTAGCTGCCTCTCCCCTGTTGGAGGTGTTGTTTTCTTAAACAATGCATTCGACGCAATTTTAAAGTTACTAGATTTTAGCAAAATGGCTTTCGAGAATAATGAGACGAACCTACTGGACATAGTTGTGCCGAATTTCGTGTGTGTCACGATGGTTAATTTAACCAGATACAATGAAGACATTCTAGCGGAACACGCGGACGTAAGTATACGGGGAACGTGAAACTAGGAGAGAAAATTCATTCGCCGAATTACTTCATTGTGTATACACTGTTACAGAATTTGAAAGTTTTGCATGAACTGACCAAAAAATATTTTACTGTTGTGAAAAGTACTTTTAACGACAACAAAATGTGTCTCCCTTACATCACCATTTTGTTTAACACCGCAATCAGCAGCGTGAGCACAGCATTGACTTGCGTGCTACGAAACACGTTCGTCACGGAGGAAAACATTTTAATCACGTCTTTCCCTTACCTGGCGAAGAAAATATTGAAAATTATCTTACACACGAAAAAATATCAAACGATGAGTGTTCAAGTGCTAACAAAAACAATAACAAGTTATACGAAAGTGTGTATGTTATGGCCTAGTTGCTGTACCTCAGGATAATTTATTAAAATAACTTAATATATCGTCTGTGTTTCAGATCGACACGCTCTCAGCGCTGGTAATAATGCATAGAATGATGAAATTATCGGACAAGACGCTTATCAATAGACTCAAAAATATTACTCTGGCATTCAAAGTCTACAACCAAAATCAGTCGTACACTACCAATTTAGAAAAGTAGGTTGTTCTGCTTTATGTTGTCAGTGCTTGCACAGGGAAATAAACAATCTTACTTTTTTCCAGATCAATACAAAATGCAATAACCATAGCCATCGACGCGATATTGCAGAAGTAAACGCAACACATCACAGGATTTGTCATTGTTCGTTCTCAAGAAGTGTACTTTGAGTACTAATGAGATTTGTGCAATCGAACAAATTTTATTTTACTACTTATTACGCATGCTAAAGAAAAATGTATTTATCAGGACACCCTATAGGTAATACAAAAACACAGTCACAGTCATCAATTTTCTACACTATGCAAAGAATGTAAAAAAAAAAGAAAAACAAACTTGAACTTTGAGCAATCTCATTCTATAGAAACGTTAGCTGGTTGTGATTGTGTTTTTATGGGGCGATCCGATGGTTACGTATTTTTACACGGGACGAAGAGAATATTTTTCTACAGACAGTGAAAAAGAGTACAAAAGTCGTAGAGTTTAACAACCGCGACGGGAGTAGCGTAAATAGTCTGTAAAAATAAGGATTCTAAAGATTATTATGAAATTTATATAAATATATATATATATTTTCTATATATATATCGTTGTATCATAATTCTTTATACAAGTTATCTTCCTTATCCCTTTCTATATGTATCTCTATTTTACATAAAAGGTTCAAACAAACTACGAAGTTATAGTTACCGCAAGAGGTGTTTGTTACACGTTTTGTACAAATCGGAACCTGGTCCTCCATCCTCGCGTATCGTTTAACCGGAGGACGCGATGTTCCTCATTTGCCTGACGGCAGCGACCACTCTGGCATTGCAACCGGAACTGCCATTCTGCCAATCTTCGGGCGACAACCTCAGTAATTGAGACATGTGTTGTAAATTCTCCGACAAAGACAGACCCAGCTCTTCCAACACATTGCCGAGATAATCTATAACGCATTTTCACTGTGAACATTTAAGTAAATCGCGGACCATTGCTCAACTCTGTCGTTTACACACCTATGTCGGTGGCGAGTTGTTTGCAAGCGGCGGAACTCAGCTGACAAAGTCCTAGAGTTTGGTCCAGAAACATTTGACACGTTCTTTTCGCGACGATGTCTAACAAAATCCCGGTGAAACCAGTCTCGGTGGAGCCTTGCGCATAGTGTGGATCCGCAGCCTTCAACGCTTGCGTTAGACTCGGATTTTCTCTAAGTAGAAACGGTTCTAGATGCTGCGGCAATGTCATCAAATACTGTCCAACCTGCGTTATGTATTCCTGAGGCGAGAAACTATAATCGGGTAGGTCTGCGCTCAGCTGAGTCAATTTACTCGAATCTGTTGACCATGCGGGTGCCTTCTGCACCAACAACAATTGCGTGAAAATTGGAGCAAAGATCACTTCGTACGTTGCCCGATGCAAATCCGAGCAGAGTTTGTGTATAGACTTTATGATCGGGTCGAGAATTGTTGTTTCTTCTAAAAAAAGATAAACGGTGACGGAAACAATTTTTTTTTCACAGGTGTCTATCGATATATCTACCTCTCTGGAAAGATGCGACTAGGTTTTCTAATTCGGTTTGATTGGACGGGTTCAGAAGAAACTTTTTATACTGATAAAACACGCTGACCGCCGTGCTTTGCGATTGGTTATTAGCTTCAGTGATGTCGATCACCAGAGACTTTTCGAATTGCTGAATGTGCCCCAAGAGATCACCTGAATTCACAAAATTATGACGTAGCAACATTCTTTCTCCAAGCTTCTCGATATAAAAAAAATGATATTCTCGATGTTACCTATGCTTTGCATCAAAGTGAGACACATCTGGAATAAATTCCAATCCTCGTGTTTTACTTTTTTCCGCTCTAATTGCCACACAACTGCTTGATATTTTTCGAGATATTTATTAAAGTAGCTCTATAACAAATATAGAAAGTTGTGATTGCTCAATGTACGACTTTTGCTGTACTATGTGAGAAACGTACATTTAGAGACTTCAGCAGGCCAGGGTATCCACAACCGTCTGTGAATAATTTGCACCTTTTGTTCGCCTCATTTGCATATTCCATTACTCGCGAAATACTCAGAGAAAGTGCGTTGATTGTCTCGCTCAAGTCGTCTTGCGTAAATTCCATCGATCTCAATTGATGTTCGAGCTGTGCAGTTTCGTACACGTTGTACCTCACCACGTATGGAATGTAAGGTGCGTATATCGCTTGAGCTAAGGACAGCAACTTTTGATTCTGCAACTTTCCTTGCAACGACGCGTCAATTGCGCCGTGTAGATTCACTGCAAAGTGCCTCGTAACATGTTTCAGTTCCAGTAACAGAGATAATTGCATCGCGTGCGAGTGCTGCTTCAAAACTGATTCTATGCATTCTGGAATGCTCGGGTCTAAACTTTTCAATAGATCGGCGTATACTTCTATTAGAATGTCGACCGAAGTGTTTGGAAACACTTGATGGCACCATTTCACCTTCAATTAGTATCGATAGATTGAAAAACATTTTTACAATTAACATAATAATAGTGTTTGTATAAAATAAATGTACCTGATCGTGCCAAGTGGACAATAGCTTATCGTAGTAAGTGTGTAACCAGTAAGTAACATTTTCGTCCTGAGCCAGCTCAATTGTTCTACGCCATTCCTGTCCTAAAGACACTTTCAGGCAGTTGTGATAATACTTCAAAAGTTGTGGTAAACGCTCCATCTTATTAAAAATATCCACATAAACTTTGGCTTGTTCTAAACATGTTATCGAGTCAGAATTGAGTGTGTTTCAGGTGTGGAAATTTTGTTCGCAGACAGAATGAAATTACCCATATTGGCAGCAGTGAATGCTTGAACTAATCGCGGACTAGCCATCGCTTCTAATCGATTTTTTAAACCCTCTAACTGTAACTTTTTATCCTCGTAGTCGACAACATTCACAAGCATCCCCAGAGACTTTTGCATGCTAAACAATTTATTCGCAATAGCTTCCACATCTCCAGATTCGAATACCTGAAATATCAGTAATGTGGAGTAAGATGTTACAGATGTTCTACTTGTTTTGATTATTCTGTATACCTCCTCGACATCGTTCGCTAACACACTCCAATTGTCAGCCTCGTGTAGACCCTGCTTAGCATTTTGCAAATCTGTTTTTATCTTATCTATTCTCTCTAGAGTTGCCATTGAGGACGCAGAATCTTTCTCAGCCTATGCGATGAATTTAATGCGTATAAAGTATATGATTGACCCAGTAATGATGACTAGACTGCGGATCTTTATGCATTTATAGCAAAATTGAGTAGATGAAATTCAAAATTGTTGGAAAAATTTTAAAATTAAAGATGTCAATATATATATATGTGATTTCTCCTCTATTAAAATCATTAACGGAAGAAATAACATGCAATTTGGTTTCTATTTCTTACAATCAATGCATATGTTGCATGAAGATCCACAGTCTAATGATTTAAGAATATTCGAGCAGCAGACCTTTTCAATTTCCTGCTTAACAGCGACCATCTTTTCTCTCAAAGCTAAAGCTTCCAGTTGTAGAAGCTGTGTGTCCCTTAAAACCCTTGGTAAACTTGAAAGAACACTTTGACTGGTTTCCTCTAGAGCGCCGTTAACTTGTTGCACGTATAATTGCAACTTCATTACCAAGGATGAAACGAATGCCTGTTCCCATGGATATTTTATAACAGTTAGTTAGAGAAACATAATTTTTTGATGTTGCAAAAAAGCATAAAACATTTATAGATCGAATATATATTTAATAGAATAAATAACGTTATTCATTTCCGATTGCAAATTGAAATCAACTGCATTTCCATCGTTTATTCACGTTAAATAATAATTAATGGTACGCTTGTTATTGTGGAAACAATACGGTCATTTTAATTTCAAAATTGAGGGAATCTTTCAGTTTAAATGTCCCGTTAAAAAATGACGCGATCATTTTCCAAAGAAAGTGCACGGTGTCATTGACCGTGGGTGCAACGGAAGCAGTCAGTTTTGCAACCGACTGCATCAGTGCAGTGGAAATTTAAAAATCGTGCCGAGGGGAGAAAGAAAACCGGCGCAATCGAGATTATTGAGACAATGGGCGACTTACATCTTTATTCTCCTGTGCTTCGGCGGTTTTGAACGTTTTATTGATCCAATCTTTAACGTCGAAGGTGTCCTCGGAAAACGCGGACACATCCTGAAAGCGTTATTTTGAGGTTAGAAACGATCCGCTCCTCTCTTATTAATGACTTCTTCGCAACTATCCACGGTAAATCCGTTAAATCGTTCGTGAACGCATAATCGATTCGTTTCTCGTCTTCTCCGGAACCGTGCAATTCGTATCACGTTCCAGCGAGAATTATGACGGGAAAAAAAGATTCGATAAAACTGAAATCGAACGATGACGTTTCACGCTTACCATGTCAAAATTCGGTGTGCAAGATTGTCGGGCGGTGCTGAAGAAATTCGAATCGAATCTGCGAGGGATTCGCAGTGATTTACCAAGCGTTCGGGTAACGATCGGTTCTCGGAGATCCCGTCTTCTTTTTTGCTACTTTTTCTTTAGCGGCGCATAGCGCAGAAGTGCTTCGCCGTTTGACCACTTTGCTGCACAATTCCGGAGTTGCCTCGCGACTACTCGAGCTGGATACCCGGAAAGGACACACGCTCTTATCGTTCACCGGATTGGGACGGGTTGAAACCGTTCGGGATATCCTCGTACGACTCGCATCGCTAAGTATTCTCTCGTACGTTCCTCTTGACAAGTGTTCGCGGCTCGTAATGGCCGGATTGATCGTGTGAACCCCGTGCACAATCTACTACCCGATAACGATCCGCGAGACTGGCAAGGGAAGATCCCGACCCATCCGGAAAATCATGAAATTTTACGGACCTATAGATCACACGGTACGTATCACGCATTATTTCTGCCGCCCAAATTCACGCCGAATCTCGGAGACAATGTGTTTCGTACACCGGAAGTCATCGGTAGCGTTTCAGTCAATTAACTCCTCCAACAATCCTTCAGTTTTCTGAACTCGTTACAAGTGGCAAAGACGAATTAACTTTTATTTTTAATCATTCTCATTGGATGTATCTTATCGTTTGCTTTAAATGTGATAACATATGTTGGACTTCCTGGTCTAGATCCCTTTTCGCATAACAATAAAATGAAATTCTATTCAAGCAAATGAATCCTCTAATATTTTAGAGAAAATTATCAAACACAAAATTGTACGACAAGGGGTTAAAGACTGCTACCATTTTCATCCACAATATTTGTCCAAATTGATAGATCTTTCACCACTGATAGACCCAGTTACAAGGGGTGACTTTCGACTGCAACTTTTCATTCTACCTGATATAACTGACGATAAGGAGTTACCTCGGGCGTTAGAAAGAAATTGTGTGATACATACCCATGCGAGCTCATCATATCCGAAGAGTTTTATAATTTTCGATAGTGCCTGATGGCAGGGTGTCCTCCCTCGTCACCGTTCATCCCCCGGGGTAGCATACGAGATCGCGCGGTGGTTTGGTACGCGTCGGTGAGACGCGCGTGAATCGTCTTGGGGGGTGATTAATCGAAAGCAAAGACGAGCGGTAGCAATCGTGATAAAGAGGTGTTCTGTATCTCGGGTTCCAGACGAGATCACGAGCAGCAGCGACGGAGAAGGAACGGCTTTGCGTGGACGACCGGCCTGTTTCAACCCCTCTGTCATCGGCTGTTCTGTCTCGTGACACAATCCACGGCCCTGGATTCCAGCGAACTGCCTACCAGGAGGTAGGCGGCAAATCGAACGGGAAAAGGGAGAGAAAATGGAGAACAGCATGTTATCGGTCGCTTCCGGGCCCTTCGTTGCCTCGCCACGCCCCCGAATCTGCGTTTGCGCGTGAGCAATCCGCGCGCAACAGTTGGAACTCGAGAATTTCGTCTCTCCTCGAAATCAGGCTGGCTCTCGCGATACGAAAATAAGGAGGGGCGACGGATCCACGGATCCGCGGAACTGTACTTTGCCCTTTTCTCTTTGCGAACGTTCAACGCGCCGAGGCAAGCCCAACTATCTCTCCCCGGGTGTTTTGCGTCGCACACCGTGGCGTTTTTTTTCTTCTTCTCCTTGTTTTCCGTGCGTGTACGAGTCGCTAACACGGGTGTCCCTCGTTGTACGCACGTCCTATAGATTATACCCGAGGCGCGTAGACCACCGTCGATCCGAGCGCTCGCCTCGTTTATGCTCGCAATTTAAAGCGGAACCTCTCGTGCAACGGACCAAACGAATCGATCCCACCGTAAGTGCTACCCTCCGAGCTGTTCTCTCTTGAAAATTCCGCTTCGAAATTCGCGAAATTGACGGAGGCGTGGCTGGGAACACGCGGTGCTTGCGAGCACGAAATTGGCCGTTGAACTAATTTTATTTGCATTCCGGTCGCGATTGTTTCTCGTCGGCTGAGACAATTTCGTATCGATAGACCGGTGACAGGGTGAACTACCCTGAAAATTTCGAAGAGATCGGCTTCACGATTCGGAACGTGGCCCAATTTTCAATCCGCTACGCGGGGCTACGCCCCTTGGAGGTACTCTAGTCTAGAATTTTCTGTGACGAAACTATGAGACCTTTTGTTAATTAATTTTCCTGTATGATTTTGTTTATGTTCGAGCGATATTGTTGAATTTTTAGATAGAAAGATAATGAAAATTGAGCTTGTTACAGGGAATTTAAGGGTACGGTGTTATTCCCGAGGAAAAAGGCAAAGAAATCGATCCTATCGAGGTTCCAGGCTAGAATATCCTCTTGAGCGTGATATCAGCGTCGTGATCGCTCGACTGCGATTCTAACGTCTAATTTCTATTCCCTCTCTTATCGCCGAGATTCGAAACCAGAGCCTCGCGGCGTCGCGTTCACACGCGCGAAAATTATTCTTTCGCGTAAATTTAGAGCTTATTACGGCCGGCAATCAGTCTCAATCAGCGTGCCGTATTAGAAGCGTATGCGTTTAATGTCGTGCATAAAGCGCCTCGATCGGAAGTCCAATTTTGTAATCCTGCCGTGCATACGAATGCGTGCCGGCACACGGATCGCCCTTCAATTCAATTCGGGCCGGAACGTTTCGAAAAATCAACGTTTTCGCTCGGCCGCCGTCGACGCGAGACCTTTTGTTCGCCCACGAGAGAAACTTTGTGTATTTCACTCTTATCGGACCTCGTCGTTCCATGATTTCGCCACGTCGTCGAGCACGGTGTTCTCGATTCATTCGCGAAGCGTGGTGAAATGATGGAACCGTTGCTCTTAACATGGAAAAAGATCATTGTACCTTGACCCCAGGACGACTATGCGATCCACGGGCTCGTAGGAAGGGCCAGAAGTGTCCTCGACCTTGAGACACGAATCAGCCAATCCCAAGCCTTCGCTCGCCGGCAGAGGGGCACGGGATTGGCTAAATGTTCACCACGGTACCAACGACTTCCGACTGTTTCCGGTTCGGACGGCAATTCGATTCACCAGAGGGCAGAGATCTGGTGAGTTCAGAAAGCAGGTAACGTCATACTTTTTCAAATCTGTCTGTTTTCAAAGTTTCATTTTTCCGCTCAGCACTGTGTTTCCTAGCGCACTGTCAACCAAGCAACCGGCAAATGTAAATCGTGCCAAGCGATGCGCGATAACGAGCCCGGAACCCCATCGATTCGCCTAAACAGCCTCGTCGGCGACGCGCGAGTGGTACAGTTTAGCCCGAAACAGGGGTTTCGGCTACGGTTATCGGAGCAACGTTCGACGAGAACAACGCGATCGACGGTTTCGCTGTTGGTTGTGTAGCACAGGAGATCGATTCCCTAATTGATAGCGACATCGGTGCACGTCCACCGCCGGCCATTGACAGTATCGTTCGGTCCTGTGACACACAATCGATTCTGGAAAAGCGTACGTAGCTCGGTCTCCGGGTGTTGGTGTTTCGTTGTAACCGTTGGCTGCGATACATTACATGAGACCAGCCAATATCTTTATCGATGTTCGAGCCACACTATGCTTCAACGCTCCAAGCTTCTGCGCGCTCTCGCTCCCGGCGTGCACCGGAGAAACCCTCTGACAATTACTCACAGGATTCAGGGCGAGTACTTGTGCCTAGGGCAAACGACTCCCTAATGCACGAAAATTTTCCAGCAACCTCACCTCTCTCACAAAACAATGTCCCAAATGCGGAACGCTCTCTGTCTGTGTGCGCGCAAACGCGTATGTGTGTGTGTGTCTGTTTGGAAAAAAGCTGATCGCCGCTCTGCTGTCTCATAGTGTCTGCATTCTCGACGAGCGAAACTCCGTCGCCGATTTTGTTTTGATTCGATCGACTCGCGAGAGCCAAAACCCATTCGTCTGGAAGTTCCAGGACCGATAACAACTGCCACGGTCGGAGCCATGTAACCCCATTTAATTCCCGCGACCCGCGCGCACAGAACTTCCGAAAGACAATCAATGGCTTCGTCTGGCACTTTGCAAAGTAAACGTTGCCGGATGAAATTAATGATCTTCCTTCAATCTCGTTTGATTACAGGCCTCACCCGCGGATCCTCCTCCGGCGCCTGCAACCCTCGCACACCCCCGCACACGCGTCCATCGACTTTTTCCTGTCCCTTCTTAACCTTCCCCGGCGAGATTTTCCACGGGAACGATCGCGATAGGGGATACGAACTAATTCGGTCCGCTTCCCGAGCAACGTGCTCCGCGAACGCGATCAACCTATCCAAGGTAACAGGTCTTTAACCTGAAGCCTCGTCGACTCGCAGCCCGAAACCGTGGATGGTACTAAATGAAATTGACTACCGGTTACGAGGCGAAGCCTAATTTTCAGAATTTCTTACGGGAATTTAATGAAAGAATTGAAAAATCTATTTACAGATCTACGTCGCACAGACCTCGAAGTGTGGAAAACTTTATAGTAATTTCTCGAACGACAATTCCTGGATTTCTTGACCGGGAACAGAAACCAAAATGTCTTCTACGTTACAAAAGCTGGGTAAATAGATTTCTCATTACGCTCCCGTAAACAAGTGCTCGAAATTAGACTGGTCTCTCTAGAGCGACTTTATCCCGTGAGTGAGCGCCCGGTACGCTCAATCCCATCACGAGCTAATTAACCCCTTGCATTTTATACGTTGTCGTCGTTACATATTGTTCGGTTGGGCAGTTATTAACGCGTTCACTGCCACGTTGTTCACCCGTGACCGGAGTTTGTTTTCTCAGTGAGACCATGATGGTCCTCGGAGTGCCTCAATCAATTGTGGCCCCCGAGGGAAAGCATGCAACACTCTCGTGACAGTCAACGTGTTAACATACAGCAATTACAGCGCGCTGAATCCGTCATTTATTAGTACACTGCGGATTTTGTTGATTCGTGACAAGTTTGTAATTTATTAGAGTTAAGTGGCTATGAAGCTCCTCTTTTTGTTTATGCATAAAGGTCCGCAGTCTATTAGCAACCTCAATGGCTAACGCGACTCCATGGAGGTGCAACGAAATCACGAATTTTCGTTTAAAAAAAAATCGGCTTTTCAGGCCACCGTGTAACGTAATCCGGCGTGAATCGCGTGGTTCCCGGTGTCGGTGTGCACTTATGGTGTAGGTTGCGCGCGCGAGGTTGAAATTATTCAGGCACGGCGGTCGGAGAGGCGACTGTACCGAGTCGAGTCCCGTGCTACGCGTTCTGAGAAAATAAACTCTCCCGCGCTTCTTGGTCGGTCGGTGCAGCCACTTACTTCCTCCGTGAATTCTCTTCCTCGAAGATCGAGTTGATTCGAGTAGCAGACGCCGCGCCGCGCGCGCGCTTCCCCCGTGGGGACCGTAAGGGGACGCGAGAGGAGAGTAGCGTATCGCCTGCGCGCGATTCGCGTTTGCCGAAGGAAAATAGAAGAAGAGGTAACACGACCGGAAAAAAGAGAATGGGGAAAACGCAGAGACGGTGGGAAAAGGTGAAAAAAGAAGTAGACGGGAGGTGAACGGGATATCGAATTTTTTTGCGGCCCCTCCTGCTCCCGCTTCGCGCCTATATTGATTTTTAGAAATTCCTTCTAGCCGAGACGGCCGAACGAACAGAGGAGAGACCAGAGGAGAAGGAAAGGGCGCAGAAAACGAGACTGCCGGAAAAGGAACGCGCGCCTCAAATCGCATCGGATCGCATCGCATCGCATCGTCTTGCCTTGAATCGCGTCCTCCTAGGTCGGTTTAACGCCGTTCTATAAAACCTTCTCTCCGTCTGGGAGCGTAATTAACTTCGAAGAGTCATTGAGCCAAGGGGATCGCGTCGCCTCCGTACTGTCTCCGCTCCGAAAAGTTTCCGCCCAGTCGAACGGAATGGTTCCCCCTTACGCCGTGATACGACCGCACGAATCCTCGCGACGCAATTAACCGACAACCATCATCCGTTCACCTCTTCCATAAACACGTTTAACGTTTCACCTTGTTTCGTGGATAACGTTACGTCCGACCTGCGCTCTCTGGATCTCCTTCTACGCAGTCGATATACTTCCCTTTGTTGCAATAACCTGCAATGAAACGCGTTCATTAGTCTAGGCAATATAAAATATAAAACATTAGACGTTGCAACAACGAGAAACGCATCGGAAGAAAGATTCGAGATAGCAACGTGCTTGCGTGTACGATGAATTTTATTTGATGAAAATCCGCGAATGTTCGCGCGCGAATATTTACAAAAAGCAGGAGTAATTAGCGTAATCGTGTGAGGGCGCCGTGCACGAAGTTCCACGGCGTGTCCGCAAAGAATCGGCCGGTGACATTCGTTCCTAACACACAGCGGGAAAATTCCCACCCACGTTAGACATAATGAGAGACGGCCCTGTTCATAGTCGAAAGCAATCGAAGGTAGTCGAAGTCGTCCGAGGACAGTGGAAATAGTGGGACGCGTTTCCCCTCTCTCGCTTCTGTACGCCCTCTGTGCCCCACTACCGGCGGTGCATCCCTTCCATCGCGATTCCTCTCTCACTCTAGCCGTTTTTCTCTCCGTCGCTCTCTCGCTGTTTCTCTCCCGTTCTCGTTGACGGCTCTCTCGGTCGCTTCCTCCTCCCTCTCTGTCTCGCGACCGGCTGGCTGTCTCCCTCCCTCCAGGTTCCCGTCTTTGTCGGTCTCTGTCCATCTTTCTTGCTCGTTCGGCTCGTTCTTAACGTCAAACCACTTAGGGCCGCGGACCTCGGCAGTCAGTCGATCTTTCCTAGCAGCAGCATTCCGGCATTTTCCACCTGATCGCGCGCGGGCGGTCCGGCAAACGCCATTTTGTTCGGTCACGTCTTCGTTTATTCCTGTGGGAAACCGAGAACCGTCGTGCGTAAAAAACGTTCGTATGTGCCGCGCGCCCTTCCACGCCCCGTGGAACACCTGCGTTTACCGAAAACACAACAAACGAAGGCGACGCACTTTATAACACAGAGACACACCGACACAGCACGGTCCACAGGCATACGCGCGCGCGCGCGTTGTTGTTGTCGTCGCCGTCGCCGTCGTCGTCGTCGTCGTCATCGTAGTCGTAGCCGTCGTCGTCGTCGTCGTCGTCGTCGTCACCGTCGTTGTCGTTGTCCGCCTCCTGGTTGTTGTCCGTTGGCTGTCTGCTCGTACTCGTGTCGTCGTCGTCGTCGTGTGGTGCCGGTGGTTTTCGCATCAACGAGAACACAACTCGACGTTCCGCAACGGATCGGCTCGGGCCGGACACGGGACTCGGGTACGCGGATTAAGGACGCCGAGTCGTGTTGTTTTTGTCCATCGACGAAACCCGCACGGAACACGGAGTGCGTGATCCCCGCGCGTGGTGCTTCTCTCTGCTTCTCTGTCTGCACACACGTTTTTCTTCCCTCGGTTCGACAGCGTCCAGGAGGGACCTGGCTGATAATACACGATAGAACGTGAGTACGCACCCGATATACTTTCTATGCTACCCGGTTATCTCGGCTGTCTTTCCGTCTGTGTCGCTCCGCCTCGCGAACGTTAGATCTTGTTTTTTTCTGCCTGCATGGCATCGTCTGCCATGTTAGACCGGCGTCTCTTTCTCTTTCTCCCTTCCTCCCTCTGTCTCCTTCTCGCTCTCTCCAACCCCCACCCCTCCCCGCTTCGCCGCCGATTCCGTCTCGCTCCCTCTACCATCGCGTTTCCCCTCCCTTACCCAACGTCCGCCGCCCTATTCGCGCTTGTAAACGCGCTCTCCGCTATCCTCTCTCCCTACCTCCTCCCGCGTCGGCAGGAGCGTCGACACGAATTTTCCGATCGCGAATTTTAAACGATGAAACGCAACGATGACGATGACAGCGCCCGGTGAGAAACGACGGGCACACCGCGCCTCTGTCGAGCGACCTCTCTCGTCTCCTCTCGTTGACACCGGGTGCTGCAGCTGTTGCGGGCCGCGTGTTCGCACTATCCTCTTCGCGTTTCCATTCCCGACGTAATAATTCGTTGCATGTACAGCCGCCCGAGATGCGCGCGCCTGAAAGAGAAACAGAGATAAGAGGAAAGCTTTGTCACATGAATGAGAAAGAGTGGGAGGAGTAGAGAGAGATCACGCGCTCTACACGAAAGAGTGAAAATTAAACGATCCGCTGGTCCCCCTGATTCTACGCGGATATACTCGAATGATTTTTTTTCTTTTCAACGCTTTTTGTCTCTTTTCGAAGCGATACGTTTTTTTTTTATTTCGAAGAAGCCGCGCTGCGGTGCGCACGCACGCTCTCTCGCTCGTGCGCTCCCAGCGGCGAACATAACCTTAGAAGCTCGCGTTTGCGAGCGTCCTGTCGCCGGTTTATGCGAGCACGTTTCTAACGTGTAGCCTTCGCGTGCGTTTGTTGGACGGTTTTCGGAGCACGTGCTCGCAACTCCGTCAAAGCGAAACAGAATCGAATCTGTTCGTATTTCGTTTGTTCCTCGTGGACGTTTTCACGATACACGCGGAACAGACTGTACGTCGGTGAGGGGGGTGGGGGCAGGGTAAACGGTCATGCTGCCTACGAGGCTTTTTCGACTCCGTAACGGTTACGTGGGAAACACGTGCCCGAACACCACAGTCTCTTTCTCGTTCGAAACGCTCGAATCCTATCCGACGCGACTCGACGGTTGCGAAATGGTTTTTCTTCTTCGTGTTTTTTTCATTTTGTTTTGTTCTCTTCGTTCCATCGGTTCGAATCGAACGATTTCGAAGTGACTCATCGTTACCGAACAGATTAACGTAGGGAGCTTTCCATGAATTACCGCCGCAGCGCAGTAACCAGCGAACGATAGTTAACACTCGAGAAACCGCTTATCGGCGAGCGCGGAAATTTTTCGTTTCTAAGAAAACGCGTTGTCTAACCAATCGTTTTTTGCGAGCCGTGTATACGCGCAGCGAATTGCGCGGCAAACAGTTTTCACACGGCCGATCCGATATCACGAGCTAGCCACGTGTTTTTTCATTTCGCTGTTTCCTCCGCCCCTCGTTTCCCCTCATCCTCCCTCTTCCTCTTTTATTTTTGTTTTCGTCTCCTTTTCTCCGGTTCGAGCGCTTTTGATATATTGTCATTGGCCTCGTCGGGTGTTCTTGTGAAACGTATCGTCGCTTGGTACGTTTAGTGTTTTTCATTGGCAACCGATCGCGCGTCATCGTACTTATCTACGAATAATCGTCGCGCACGATCGGCCTCCGAAGAAAAATTTTTATCTCCGGGAAAAACAGACCGCTCGCTGTTTTCGAGCCTTTAACAGCTCTCCGATATTGCTCGTTGGGAAATCACTGAGTCCCGTTGCGTGCGGCACGCTCTTCTCTCGCGGTTTCACGTTTATTTTTCACTTTATTTCTCTTTCTCTCTCTTTCGTGGTTTCACGGTTTTTCCTTTCGAGGGACACACCTCGTTATCGGCGATCGTTATCCGGCAACACGTCGACGCCAATGTATTCTTCAAAACCCATTGGAAAGGACCGACGACCGTTGGCCTGACGTCATCGCAGACCACCTGTCTTCTACGCAATTTTCTCGAACACGTGGAGCATGATGGTGCTTCGTCGTCGACCCACCGGCTTAATTTATGCGCGGCCGATGGATGACGGGTTTTTCCAAAAATAAAATACGGCGAAACCAATCGGCCGCGCGGACGGCCCGCGGCGGCACGTTGGAAAATTACCGATTGACATCACGCGCGATCGACGCTGCCGCTTTTTCAGAATCGTTTTCGAGGCGGCCGCTCACCAAGAAAAGATGGCGCTCCGCCATTTTCGCGATCTCATGAATGTTCATGGGCGCCGCACGCTTTCCCGGAGAAAAGGAAACCGGACGAGAACGGCGCTCGAGAAATTTCCCATGTCGAAAACCGACGAACAACGGCAAACATAATATATATCTCGAGTACATGGTCGCTTTCGAACGTTAGGAGGTTTTATCTGCTTGCAAGTTTGGTTAAACTCGTTGCTGCTCGACGTATGCCAGTCCCGTTGAACTCGCTCGTTCCCGAGATTAGGCTTCCTGGAAACAGAACAACACAAATATTTATGTACCTCTTTTCTCGCGTGGCTCGCCAGGCCTCAATAATGTTTCCCCCTGTCCCTCGATTCATTGTATCGTTATCTACCTTGTATTACTTGCATTATAGAAATTAATGAGCTTGCCATTTTTCCCGTTCGTTCCCTTTTTAATATTAAACAGTCGGTGTGTACGTCAAAAATCATGGAAAACAATATTGCCGTGCGCTGCGAGCGACACACGCGGCGCAAAACGTGCCTAGAGGAAAAATGAAACCGCCGCGGTGACGTCGACGCGATAATGACAATAACAATTGTGGTAATAACAATGGTAGTAACCGCAGCCTGAAGGATAGACCCGGTGCGCGGGTGTGCACGAGGAAAAATCCGAGGGAGGGAAAAAAAGAAGTGGGGCAATAATTATCTGGGTCAATGTGAAAATAATGATAATCGACCGGTCGGGAGTCGTATGTGGCGATCGAAATATATGCTAATAAAGATTGCGCTCGGTCGATCGTAGATCGAGGCTCGATAAGAAGGAAAAGCGATGTCGGGCACTCACGCAGCCATGCGGTTCCGGAGCACGCTGCCGGCATATTACAGCTTGGCCGTCACGGTGCGAACGACCTCTGTGTTCGCGGCGTACCACGCGTGCATAGCAAACACGGTGTAACGACACCGATCCCGTCAGCAACTTCATCGTGGCGCGGACCGTCGACTACGAACCCGATGACACCTGTCAATCGGCTGTTATTTCGACTCGTACACGTCCCCTTAATCAACGCAGCACCTTGTACTGCAAAAAGAGAACAGTCCACCTTGAAAATTCTTTGTTAAACGCTCTGCTCGCCCGCTTTTACCCGCAATTCATTCTCTACAGGGAGCTATTCATTTTCTAGACTTGAAAGACACTCGTACAGGGTGTATAAAAATTATATCATGATCGATAAAGATCTGTTAAAAAAAACTGTAGAATCACGCTATGGTGGTTGTGACATATAATTTTTATACACCCTGTATTAGGAGGCTACTCATTTTCTAACTTAGAAAGCTATTTATTTTTTAGGCTAGGAGCTATTCATTTTCTAATCTAAAAGATTCTCTAGTAATATACGTATATTTTCTACTCGTACACGTGTAAACTGGGGAATTGCTTATTTCCTAAACCAGCTACTCATTTTCTAGACTGTCCTCTCCACTAAGGGACAAATATTCTTCCTCCCAGCACAGCTATTCTCCTTCACTAGTAAACCAATTTGCTGCACGAAAGCGCCGCCCGTTTTTCCACTAAGGTATTACTCTTTTTCCCATCTAGAAAGTTACTCCTCGGCTCCACTAGGGGACCACTTCCCCCTCCACGACAGGGTTCCAATTTCCATTTCCTAGTTTTCCGCAGATCAGAGCGTCCATCTCGCTCGCGAGCAAACGCGCAAATGCCATCACGTCTATCGTCGTCGCCACGGAGAGAAAAAAAAGTAGCTCTCTCTCTCTCATCCGGAGAGTGTTCAGCTGTCGTCGTTGCAAAATTGTAGGCGTGAAACGGAGCCCGGGCCGCATCGTCGGACCCGATCCGAATACAAAATCGTTCCTAACCGCATATTTACCACGGCGAATAACAAATTGCGTATTTATCGAGGGCTCCTCTCCGTCGAACACCAGTGAAACGGTTACGGGGCACGAAACCCACTACAGAGACAGCAGCAGCTCGAAAGAGACGAGCGCGCACGATGGAGGGGCAGAGAAGTCAATATCGAAGATAACCGTGCGAACGCGTCTTGACTCTCGGCCTCGCTCGATCTTCTTTTTTTCGTTCGTTCTCCGTGTGCTTGAAAAGTAGCCTCTCCTCTTCGTCTCTCTTCTTATTTCCCGGTAAAGGCCGAACGGATAGTGACCCGCGACACGAAACGTATTATTTGCGTCGACGACGTTACCGCTCTCGACCCATTGTTGCAAGTGCCGCGGCACACCGAGATAATTAGCTCAGTATCGTTTCTGTTATCGTTCTTATTCGTCGGCGACGCGCGCGACTCCGTAATATTGTTCGCCAGCCGACACGAAAGTTCGGTGCATCGGGATCCCCTGTCGGCTGACAACGATTTGCAACAGGGTGCAGCGAGGCAGCAGTTAACGGCTCCTCGGAATCGATGGACACCAACAGACGAACAAGACGCGCCTGTTATGCGCCGACATTTCTGTCCCCATTTCGAGAACGACGTAATTAAAACGCTGATCCGTCGAGTCATGCCTGTCATCGGACACTGCTTTCGCTTCGCGATGAGGCAGACAAATTTCGATCCGAGAGAAACCAGTTGAAAATATTTTTGCCAGTCCAATTGTAGCAGCAGCTCAAATACAATTGTTTCCTCTACGAGAATATATTTTACCATTGGTACCGATTTCATTGTATTATTCAGAGATCAAGTACGATTGTTTCCGCGAGGATCTAGAGACAGTCCCCTTCAAGGTCCCCATCCTACGGTAGCTCGAACGCTGTACCCAACTGTAGCAGCGTCCTACGGATTTTCGGCGTTGACAACGCGTGCGTAAACGCAGCCGGTATATGTTAGGTTTTTGCGTGATTCGTGTGGATCGAGCGACGTTTTTCAGCTCGTTTATTGGATACCCGCAACGAGCCTTTCTCTTGCGTCATGATTTTTTCCCCCAAGCTTCTAATCCGAACACACTCGCAAGGCTGATTTATGTTATCATCGTTACCAGCATCTTTTTCCTGGTAAACACTGATGGATCGTGACGAACCATTGGCTCCGCGTTCTGTTTCCTTAACGTTCCTTTTGGATTCTTTTTCTTATTCTTCTTCTTCTTCGAATGGTTTCTATTTACGAGAGAAAATGTCCGAGAGGATCGATTTCGATCGAGGGTCGCTTAGCTTCGGATCGTTTGAACGTAGCCGATGCTTGTAGCAAGGTTTAATTCGGCGACGGTGCTCCATCGAATTCGAATTAACTGCACGACCAGCGATGCGGCTACATTTTTAACGAGCTCTTCATTGAAACTTTCCACAACCTCTCTCTAATTGGACAGGATAGTTTTCCGCGGACAGTTTACCGTGCCAGTTTCGCGCCGGCATCTTTCCCGATCAGGTGTCCGTGTCCGCCATGGAATATTCATCGGCACGCACGTTCATTCGGTTCCCGGTCAACCATGACCAGTGTCACTGAATTTTTATTTTTTTTCGCACTCTTCTACCACCAGCCTATGAATTCTTGATACTGTAATACTCTGCTCGCCGTTCCGCACGAAGCAATCTTCGAGAAATATTGCTCGCTCGAAAATTTATCGAAATCTTCCCAGTCGAGTAAACATATTGCTGATAACGATGCAGTTTCGTTTAATCAAATTATGTAAGGTGATCTCGCCGGCATATGCTCGCGATTAGATGCGTTGTGCACTCGCAACCGCAGACCTTGACGACCGATGAAATGCCAGGAACTATTGTAGCAGCTTTTACCCTTTAACGATTCACTATGTTTCGGTTATGCAACGGTTTTTGGAGCTTGTTCCGCGATCGACGCGTTGATCCTCTCATAGGATCCAGAATAGTTAATGATTTGAATTGGACACTGGAAAATGGAATTTTAGATGTCGCTCTGGGTCGAAATGGACCCAAGTCTCCAAGTCTTGTGTGGCCCTTCTAATTATTTTTGTTCCCTTCAATTTTATTTGTGACGTGTTGATTACTACGAAGTTACTCCATTCTGTTTAGAATGTTGTACAATGTTGTGCAATTTTAATAATGTGAAAATCGTTTGAATGGTATAGATGTTTATCTGCAACTAAACTGCAGTGATTCATCCTTTCTTTCTAGGTTTTTCTAGAAAAGTGTTTAATAAATGTATTCTGAGTGGCATATGTTGAAAATTAAACATTTCTTTCCTAGAATCATTCCCTTCTACATATATCTTTTTGTTTTTCATTTTATAGATATGAATTAATATAACAGCTCATAACAATACTTACATGTTTAGTAATTGATTAGATACCAACATATTTAATAATCTCATCAATCATCCTCTTGTTGGATCCAGAATAGCCAATGGTTTGAACTGGACACTGGGAAATGGAATTTTAGATGAAGTGCTTGTTGCTCTGGGTCGAAGTGGACCCAACTCCTCAAGTCTTGCGTGCTCCTTTCCTGAAAACGATCACGTGAATCAATTATTTTTGTTCTTCCATCTTGTATTCGTATGTGCTGGTCACGAAGAAGTTACTATATTTTTTTTCTGTTTAGAAACATCAGCACATTGTAAAAAAAATCAAGAACTACAATGTTGTACAATTTTAATAATGTGAAAATTGTTTCAATGGTCTAGATGTTTATCTGTAACTAAATTGCAAATGGTTCATCGGCTAAAAAGGTGCATTTTTAGGAAGGTATTTCGTTCGGCGTTGACCAACGGTTGGAGGCGCCTGATCGTGAAGTGATCGGAGATCGAACGTATGTTTCATACTGCGTTTATTAAAATTTAAACGACGAACGAAAGAATCTTTAATATAATTCACGCAGCGATTGTCGCAATCGAAAAGAATCTAAATTGATATCTGAATTGAACTATAGAGTCGGCCTTCCGCCAAGGGAGGGCCTTTAAATATTCGGTGAACGACCTGATGTGGTGTTATGTGATTCGCGCAATATCGATCTAACGATCGTGTGTTACGCAACCGTTTGGAGTTTCAAATTGTGGAGATTACCAGCCGCGATGCCAAAGTCAAAACAACAGTCAAAGACGGTACTTTTTCTTAGACTCTTGTATACAAGCAAGCGCTACTGTTATTCGAGGCCGTGGCTCGAGTCGATTGTCAACAACCGTCCACAATTTGAAACTCTGAATCTTGAACACATTTAACAAACGTATTTCGAGCGACATATACTATAACAAAAATTTGTTAATCCTTCGCAGTCGAAACTATCTTAATTTTAATATTAAACATTTCTTCCGATCTAGGATAATTCGGTTCTATATAATTTTTTCTAATTTATAGATATGAAATTGATATAACACCTCATACAATATAATACTAATGTTTAGTAATTGATCAGATACTGACATATTTAATAATCCTTTTGTTGGATCCTTTTCTTGGACTGTTGGTCGTTGCTCTGGATCGAAATGGACCCAAGTTCTCAATTCTTGCATGCTCCTTCCCTGAAAACGAGGACGTGAATTAATTATTTTTGTTCTCTTATCAATGAATCTTTGTTTGCATCGACATGTGCTGATCACTAAGATGTTACTCAATTCTGTTTAGAAACATCAGCACATTGTAAAAATTTAATCGACACCTACAATGTTCTACAATTTTAATAATGTGAAAATTGTTTCACTGGTATAGATGTTTATCTGCAAATAAACTGCAGTGCAAAGGGCTCATCAACTAGAAAGGTGCATTTCCAGGAAATTATTTTATAAATGTATTCAGAGTGGCATGTATTATAACAAAAATGGTTAAAATGACTCTTAGTGTTTTTATCAAGTAATCTGTTTAGTACAATATTTAGGGGATAGATAAATAAAAAGCAGGGTTGTTCAGTAGTCAAAAGCGTTAGATAAGAGATCAATATAGATCGCAGTCACCCTCAAAACCCCTATTTTTACGTTTACGAGATGTAATTTGTATTATTCAGCAGCACGTAGCTGTCACAGTTTTATGAAAACAGCTATACGCGCAGCTTCATGCTTCTGAATAATTCAAATTACACCTCGTAAATGTAAAAATATGACTCTCGAGAGCGATTGCTGCTTAGATTGATCGTTTATCCAACGCTTTCGACTACTGAAAAACTCCGTGTTTGTATTATCGAGAAATGAGAAGGCGCATTCCGCACCCTTGAAATCCTGGAACGAGACTACCCCCTTAAGGCAAAGTTGTTTTCTTTGGAGCGACACGGGGTATCTTCGGCTAGATTTCCGTTGGCAAAAGGAAAGGCCGTAAATCGCGGAATGATGAAACCGGGAGAGAAGTAGATCGAATTTCAAAACACAGCCGCGACTGTCGCGGCTTTCTCTCCCTCTCTGTCCCCGACAGAAAAAGTTCAAATTCCGCGCGGCACGGCGGGATAACGCCGCGGGCGAAATCGCCAGGTATGATTAATGCCGCGACCGAGAGCAGAACTAGCGCTGGGTCTCTCTGGCTATGGAAAAGTCGATAAGTGACAAAAAATGGGCACGAATGGAATTAAGAGAAATGCCGTGAGCCGCTCGTCAATTTATGTACGCGTGAAAGTTACTATATAGGCACGCGCGCGCGAACGACCGAGTCCCCGAGCGTCTCGTGTCTGCCGACTAATGCCTTTTTCACTGCCGCGAAACGTCTCGAACAATCCACGAGCCTCGTTGACAGATCACTTTGTTTCTTCTAAACGCCGAGATCCGACTGAGATAACGAAATCGTGATTAGCTCGACGCGAAATTCCGTTTTCACGACATTCCCGTTTATTTTTGTTCGTAAAAGCGACCGTGATTCAGCTTGTAGACGCTTTTCGCCAGAATACTTCGACTTTGGCATTGACTTTGAACCTACAATTACTTATTTCACTAATTCACAGTGGATGGTGTTCGTTCATAATGACTAAAGTGCGGATTTTATATTTTTTAAGCTTCTAGAATGATATCCAATTATTTTTGTGGATTAAGAACTTACGACTGTGATTGTTAAATAAATATTTCTATGTGTACCAAATGTGTTACCAAAGCATTGTCTAAATGGCAACTATGTATGAAGTTTCTTTTAAATGAAACGAAACTATTAAAAGCTAGCAAGAAAAAATTCGCAATAATTTTATAGAAGTATACTTGCTTTTCGATTTTTCGCTCGGCTGATGAGAGAGAGGGAGGCCGCAAGTCGCACGTGCGATTAAAGGATAATTAGCTGGTTTAGGCGAGCTGTTACCGTGTGCTGGTGTGTCAAAGGAATTCGACAGGAGCGTACATGGAGTAGGGGGTGGTGCGAGGGCTGGGACAGTCGAAAGAAGGGTATGAGGTCATCCTATCCGATTAGCTGGCGCGTTTTCCGAGTCTTTTGAAAAACACACTGTCGCGTTGGGATTGGAAAGCGGATGTGAAAATAGGTTGCGCCGGGCAGAGATGGTACTAGATCCGTCAGGAAAAGAATAGGTGTTTGGGACAGCAAGATAATTACACCCTTTGATACAACGATTTCTAGATTTTCCATAAAATTGCCGTCGGTGTGTTCCCCGGTCTATGCGAGCTTTCCCACGTCTTTCGTTGGATCCCACTTTCGCACGGTGTAATTTCGCGCGAAATGATACGCGGCCAGTGGCTCGCGTTCTCGCGCGGCGCGCCGGTTTTCGCGACAATTAAACGTCAATAAGACCGGTGCGCCGGTAGAACGAGGTGTCGATGAGTCTACCGGGAACGTGGCTAATCTCCGGGAAAAAGAGCTCTCTCGGTTTTGTTGTACGCTCGAGGACGCGCCGCGCCGTCGAACCGAACCAAGTCGAGTTCGCCGCGGTGAAATCTCTTTGATTTTCGCACGTTGCGTCCAAAACAGTATTCAAGCGACGTTCACACGTCGCAGTCGCAAACCAAATTGATTTCCCCACCACCCCACCGACACCGGCATTTCCAACCTTTTCTCCGGCGACCCGCTTCGTTCGGCTTTAATTTGTACTTTCTGTCGGAGGCGACGACGAGCGCCGGCAAGAAAACCTAAGAGAGAGGTCGCTGACCCTCTTTTGGGCGTGTTCACCGTCGCACATCATCTCCGAACACGTGGCCATTTTTGCAAAATTATTATCCCCTCCTTTTGCCCCCTTGTCTAGAAAATTGAATCGAGAAACATTTTCTTCAAAATTTCACTCTCCAACTTCTTATCACAGTGCAGTGTTTTATGCGAAATGAAAATTTTTAACTCTTTTTTTACATTTCTTTGTGAAAATAACAAGAACGTATTCATTCAATTTTTTAGAGACTTTTTAGACAATGTAGATTAAGAAATAGATGTGTCACGATAATCAAATGTCACAAAATTAAATTAATATACATACACTGCGGAGTTCACAATGTGACTAGTTTACATTCCTCTTCGAAAATAACAAGAATGTATTTATTTTTACCGATTTTTTAAAATATTGTATACTCAAAGAAATAAATGTGTCTCGAATTGATTTGTACGTCGACGATAGAAAATGACTGCAATTACCTTTGCTAAAATAAATTCTCCGCTGCGAATCGTAGATATTTGAAGCCGTACAAATGAATTTCTGGAACCACTTAATAGACGACATGAAACAGAGTTGGTTCACGGTAAAGCGGACATAATTTTTAGCGAAATGAAAAATGCTTTGGGTAATTGGCCCTCTCAGGCTTCCGTCTCTTCCCGAAATTGAAACAGTTCCTTCGTGGTCGCCGAGTTTCGTCAGATGATGAACCGCGAAGCTGCAGTAAACAGCTATTTTGAGGAACTTCAAGGAACGGAATTCCCGGAGGATGCGAAAGCAGTGCTGCGACGCTGGTTGAAGTCGTTAAAGTTTTCGAGGAGATTATATTGATGATTAAAAACCATTTTAAATCTCGAGTATCTGAAAACAAAAATAATTCCAAGTCTAAATACTGTCGCATAGTTCCTTCGTCTTGCAAATTGTTCTCAAGAATTTTCATTTTGCACACAGATCCGCAATCTACTAAAAAGTTCCTTAACTTTCCAGTGACAATATTAACCGTGGTCGAGTGAAGTAATTCTATCAGACATTCCTCGCAATCGTGCATATGCATTTGTGCACGGGACCTTCAAGCTCACCCGAGGCTCCCCAAGTCTAAACAGGCGATAAGCAGTCACCAATACAAACGCGTGCGTCGCCACGAGTACACAATTATGTGTGGAATTCACAAGAGACGGTATCTACAGTTTTTCGCGAATATTTCGTAAACTAACAAAACCGCTGCTAACGTGTACAGGAAAAAGTCGTTGAGAATGTTTCGACTAAAATAACATATCCAGAAACGATCGGAGGGTACGTAGGCAGTTGTGCAGGTGCAGCCCGTCCGTTTTTTCTCGAATCCGAGGTAGCGTCCGAGAGAGAATAGCCCAGAATTCGCGCGCAATTCCAGCGCCCTAGGTGGGGGTCAGAAGATGAAGGGAAAAAAAGGAAACGAGCCACCCTCGGCAGGCGTAAAAAGGTGTTCCCTCCCCGTGAAAGAGTAACCAACCACTCCGGTCGGTCCGACTGGCCGTAAAACCGGAAAAAACCGCAAGTAGCGTCGGCAACGGTGGGTACGTGTCCTCGCGAGCACGTCCACGGCTATGTTCCCCGACACGACTATCGAAAGAAGGGAGCAGCGCGCCGAGCAGAACGTCTTTCAGAAAAAGAGTAACGATCCTGGCCGACCTCCCCAACCCCCTCCACGACGATGGCTCGTAAAACGAAAGGAAGTGTTCCTGCCGCGCGCCCGGTGCCGAGCGGACAGCCTCGAGGGGACAGGAGAGGCTATCGATCCACCGGAGAAACCTTTTTTCAATTCGACGTGACTCCACCTTCGAGGATCGACTCGTGTCGCTGGTACACCGGGCTCGTTAGAACCGACGACGACGTAATCAACGCCCGTGAAGTGCAAGAAACCAAAGGTGACGCTTCAGTTGCATAGCTCATTCCGGAGGAAACACCTGGCTCGAAACACGGGTCAAACGTACACGAGTCTACCAAAATTCAATTATGCTACTGTACAGAGAAACTACAAACTCAAAGGGACGAGGAATCTAGGCTGCTAACTCTACTGACGCGTTCTGAATTTTGAAAAACAGTAATAAAGTGTTTGGTTCAATTTACGCGACTCAGTCCTGGTCTTCTACGATTCAATTGTCGGTTGAGTTACTGTACAGAGATCGCCAAGTTGTCGAGGATCTACAAACTCATAGGACCGATGCGTTCTGAATTTTGAAAAACAGTAATAAATTGTTTGGTTCAATTTACGCGAGTCAGTCCTGGTCTACTACGATTCAATTGTCGGTTGAGTTACTGTACAGAGATCACCAAATCGTCGAGGATCTACAAACTCATAGGACCGATGCGTTCTGAATTTTGAAAAACAGTAATAAAGTGTTTGGTTCAATTTACGCGAGTCAGTCCCAGTCTACTACGATTCAATTGTCGGTTGAATTACTGTACAGAGATCGCCAAGTTGTCGAGGATCTACAAACTCATAGGACCGATGCGTTCTGAATTTTGAAAAACAGTAATAAAGTGTTTGGTTCAATTTACGCGAGTCAGTCCTGGTCTACTACGATTCAATTGTCGGTTGAGTTACTGTACAGAGATCGCCAAGTTGTCGAGGATCTACAAACTCATAGGACCGATGCGTTCTGAATTTTGAAAAACAGTAATAAAGTGTTTGGTTCAATTTACACGAGTCAGTCAATTCAATAGTCGGTTGAGTTACTGTACAGAGGATCACAAGTAGCCGGCGAACGAGTGTTTCGCGAATATCTCGGAAGCTAAGGAAAAAATGGTTAAGGACATCGATTCCTACTACGTATCCAAAACTGATCGAAATCAGAGGATAGATAGGTGTTCTGCGGATCGCCGCGGGCGCGTACGTAATTGCCGAGGAAAAGAAAGAGCTGGAGAAGGAGAGAAAGAGATTCTTGAACTCGGTTTTTGCGCAACTATTCCGAAGTATGCACAATGGATCCGAAATTCTTATTTATCCCGCGGAAGCGGCGTTGCTCGGCGGCCGCGCGATCCCGCGGGCCGAAATTATAGAAACCGATTCCCCGGAACTGAGAAAGTACTCGGCCGAGAGAGTCGACGTCGAAGGAAACTTTCCACCGGGGAACTTATTCCTCGGTGAAATTTCAAGACTGCCTGTAGTAGAAGATTCTTTGCCCCGGTGTGCTTCGACGAACGCAACAATGCTGCGGAATAACTTACGACGGTTCCTCCTTTTTCCTCTCTCTCTTCGTCTTCTCTCTCTCTACCCCCGCTCCTCGTCTACTCATCCCCCTTCTCCAACTTAACACTCCTCTCCCCTCGCGTTCCCTTCTTTCGCGATTTCTGCTTATTTCCCGGCGCAGGGAAGTGCCTCTTCTCTCGGGTCGAAGAGAATTCTACTCGCTCGAGCCTCGAAGCTGTGATAGCGCGCGGGGGTGGCGAGCGAACGCGCGTGTAAAACAAGCTGCGAGAAGACCAGGCCACACGACTTCGCGTCATAAAGCGGAGAACGATTATTCCCTCTCGCGAAAGCCAGCTTTACACTCGAAAGTGGCAGTTTGCATTTGACGCGTCGCCGCCTGGAATCGCCGAGTTGCTCCGAGCGTCTCCCGCTCCTTCGGAATCGCGGGCAAAAATTGTCTGCGACACGTATCACGCGATTCCGCGGCGAACCATCATCATCGACACTCTCTTTTCACCCTGGAAAACCGCCCGGCGTCGATCCCTTTTCCTCCCGGAAGAGGGTCGCGACGTCACTGTCCCTCTTTTGAATGCACTTCAGCTCCACTTGCAAGCTTTTGTACTCGAAGCTGTTTTGACTCCGAAATTGAGAAGGGAAATTGAATTCCATTGAATTCTGAAATTTCATTCGATCCAGGACGGTTCAGCAACGACAGGAAGTCAATGCTAGCTCGTTTACTTACACTGTACTTCTGTCTTCCGTGATTTATTAACCCTTGGACTACGGACGATTTTTCGTAGCTGTGTAATTGGCAATGCTTAGGACGGTTCACAGATTTAATCAATAATTTCAAAAATTTACTTTTCATGATATCTACGTCTGTATCATATCCTCGATGAAACAGCTACAGTTAGTTTAATTGCCAGAATTTGGATGTTCCCGGTGAAAATAGACTCTGGCACAGTTACTCATTTATTTATTTATGGTTTATTTTAATGTGGTCGCATTAACGGCTAGGTCATTAGCTACCAATCCGGTACAGTGTACCGAGGAATAACAAGCAACAATCGCATTATTCAGATCACGATAATCGATATTAAGACTCGGTCGTTTTAGGTTAACACTTAATTTAATTACAAAAGTAAATATCATCGGAATTATATCATATTTGGTATAATTTTAATTAGAAAAATTCCAGAAATATGGTCATCGAAGTCCCATAAAAAAATAATGAAAAATAAAGAAGTTCGGGTGTCCTTCTCTACATTCGGCAAAAGTCAAAGAATATTTTCATTGCCGCATAAATGTCCCTCGGCAGACCCGTGCTGGGGACTTATATGGATAAAATACTGTACTTTGATTTCGGGGGACGATTGCTCGCCATTGAACGCGTTAACAATTGTTATTGCCAACGTTGGTGAAGTCGGGCCTTTCCGGTGCGATGATCGTTGGGAACAAGCGATCGACAGCATCGAGTCTTGCCATTTATCCGCGAAGTTATAGATCACGTAGCGCCCTGTTCCGCGGTGTTGGAGTGCGCGATTCCAGCAGCCGGTCGAATAAACAAATAAAATACAGCAGGCGAGATCGCGACAATGGACAAGCGTTGATCGTCCGCCGCTCTTTCCCTCCGCCTCGTCCCGCAGCGGAATTCATTTGCGCCGAACGCGCGCGATGCGAGAGAGCACCTGTCGATTTCGCGTCTGTTTTCGAAAAATCCCGGGATCGCGAGGATTCAATTTAACGGGCCGGGATGTATAATCGCGGCCGGCCGCCCGTTTCAATTTCGACTCGCGATAAAAGTCGCGATACACGCGTTTACAGCGACGCGCGATCATCGCTGGAACACGCCGCGCTCGTTCGTTCGCGCTCTCGTGCTCTCGCGCGGCCTGCACAGCCTCCACCCGGAGTTTAATTAAGGCGGAACCCGTTCGATGGACGTTTCCATCGGCTGTGAGTCGCGAGAGCGGCACGCTGAAATATTCAGGAGACGCGGTTTTTCGGCGTTCAGCAACGGGGGCAGCAAGGGGGTGGTTCGCTTCTCTTCCGGGAAATCAATTCGGTTCCGTCGCGCCGATCGGCCGGCAAGACTCGGCTGGCAACCAGCCTTTCGGGCTGACTACCCTCGCAAAGGTGGATCTCCTCTACGATATTGTCTCGATACAGGGTGGCCACGAAATCCTGCCAAAATCCTACGTGCAGGAATCAGTTGAAGATCACCATTTTTTAAAAATGAACGGAGGGTTACTTTCATCTTTTATCGTTTTGATAAAAACGCACTTTAAAATCGTTGTTTGTTGTAAAATGAAAGTCACCGTACAGGGGTGATTCTATCACAAATCCATCAACGAACACATCGTTTTCACGCGCTTTGAAATGTCGCTGATTTCATGACAGATCAGATGACGCGAAGATCGTTTCATTTCGCGTCTCCAATCACACATACACAATTGTACGAGAACGAAGTTCCTGAGAAAACGAGACGGAGTCGCGGAAACGATTTAGAAGATTGGCATTCGGGCGTGCGTATTTTTATCCTCATCAGCCTATGACATGTCCAATAGCGCTCCCCTTTGTCTCTAGCCGTCAGACGTCACCGACTCCCCAGCCAATGGGAAACACAGTTCACCGTTTGACAGCGCGACCCTCGAATCGAGCGGTGCTCTAACGAGGGAAAAATCGAGAGCAGTCTTACCGATCAACCGAATCTCTCAGGAAGAATCAACGGTAACAACATCGTCCTGGTTCAGGAGGAATCATCCCTAAGCGACATCGACAGTCGTGCGCGGCTGCGATTTTCTCGTTTGCCTGGTCGGCGGTGGATCCGAGGCGAGTCGACTCGCTAAAAGTAAAACTTTTCCCATTTAACTGGTACCCGACGCCTCTCGCCGGCTTGCAAGAGCTACGTAATGCCGCAAGATTTATAGAAAACCGCGGCGAGTCTGATTTTCCAAGATAATAACTTCCAGCCCCGCACCGGGGATGCTTCTTCTCCCCGCGAACAGAGTCAGACTTCGCACTTTGTTTCGAACTGCCTCTTGCAAATCGATTCTCGAAGATCATTCGCGGTTGTAATGAGACAAAAAATGGACCTAATTTTATAGTATGTAAAAATATTAAATGGCTGGATTTTCACCCTGAGGAACGTGTGAGGGTTGAATATCATCGATGTCCTTAAATAAATACTTGTAATATGTCCACTGTTTTAAATTGTACGTGACCATTCTTGCCATAAATGCATGAAATCCGCGGTCTACTAATCGCCCTCTCGCAAACACCGTCAATGTTGTCAATGTGGTTGCACGAACGACTTTGGTCGATCAGCTGAGTCGTTGGACTGAAAGTTGCCTAATGTAAACGGGGTTTAAGAGATCACGTTCATCCCCTACCATAGACTGCCGAAATCGTCGGACCGTCTTTTCGTCAGACAAATCTGTCGCGTATCAGAAACGAAGAAGAGGAAGACGAGTCGGTGGACGGGAGAATAAAGTAGCATTTTTAATTGGACACGATAATTACTGGCGCAAAGAAACGCCGAATGGCGTCGCGGAACAGCGACGAACGACCAGCTTTGTCTCCGGGGAGCTGTCGCGAAATAACTTTCATTACAGAATCAAGTATGGAGAAACTTGGTAATCCCGGGTAAACAGAGGGTTAAGGGTCTCGCGTTCTCTGCGACGTGGCGAGAAAGAGAGGGATGAAAGGGGTGTGGGAGGACGAGCGAGCGAGAGAGAGAGAGAGAGATCGTCTACGACGGGGGAGGAGGAGGAGGAGTGAAAACGGAACAGGTATAGGCCGGTATTTGTGCGTGTCGTGGAGGGGGTAGGGGGTGAAAAGGCCGCGGGGGAGGGCGGTAGAGGGGGTGGAGGACGACTGTCGCGAGAACAGCGGGGGTTGCATAGGCTTCGATGGCTAAGGGACGTATACAAAAGTATGATAAAGGGGCTGTGGCTGGTGGGGTGGATCGCGGAAAGGGGGTGTTCTCGGTGACTCGTCGGAGGAAACGGTGGGGGTAACGGCGGCGATAGGGGGTGGCCCTCTCTGTGCCGGGGCGGCAGTGCCAGGGTTGGTGGGAGCGGAGAAAAGGGATTGTTTGAGAGCATCGACGACCAGACGGGGCCACTTGCCTCCGTTCGACACCCTCTTACGCGCCTACCCACCCCCGCTCTCTCTCTCTCTCTGTTTCTCTCTTTCTCTCACTCGCTCACTCTTTCTCTCTCTTCGCCGCCTCACTGACGTCACGGGCCAGCATACTTTTAAACGAATAATGCAAATTGATTTTGCGATTGCCGTCACAGTTTGCGCGGCGACGATGGCCGACGATGCCGCCCTGTGCCGGCCGTCGAACGCCGTTCCAGATACCTCGAACCTACCCTCTCGCGAATTAACCTTAGGCTACCTTCAGGGACAACGATGAGACTCCCCGCCGTCGGGAATCGATTTTCGAAAGATAGTACTCGAAGCTTGTAGCGTATACCCTGCTCTGAAAAATCACAATGGCGTTTCATTCGATGCACCTTTCTTTATGACGAAAAATGGATTCGGAATTTTCACCAGCACTCTATCATGCTTTGCGAGTTTTGTAATGGAGATGCGTGAACAATTACCGAGAAGAATACTTCCGTTGTTTACGGAGAAGGTATTTTATCATCCTTTAGAAGATCATCCCTCTAGAAAATGGTTTGCTCGTTCTCCTGAAAGAAATTGTGCTCTCGGAGATCAACCTCAGCGTCTAGACGTAATGTTTTAAGATTGTCTTAAGATGTTCCGTCGATACGATTTTTTCGAATCAGAAATCTTACGTTTCCAACATCGACGAAGGGGTAAAATCGATCCTGTTAAACGAGAAGATCGAATCGCGTATCAAATTAGCAGACGTACGGTCGACGTTCCGGCGGATAAAGTCCAATAACATCGTGTTTTCGTGTTCAAAACGCCGTGGCGTTTCCCGGTAACGAATTTACAGAGACGTCGATAACTTTTCACGAGCGTAACGAGACTTTTTTGTTCCTCCTCAGCCACCCCTTCCATTCCGTGCTTGTATATTTTTTTTTATTATTCATCAGTCGACAACCTCATTGTTGAACTGGTTCCGTATACGCTGTTGCGACCGCGATCCCGGTATTTACTGCTCGCAACAATGGCAATCGACTTCGCGTTCGTGCGCGTCCGCTCCGCTACGTGGGTGTAGCTCTCTCTCTCCTTTTCCATCTCTCTGTCTCTCGCTCTCTCGTTCGAATATCAGAACGTTTTGTCAGCGAACACACGGAATCGAGCCACGGTATCCTGATGTTTATTTGGTATTTTAAGGCACGCACTCGAACAGCCCCGGCGACTCGCATTTTCCCAATGGTTTCCCTCTTGGATTTTCCCCCGATCGATCCATCCCGAATTAATCAGGGCCTGTTGCCTCGGAAAATACGTCGCAGGGCTAACCTTTTCGCTCCCAATGGGATGCATATTTCCCAGACATTTTATAGTTCGAACATGAATGCATCTGGCTGAATCCCGTTGCTAATTTATTGCTACATTCGGAATGCAATATTTTCGAAATGAGAGACGTAGCCTTTCGTAGCCAATTCGGTCGAACTTTACTCGAAATGCGAAATCGAAATTTCGCAACGCTGTCTTCGAAGTCAATCTGCGGCAGCACTTTGATATGCAAATTGGAATAATTTTAAGTGGAGTATATTTCATCTATTTTAGAATCCATATCGAAACTCGTGGAAATGGTATTTTCCATATTTCAGTTTTTAATACGGAAGAAATGCTCTTACGAATTAAGCAAGTTGTGAAATTGTGTAAGCAGTGAATTAGGAGTTGAAGATTATTGAGAAGTACTATTCTGAAATTGCAATTCTCTCGTAAAAGTTTTCTAAAAATTGTACTCTTCGCTTCCACGTTTCTGAAGCGGACGAAACGCTTAAGAATCGACAGGACTAATGAAACGTGATAAATTGGGGGTGAAAGGGTTAAGCGGACGAACAGTCTGCGCATTAGGGAGGGTGTTTCGCGACGATGAGCGCCGGCATCTCGCGAATTTCCCGTTTCGCAGGAATTTCCGATGCGAGAGGCGTTTCCGTTCGAGGCGTGACCTTCGATCGGTCCTAATGCATTCGTCGGGTCGGATCCTCCGCGGATTACGTTTCGACGGGGTATACGACGGCAGCCGACGAGAACGAGATACGGAAAGCCTGTCTCTCCCTCTCTCTCCTCTCTGTCTCTCCCTGCGCGAGAGATGCCATTATCTCATATGCGCGTCCCACCGAAATTAAAATTTATACGGGCGCGCGACGGCTGTGCAAATAGAGCGATGCATCATTTCGTCGGCGTCGACGCCCGCTGCCGTCGTCGACGAAGCAACGGACACTGACGCGATGGAAGTCGGGAAATAAGAGAAGCGAACACCTCCCCCCCGATGATTCCACGGGAAAATTTCTCCAAGCTCCACGACCGTTCGATACTCCCGCGCGGAAATCAATTTACCGGAAGTTTGATGAGCCTGCCTACAGACTTCCAGCGCTCTACGAAACGTTTCATCCCTTACCGATTTTATGCCGACGGGAACGGCGGTGTCTGAATTGGCAATCGTTTTTCAAAATTCATCCCTCCCAGTGGAAAAATGCTACGTCCTCTCCTTGACGATATCGCCACGTACGCATTTTTTTATTCTTTAAGGACAGCGGGGAAAAGCATTTTAATACTATACAGTTTAAGAAGGGTAATAATATTTTATATATTAATTTCAATTATTACTAAAAGAAAAGCTGTTTCGTAAGGATTTGTGTAGTGATGATTTTTCGGAGTCTGGATCGACATACTTTCTAGGGAATTTAATTCATCACCAGATGAAGTATAGTGGACCTGGTGAGTCATATGGTCCCTGAAATTTCCTAGATATGCTTGTGTCATTGGACACAACACTGGTCGAATATTTACCCTGTACTTCTTCGGCTCCCGACGATAAAAATTCTTGGCTTCAAATATTTTCATATACGCCTTATAACTTATGAAAATGTGAACAGACCTAGAAACCAGTCTCGGGACTGGTATAATCGCACCCTTTGGACTGCCTTCGTGAGTCGAACAATTATAAAATAAAAAATCGGACCTTCGACGGCGGCGGATTTAACAGTGGAAAAGGAAAGCAACGTCGCGAACAGGTTCCGAAATCGCGCAGCGCCCTTTGCGAGCGCAATCAACGTGCGCCGAAAAAGTTGAGGATTGGGAAAGACAAAAGGATCGGTGGCCGTGCGAAACACGATGGCGGATAATGTCGGGGGGAAAGTCTTGCTCGGGGCGAGACCGACTGGAAATTGAAAGGAAAACCGAGCCGTGCGGGGGCGGGCACGGCTGCGAAGGGTTTGACGCGGTGGCGAGGGCCATCGAGTGTCGTCAGGAGATCACTGTAAACGAAACTAAACGGTATACTCGTTTCGAGCACAGCTCCCGACGTTCGTACGTCAATTATTTAAATGCTGTGTCGTTGAGGTGGCACCTGGAAACGTTTCCAGCTACAGTGTATCTCTCTCTCTCTCTCTTTGACTCTACCACATCCTCTCTCTCTCACGCACACACTTGCTTGCTTTTCTCCTCGTCGACGATTGACACCGCGCCGCGCCGATTAATGATACATGAACCGCGCCTCTGTTAACACGACGTGAAAAGCGTTCATTTACCGGCGCGCGGAACAATTAATTGATCGGTGGAAGACAGCCGGCCGATCGACGCACAGAAATAGCGTGCTGCGAGCGGATTCGATGGAACGGTCGGGTGTTCGATCGACGAACCGGACTGGCCGGCCGGGTTAATCGAGAGCGTTGTAAAACGACACTTTGTTGCGGGATTAAGTGACGCGTGCACCACGGCTGCGAATTTACAGTGCCCCGGTCAATTATCGTTGGCGACGACTCTATCGGGAATCCGCCGAAAACGCTGTTTTCAATCCGTCCACGATCTTCCAACCGCTCTAAGGATTTTTCCCGAAAGCGAAATCAATGGTGAGGCCATGACGTCACACGCTTCAGCCAATAATTCGGCTAGAACCGAAAGTGCCAGCGGAATGACCCAATCGGACGGCTTGCTGACGCCATTCCTTTCGAATTTTTGCCGAGAGACTTCTCGCGTGGAACGGAGAACCATCCATTTTTTTCGCAGATGAAGAATCAAAGATTTTTAATAATTGTTTTCTACCGAAAGGAAGAAATTTGTTTTACAATAATCTGAAGGTAAATTCTTAGATGGATGCACCATTGAAATTGCTGTTGAAGAAGAAGTAAAAATTAGAAGAACAACAAATTATGTAGATTACGTTGCTTCGATTAATTCAGGGAAAAAACGAAGTTTGTTAAATGTCGTTAAAGATCAGGCATTTTGTATAGAGCAAGCGAAGAGAATGTCGTTTCAACAACGTCTTGCTAACACGCTTAAAAGTTCGGGGATCTAAATTGAGGAGTGGTGGGGGGAAGTACGAGGGCCAATAGGAATTCTCGAATAGGTATTGCCAAGAGGGTCGGGCTATGACTCAGGATTAGCGGGCACATAATAGGTTCAAGGGCCGAATGAGTAATTCTGTGTAAAAGATAGGAAGTTTCGTTCAGAGGAAGCTTATCTGAAACCGGCCGACAAGCCAAAACATTTCCGAATCTAGAGTAGCGTTGAACGGTGTAACAAAAGCGTTGTTAAGCGATCGTTTAAAATTTCATAGCGGGTTCAAGGCTGTCTCTCCAGCGGGAGCCGCGGAGGTTCGCGTTGCGAGCACTGCTCGCAAAAAAATGCAAGGAAACAGGCTCTTGTTCAGCGGGAAAGATATCCGGCCCGTAATCAGTCGACCGCAGTGTCTCTCGTTTCTGGTTTCTCGTTCGAACATCCATTTCGCAACGCAGCCCGGGCACGGTTCCCTTTGGAATTTCAAGTACGAAATAATTTAATCCTTCGCCTTTCCTTTATTCCTGGCGCGGCGGAGTAGAAAGGTTAAATAGATTAATTGCTTAGGTCGGATCGATCGAGTATGACAGGGTGGTTCTCTCTCCCGCTCTCTCTTTCTCTCTCTTTTTCTCCCTCTTCGGTGCCCCTTCTCCAAGCCGGAGCTCGCGCTTTATTCTTTTTTTCCTGCGCCTGGAAATTGCTATCGCTTTGAGAATTAAACCTGGACTCGGTTCACTCGCTGCGAACGAACAAAAGGGAGTGGGGCGGCGGAGGAAACGGCGGGAAGGAACGAGACCGGGAGGGAAGAGAGAGAGAGAGGAGAAAGGAAGAGGGGGAGGAGGAGGATGGGGCGGGAGGCGGCGGTGTGGGAGGCCGAAGGGGGTGGGATGGTGGGGGATAGCCATAACGATGATGCTCGTTATTCGAAAAAAGAAAGAAGAAAATATATCGCTGCCGAGGACTGTGATGAACGAGAAAGCAGAAGGCCGCGCCTGATATCGTTTTTTCGCTTTAATAAATCCCTCCTTCCGCCCCTCCTCCTCCTCCGACCCGCACACTTTTTACTTCCTACGATTTTATTCCCGATGGCACTCGAACGTCCGTCGGTGGGCACCTCCCCCCCCCCTCCTCCTGATTTCCCCTCTGTTCGCTCGGCCAACAAGCCGTCCGCGCGTCCAGAGTCGCGTTACAAAGCTCCTCGTAAGAAAAGAGCTGCCTTCTAATCAAAATTCCTTTCCGTAACGTGATAAGATACGCCGTGCGCCGCTCTTGTCGCGCGTTGTCGTCGTTCCGTAAACTCCGTGCAAGAGAAACCGTCGCGAGACCGGAAGCTCCGAAAGCGCACAGTTTCTCTCTCGCTCTCTGTCTCTCTCTTCGGTGGCCCGGTCCTCGAGAATTATCGCGGGCCAAGATAATTCGCTAACTGCGATAAAACGGAACACACGATACGCCGCGAATTTCGCGCGCGAAAAATACACCCCCCGCGCTCACGCGGAAACCGAGCGCCGATAACAAACCAGCCAGCCGACCGACCCTTAAATCGATCGCGACCCCGATGCTTCCCGCCGCGCGTCCACGTAGTTTCACTTTCCCTTTCTCCCTTTCCCTGTAGGGCTTCCAGTTGACGCACCAGAGGAGAGGGGTGGCCCACAACGCTCGGCCGCGACGAAATATAATCCCCGGAGAAGCTTCTTGCAGCCACTTCCGCCCGGAAGTCGAACGCACGCCGGGAACAAGATACGAGAGTCGCGTTTTCTTCCTTTTTTATCCTCTCTCTCTCTCTCTCTCTCTCTCTCTGCTCTTTTTGAAACTAGGCGGGTTTCGTTTTATCTGAACACATTCTCTTGCGGAAGTCTCGATATGAATGTTTAATTCGGTCAGCCATTATACCGGTATCGCCCTCCACTTACATGGCTTGTAGATTGCGGATTTTTGTGAGAAATAAAAATTTTTCTATATCAAAATTCGCAAGTAATACTGAATAAAAAGCAAATTAAAAATTGCCTGCGTCAATTCCAAAAACAATAGAAATTCTTACTTCACGGTAAAAATTGAATACAAAGTATTGCTACGATAGATCTCCTTGCTACCTGCTAGGAATAGGCGTGTCTGATCACCACTGTCTGTTTCTACTTGGCCGATTGTCGCAGGTCTCGCGACAATTACAGGAAACGCGGGCGGGATCCAATTTTTTAAAAAGCAAGAAGAAGCAGCAATTGCAAAGGAAAACGCTCGCCAGGTGTTCCAAGAGAGGCGGAGAGAGCTAGCGAGCGAGAGAGAAAGAGAAAAAGAGGGAGAAAGAGAGAGAGAGAGAGAGGGATGCGGGTAGTACAGCAGTTACATCGTTTTACGAGAGCACTCACCGCGGCCGTTTACTTTTTCGCGTGTACGATCGTGTGTCCGGCTTGGGTGCGTTTAATACCTGATTCCGTGGAGAGCGGAAAGAAATTGGCGCAGCTGCGCGGGCGCGATGGCAAACGCGCGCAGAGTGTAACGTTACAGGCCGGCGTGCAGTGTTACATGGTCCGCGAGCAGCAATCTACGGGAGATCGCGGCCGCGCGGGTACCCTGTGTAACACGAAACTGCGAGAGAGATTTTCCTTCTCTCTCTACCGGCGAGAGGAGCGGCTCTCTTCCTCGTCCCGCGATTAATCGGCTGCCGCCACCCATCAAATCCACCTTATCGATGATTAACGAGCCTGCCAATTAGTTGATCATTCCGGTGTTTATGGGGGCCGAGAATTAGTTGGCTGCTCTGCCGTCTTAACGTTGCTCTCGCCCCGCGATTCGGCAATTACGCGCGGAAGCCCCATGGAATATCCCACCGTCCCCCCGTACCGTCCCGCAACTCTCTCTCTCTCTCTCTCGGCCACCTCCTCCTTCACCTCCCGTTGCAGTCCTCTCTCGAAACGAAGAATCGATCCGGCGTGTTCGCGTCTCTCGGTTCGCTCCCCCTGAAAAAAGGAGAGGCAGAAGAATCGAAGAAAAAAAAAAGAAAAAATGAAAGAGAAAGAGAGGAGTAGGCGGCGGAGGAGGAGTAGGAGGAAGAGCCGCCGGCTGGCTGGCCCGGGTGGGAGCGGGCGCGGGAGAGAGCCGGAGCGAGAGCGAAAGAGAGCAGAGAGCATCGAGAGAAAGAGGGAGCGCTAGGGAACGGGGCAGAGAGAGAGAGAGAGAGACCGAGGAAGCGAGAAGGCAGCGGGTGGTGGTACGGTGTGTGCTCCTTCTCGAGGCGGCGCAAGATGGATTTCCGCGAAGTTCGAGCGGGCCTTAACTCGCGAAAAATGTCAAAGCGAGTAGAAGAATAGCCGGCTGGCTGGCCAAGACGGCCGGGCAGGCGGCGCGGCGGGTGAAGCGGATAACTGAAAAGGGGGCGGCTGAAGGTGGCCTCCAAGACGAAGCATCATCATCCTCGTCGGCCTCTGGTAGTCATCGTCGTTGTCGTAGATACGTGCGCGCCGCGCCGGTTGTCCGTTTGTGTCGCGTGTATACGTGTACCCGCGTACTTAAGATCCAAAAGCACGGCGAAGGGGGTGCCGTGTGCCGAGACCCCTGTGTCGTGTGGGGGTGCAGAGGCTGGGACGGAGGGAGGACGAGAGCTAGACACCGCGGGGAAGAAAACGAAGTAGGGGTGAAGACGCGCGCGCGACGGGGAAGCGGGGCTGATTGTATGACGGAGGGGTACCGGCGACGGCACGGGAGGGGATGATTGTCAAAACAGGGCTGCAAGACGCTACGAAAAATGTTCGTATTTATGGCACTATTTCCGCCGCTCTTCGAGCCGCCACCACCTTCCCTTCCCGTTCCTTTTTCCGCTCTCTCTCTCCCTCTCTCTCTCTCTCTCTGTCTCCTGGTCTGCCCACCCCCGCTGGCCCCCTCCTTGTCTCGCCTCGCGAAACCTACCGTCGTCTCCCCCCGCCGTTTCTTTTTTACTTCCTCCCTTCTGCCATCGTTTTCCAGAGTGCGCGCGGTCGTTCTTACTTTTCTTGCCTTTTCTCTTCTCCTCTCCTCACGCCGAAACACCCCCACCATCGTGTCTTCCCGCGCCTCGCTTCTCCCACCGCCCCCTCCCTCCGCCGTCCCCCTATTATATCGTGTATTTTACCCTTTCTTCGGCCGCGTTCCCCACCACCGACACGTCCCCCACTACACCGGCCAGCGATTCTCGTCGGCGGGAGTTCTGTTCTCACCCCTTCCTCCACCTCTTCCTCCTCGTCCTTCTCCAACCACCTCCTCTTCCTACTGCCGCGCGCGGCCCCTTCTATCTCCGCGGCGCCACTTTAATGTTACATTAATAAAAAGCAACAATCAATATCTTCCCCGTAAAAAATTTTAATCTATAACAGAGAGAATTCCGCGGCCCCTCCCGCATCTCCTACCACCCCGGCCGGCTCTCGCGTTCTTCCTCGATCCTCGCCTATTTCTCTCTCTCTCTCTCGTCGCGTTCTCTCCGTTCTGCCTCCCGCCCTCTTGAGGAAAGCGCCGCTACGAATCGTGGCGAGCCCTCAGTATCGTATCTAGGCTCTACGAGCACCCCGTGGCACGCCGCTACGCAGAGTCACCGACGCGCGACAATCCGTTCGTTGCTTTTCTGTCTCTTTCTCTCGCTCTGTCTCCTCTTTCTGCCTTTCCGCGTGTTGTCATTTCACTTTTCACACCGGGGCCGCGGGTTACGCAGCCACGCGAGAACCACCTCACCCGTCGGGCCGCCCTTCGCGCTCCTGTCGCTGTGCACGTGCCCTTTTCTCGCGCCCTTTCGAGCGCGCGCTCCCTTCGGCCCGCCACGCCGCCGCCCGTCTCGCCCACCGTTTCTCTGTGAGTTTCTTTCTCCGCTCGCAGCGACTTGGACTTCTCTTTGTTTCATCCTTCGCTCTCTCTCTCTTTCACTCACTCTCTCTCTCTCTTGTGCACACCAGTGGCACAACAAGCATCGCACACGCGCTACAGACAATTGTACGTGGGCGACGATCGGCACACGGAAGTCGAGAAAAATGTGACCCGCGAGAATCACGGGGGCGGATCGTGTTAGCTTTGGTTTTCGGAGAAACGCGTGTGCCCTCCTCGACCTGTCTACACTCTCTCTCGTATATGATTCCGACTGGTCACGCGCCACCACGAGCCGATAGACGAGCACTCGATGAATAGCGTGCATTGTTCTTATCGCCTCGCGTGCATCCACGCTCGTAGCTCTACGCTTACGGTAACGGAATAGAAAATTCACTCGGATCTCCGTGGACCGTGAAACTTCTCTCGGAAGGTCCTGTGGGGCAGGGGAGGCGTGTCGGGGCATTGTCGTGGCCCCGCGGTCTCTCGCGGAGATCGGCGTGCCGTGTGCGGCGGTGGCGTTGGTCGCGCGAACGATCGCTGACCCCTGTTATCGTTGGTGTTCGTCGAATTGTTTTTCCGCGAACGCGTTCGACTACAATGTTAATCTGAGGGGGTGTGCGCGCGGACGATGACGTTGGTGGGGAGCGAGCGGGACGGGGGGCGGATTCCGAGGCGAGGGGCCAGACGACGAGTTCGCCGCGAGAGATCGGGCAGCAGCAACGTCTGAAATACCACGATCGCGCGCGCGTCTCGCTAGACCGATTCCACGTTACGGTGTGTACACGTATACACGTATAGAGCCGAGAGAGCCTCGGAGGCCACGGGCTCCTCGACCTGCGTGTTTCTTCCCGGACAAAAGGGTACGAGTGTAGAGCGAGAGAAGACGAGCCGAGCGAAAAAGACAAGACCCACAACGGCTGGAAACCCGGGGTAGGGGGAGAAAAGGAACGTGCGAGAGACAGAGAGAAAGAGGGGACAGAGCGAGCGAGGGAGGAGAGAAGGAGGAGGGGGAGGGGAGAAAGACGGAAATCGTGAAAGAGCGAGAACGGAAAAGGGAAGGGGGAAACAGCGGTCTCGCGCATCTCTGCGCGCGACGAAGGCAGCCAGCCGAGCTTCTTCGGACCTGAAAGAGACTATAGTCGACTATTCGAACTTGTACACTATGTTTTATAGCGCATCTCGCCGCCGTTGACTCCGGGGCAAACCGTGTGCAGTAGTGTCATCGTCGTCGTCGTCGTCGTTCACCGTTCACGGTTCACGGTTCTCCTTGCGCGCTTTCTCGCGACGCGCGCGGATAGATTGCACACCGTGAGAGTTTCTGAAATCGTCTTCGTCTTCTTCGTCGTTGTTCTTGTCTTTTCGTGGACACGCGCGCGCGAGAGATAGAGACGACACAGGCAGATAGAGAGTAAGAGAGCGAGCGAGCGAGAGAGGGAGACAGAGGAGAGGCATCATCGGAGACGCGACAGTTCGAACGCGAGCGCGATCGAGCGCAGTCGAATGTCTCCGTTCGATCCGCGTGGCGGACTCGCGAGCTACGTCGTCGCAACGAGCTACATCGGCTTTTTTACGCGCGTGCTTTCGTAGAAAGTTCACTTTTCTGGAGAGAGGTTGTGCCAAGTGTGTCGAAACACTCGACTTGTTTCTTTGTAGTGCGGATCAAACTTGTGCCGACGACGCCGCAGCCGCAGCCGCAGCCGACAACGCCGACGCCGACGCCGTGTGCTGACTAAAAAGTGATTCACACACGTCCGGGGACTTTGCCGGTCGCGCGGTTGATTCATCGTCTTCGCGGGAACCGAACCGGGGAACCACACGAACAAAACGCACGTACGTAAATCGTATTCCTGTTTTATTCTATCCGGCGTGGACACTAGACACAGGCTAGCCTAACCCGAGAACCCAACGTCAACCGAACCACCCAGCCGATCCTCTAAAACGGCGCGACCCAGATCGCGACCGTGGATCCATGGATCGAGACGCGGCGACGTGAAACTCTCCTCGTCGACCGGATGACATTGCATCGGCGGATCTCGTCGCCCCTGGCCGTGCCACGCGTAGGTCAGGTTGGAAACCTGTGCGAACGTTTCCGCGACACGCATGTTCCTCTTTCGCAGTCTGAACGGCGTGTCCTCGTGTGTGTGCGCGTGTTGTACCGCGCGCGCGCGCGAGCCACGCGTGCAAAGAGGACCCCGCTACGGTCTAGACCGGGACGAACTGGTGAATAACACTTTTGTCGGTGAGAGAAAGAGACAGGGTGGGACGGATGTAAACGCGAGAACCAGACAGAGAAAGAAAGGGAAACGCCGCGGCTCTCTGGTCGGGCAAGCGAGAGAGAAGCAGAGAGGAAAGGAGAGCACGCGGCATGGTCGTAGCGTGGCTGGCAGAGCGTCGGAGTTCGTACGGGTGACTGAATGGAATGAGTAGTCCGTGTGATGCGCGGGAAGGGGTGCGGGTCCGACCAATCGAGTCCGTAGGTTTGTCAGGGGCGCGAAAGGAGGGGGACCAAATGAACGGTGGAGGGGGCCAGTTGGCGGACCTACACACGTGCGTTTGCAACCTACGGTACGCGTACGCTCGTTGCGTTCACGCAGGAACTCCGGTGCGGACCTATACCCGTCCCGCGGCGATGGGAACGATGATATCGTACGACGATGCTTAATCAATGGACACCCACCGATCGATTAGCTTTCCTCAGTCGTCAACACGATTCTTCAACGTTCGTAGTCTCTTTTCCAACTCGGGTTCTATTCTCTGTAAAACGATCTATACGCTCGTCCAGGTTCTACACACGTATGTGTGCTCGTGTAGCAGTGTGCTCGAGGGATTGGTTTCTCTGTTGGCGCAGTGACTCGTCCGCTCGAGAGTTCGTCGATCCCATCGCTGGCACCGCGTGGTGCGTGGCTCATGCACGCACACACGTGCGGCCGTCTTGTTTATTCTGTCAGCTCGCCCGTACGTGCCGCTCGTGGAAAAACCAGCTGTGCGAATCGATCGGACGAAGATTCGATTTTTCGCCACCGCCTCGCGATCCTCCGCGCTGATAACCGAACACGTGACCTGGAAGCCACTGTTCACTAGCTCACACGACTCGGACGCGACAGAGAAGGCTTCGTTTAAATGCCGTCCTTTTTCAATTCTTATACGGGGAGGCAGGTGGTCTCTCACTCCCCCACCCCTCCACTCGCTCGAACGACTGCGAACCATATCATTTCGTGATCGCGCAAAACTTTCAAACTTTCCTGCTTGCTGTAACCTTGGCGATCTTCACCGTTCGGTCATTTCGAAAACTGGCCACTCCAGATGGTCACAGCGGAAATCATTGTTGCCATCTTTGGATAAAGATCATTAGAGATATCGATACCGAATGATACCCTAATGTTGGAATTGTTAAAAGTGGAAACAGTTTAATTGTATTCGCCCTGTCATTTGGTATCCTTTCCAACTTAATTCCAACCAATATGTGTCTGTAAATTATTTGAAATCTGTTGTATTTAACATATTTGCACAAATTGTGATTTTAAGTATAAATTAATATACTACCGAATAAACTAAATATTAACCTAACCTAACCAAAATGTGTACGTAGATTATTTGAAAGCTTTTGTAATTAACATATTTGCACAAATTTTGATTTTAAGTATAAATTAATTTAAATTAACCTAACCTAACCAAACTGTATACATAGATTATTTGAAAGCTTTTGTATGTTACATGTTTGCACAAATTTTGATTGTAAGTATAAATTAATACATTAGCGAGCAAAGAATGGACATTCATAGAAATCTAGGTGTTACGTTTAGAAGAATAAAATTGTACAAGGGTTAACAATTGATTTTGTCAAATTTTTTTGAGTATTCCTATTTGTTTCTCGAGTCAGCCAGGAGATGCATATCGCTAATTGTTCCTAATCAGCTGTGAACGTAATTGTTCATGAATACTAACGACCCGGATTGCGTACGTTCTCCTTTTTGCTAGGAGGTTTTATGGATGTTTAATGGGACACGAGGTGACGACAGTAAAAAAGGAGGCTCGTGTCGAAACGCGAGTTGCACCAATCGGCGAACTTATTATCCGGATTGGAATTATTGTGCACACAAGTTTCGAGACAGAGGAAACCTACTCATCCACTTTTTTCGCTGTCCGAGTTGGATTAACTAGATCGCGTGATTCGCAACAAAGTTCTGCGGTATAGGCAGTCGTAACTTCCAGAAGAAGGTTCGACGAGTTATTGGGTCGCTGCGAGAGAGAGAGAAAGAGGTGTATCTCTCGACCTCCAGACGGATAAATGAAACCGGCGAAACAACCCCTTATTATTCGTCTTAACGTTACGATAACCCCGCCCCTTTTAGTACTTTGGTTCATCCCTAATTAACCCATTAACGCTGCGCGGCGAAGAACCACGTCCTGTATCTTCCGCAATCGTTTTATGCTCTGCAATCATCTGTCAGCGGGAAGCATAAAGTTTTCGTTATTGTTCTCGAAAAGAGGCTTTAATTATAGTTTCTTGGTAATTGTTAAAAGAAATTCCGCTCTTCCGGTTGTTCGTCGGACAGTTCCGCTATTTTTTCCCCGGCTGCCTCCCTAAAATATATTGATAATCCAGCAAAATAAAAATGTCTTTTACTTATTTTACATCGCTCTCGACTCTTTGCCAAGGTTACTAAAATTATCCAATCGTTGTAACGTCGTCGCGGTTGTATATTCGAGCAAATGGTTTATCACGAATGCATAGACGAGAGTTCGCAGTGTCGGGAGTGGAATTTAATCGAATGTGCTGTAAGCGGAACACGTCGATGGGAACTGGAACGCAAAGACGCGCGGGCCGGACGAATTTTTAGAACGGCTGGTAAGGACGTGGAACCAAACTGGAGCGGTTCTATTCTGGGCAAGCATTTGACGGCGATCGTTGTTATCCTCATTAAGCACGGGCAGCCCGTGGCCGCGGGTAAAAGTGTAAAAGCCACGGGTCATTCGGTTGGGGAGGCAGAGAGAGAGAGAGAGAATCGTGTGAGCCAACTAGATGTCCTCAGCCAGACACACAGACACACTTCGGGATCTCCGGAGGAATGCTCCGGCAGATCGTAGAACCTAAACCCATCGGCCACCACCGCCGTTCTGCACCGAAAACCTGTTGCATTTTAACACCGGTGTGCAGGCAGCCGATTCTTTGGAAATTCACCGGCCTCTGGTTTACTTCCTCGCGCCGAGAAAATCTGTTTTGCCCGCGTTGACGTCACGTGTCGCTCGGTCGTCCGACGTTTTTATCGACTACAATGATTAACTTACTAACGATGAATATGCAAACGAGACACGGTGCGGCGCGACGGACGCGTACAACCGGAGAGAGAGAGAGAAAGAGAGATACTCTTCTAACGAGGTGTAATCCCGTGTAATCCAGCAGACGCAACGCAGACACGGACTTCTATAATCGAAACCCTCGAGCGGTGGTCATAATTCATTGCTGGTGTGACCGGCTTTTTCACCAAGTTCTTGCGGATCCTCTGTTTTTCCAACGCCGCGAAAAAAAACATTCTCTTAACTAGGTTCTTCTCTCGTAACTGTCGACCAGAAGGTTCCGCGAACGAATAAGAACAATTCTAACCAGTCGATGCACCGTGCATAGGCTGCACCCGTGCACTGTCTATACCCTCGATAGGGCTGCGTCGCGCCAATTCCTAGAAATGTTTATGTAGAATTTGAATGATTGCGTAGTCAAACATTTCGAACCGGTATATAATGTCAGTAATTAGTAGGGCATGCATTAAACAAATTGTCACGCCTTTTCCGGGTATTACGAATTCAAAACAATTCATATTCTAGTCTCAAATGAACAGCTTCTTTCTTGTCGCAGAAGTAATGCGATCATTAACTGGTGACGCGCGTCTTCGAGCTAAAAAATCAGCATCTATGGAAGCACGTTTATTGAATGTTAATATTTAGGTGTTCGTAATAGAAGTTCTAGCGAACGATTGAAAAAATATAAAAAATTCTGTGCCGTCTCCAGCTGTTTGTGTTTTAAAAATTCTAACAAGAAATTATTAGGCAGCTTATCATTTTTCATCGTGTCGCAAACATTTTCCGACACGCGGTGCTGCGGACTCCGTTCACGTATCTCGCATATAAAACACCTCGGCTTCTTTTCCATCTAACACTTTCGCAATTTTTCATCTATTACTGCTCGAAACTTATTCCTATCCAGCCACCGGGAGGATCTCGAGATCACGGTGCACTAAAACGGAAAAGTTGCAATTCGCAGCCACAGTCTATCATACTTTCGTACCATTCTACGAAACGCGAGCACGAGAAAGGAATTAGGATGAGGCACAAAAGTGTTCCAGTTGGAATGTTCCTTTTCTCGAATCGAAATGTTCGATTGAACATAGGGTCCAAAGATTTTATACTTTTGAGAATCATCCGAAAAAGGTGAATGTGTTCTTTGAGAAAGAGTGAACAAGACCTACATATGAAGTAGAAAAATGGATGAATGGAACGTATTATAAAATGATCAAATTCAGGAGGGGGTAGGTGGCTGAGCAGGTCCGCTGAAGAAAACTGTTCTTGTCTGAATGCCTATTCTCCTGAATCGAAATATTTGGATTAAACATAAGGTCCAAAGGGTTGAAGGTCAGCAATTTTATACTTTTGAGAATGAACGTTGTCTTGAAACGAAACGATTGATTGAGCATAGGGTGCAAAAGGGTTGAAATGCATCATTCACAAAACAGTGAATGTTCTTTGCAAAAGATTGAACAAGACCTGCATATAAGGTAGAAAGGGATAAATGCAACATATAAAATGATCAAAATCGGGAGAGGGTAGTTGGCTGAGCAGGTCCACCGAACAAAACTGATCTCGTCTGAATTAACGTTCTTCGGAAACGTTGAATTGAACATGGGAAAGAGGGGCAGGAGTATCCACGTGTGTAGGGTCAAGGATCGAGAGGTTGGCTCTCGTTGGCGGTAAGGAATCGTCCTCCAGGGTGGTTCTTAGCCGATATGGATTATCCGAGACCATCCATAGGGACTAGCCCGTGTTTGCGCGCGCGGTGGGGGCGAATAGGATCGTTTCACGCAGAGTTGCATAGAAGAGAGCACGGGGAATGGAAGGAGTGAGAGTCGATCGATCTCGAAGAGTTCATCCAAGAGTTGAACTATAGTCGCAAACAACGGCGACGGTGTTCGACTACGTATACGTACACAGACACACGCGCGCGCTAGCGTACACATGCGAGTGCGCTCGCGCTTGGTATCCTCGCACAGAGCGAACGGTGACACGAATAATGCGAGAACAGGGTGCAACGTTCCGCGATTCATAGAATATTAAGCGGAATTCGAGCGGAGTCGGCCGGTCCTCGGGATTTTTTCCGCGTTCACCGATCCCAGACACGCGTTTCCGTGTTTCGGTTCGCGGAATCTTTCCGGATCGATACCCACCGTCGTCCCCCACCTCCTTCTCCCACCCCCTCAAAAAAGGATGAAGGGGAGAGGCTACCGCGGCGCATAAACAAACGCTTATGCATGCTTATTAAATAATTCTGGATGCGCACGCGACGCGACGCGACGCGACTCGACGCTCTCGCCCAACCCGTGAAACACCCGTTGCGACACAGACCACGATTTAAAAAGAACGACGCTCTCTGTTCTGTGCTCGCCGAGTGGCCGCGCGCTCGTTCATTGTAACGCGTACCGGCTCCTACGGGCCGCCTCTTTCTTATTTATAACGTATCAATAGCGTATCGCGTTACTTCCGGCTGTTAACACCGATCAATAACGTGTCTTACTTTCACGACGAGCGGAGTCCGTTCCCGCGCGCACGCTTCGCCCTGAAATCGTTGCTTAATGAGGTCCTCCGCCGATCCCGTTGTCAACCGTTACCCCCTTCCCCTCCGTTCATTCACGTTCGAGTATTTTTAAACTACGATAGCAATGAGTTCCGAGAGAGATTCCGCGGATTGCCCCGTGGATCACTGATTTGTCTCCTTTGAGATCGCGAGCGACGAAACCACGCCTACCCGGGGTAGTTTGGGTACAGGGAACAGCACTGTGGGCTGCCGAACTAGATTCTTAGGGTATATAGACTGTCTAGGTCAGACAGAAGTCAGAAGTGTCCTGTGGGACACTGTGTTAGCTCTATCAAAGCAGAGAGCAAGGAAGTCACGCCTTTTCGGGTCACCTAGAATGAAGAGAACGAGAAGATTGTACATCTTACAAGTTTGCCAGTGCTAAATTCTTAGGGGATATAGACCTGAATGTCAGACAGAAGTTCGAATTGCTCCGTGTGCCAGTGTATTGGTTTCATTAAAGTTGAGAACAATTAAACCACGCCCCCCTGGGTCCTTCTGAGATTGTGGTCCTTACCAGATTCCTAGGGGATACAGACTGTTTCAATCAGACTAAAGTCCGAATTTCTACACGTGGCAATGCCTTGGCTCCGCGAGAGCAACTAAACCACTCCTATATAGAGCACTTTAATCTAAGATGCCAAGATTGTATGCGCACCGTTTAAGTCAAAAAAATGCAGAATCTACCCCAAGTGGGTAGCTTTGTAGGTTCCATCGAAGCTGAGAGCACCTAAGCCACGCCTCCTCGAGGCCTCCTAGCCACTCCCTTTACGGGAATCAAGACATATAGTCTTTCATCGGTTCGAAACCAGCGAAACGAAGAATATCTTGGTTCTACCGTTGCGCCAGGAGCAAAGAACGTAGTCTAGACCGTCCAGCTGTTTACAAAGCAACTTCAGCGTGCGAGCAGCGACCCGATTCGATGCGGGATCGCTGGGAGAACCCCAAAGCAAACTTCCGCCGCCATTAAGAACGAGCCTCGGGCCCGGCTCTGCTCGAACTTCGCAGCCACGGAATGTCTGGCTCGCCGGATCGCGCCGCCGGAAGTTCCCGCACTCTTTCCCGCTCTGGAGCTTTGAACTCGGGGCGGCGTGGCGCGGGCCGGGGGAGGAGCGTGTGGCTCGCCCGGTACGCGATACTCCGTAGATTCTGAAGAGAGGACGGCACGGTTGAACGCGCGTAGAAGTCAGGAGCCAGGCCAGCAGACTAGCCCCGGAGAGGATCGTGGGTTTGACCGACAACGCGTTGGACGTGGCCTAGTCTGCTCTACCCCCGGGGGTGGTGGATGAAGACGCGCCACTCCTGGACGAGCCCAAGCGATAGGGAGCATATTTTCGTAATACCACAGGCCATTTATATTTGGACGAAGTCAGATCTTCCTGTTCTAGACGTTGTTGAAATCGTAATGAGGGTTCGCGCGCATAAATAGAGACCGCCGTTTCCGACCGGTCTGCCATGTGTCCTTATTGTCTTGCTCCCCTACCGACTAGCCGGCGCGGCGATCTCCCCTCGAGCCATGCTTATAAAGCCACACCGGAGCTGCTGCCGTTACGGAATTAGTATCAGCTGGAGGCTTCGTTTCGCGGAGGATCGCGCCGATCGGCCCAAGGACTTACACGGAAAATAAAAGAGAGTGAATTCCGGTTAGGACACGGCGGAGCGGTCGAAGGTTAGCGGATCTAGATCAAGAGATCTCGCGATGGTTTTCTTCGCGGCGTACACCGGTGGTTAGCCCCCGATGATACGGGCCGCGATGCACGCGCGTCCTGCGGCGTTGTATATCCGGCGAAACACCATAGGAGAGCCAGGACAACGAGGAGTTAGAACGACGGTAGGAGGAGGTGGAGGAGGAGGAGGTGGAGGAGAAGAAGACGGAGGAGAAGGACAGAGGCGAACGATGGTGGCGTCGGTGGTGGTGGCGGTGGTGGTGGAGGATGGGAGATTTTACAAAAAGCCAGGCAGAGCGGCCCCTTTCGTCGCGCGGCCGCTAGGCGGCCGGGGGTGGGCGGGGGAGAGCGACAAGCGGGGGCTTGGGGAGAGGGCGGACGACCTCGACGATGATACGACAAAAAATCAGATGCACGGCCATTGGCTGTTCTCAATTCGAATTATTGGCTTCCCCGGTCGCCGTTCGTCAGAGCCTCCCCGACCTTCTCGATACTCTCTTTCTCTCTCTTTTTCCCCTGTTCTCTTTTCCTCCGGCCTCTCCTACCACTTTCCCGTCCGCCACCGCCGACGCCGCCGACACCGCCACCGCCGACACCGCCACCGCCATCTCCTCCGTCGAGCCTCCACCCGCTCTCTCCCCCTTCGGGAATGGGCGCCGGCGAGAAGGGCCGAAAAAACTTCGAAAAAAAATCCAATTTCGTTGCCATGGTGACCGGCGTGCGTTGACTTTGATAAAGATCCCCCGAACGAGCCACCTCCGCTTCATTCCTCTCTCTCTCTCTCATTCTCTCTCTATCTTTCTCTCTCTCTATATATATGCCTCCTCCGCCTCGTTCTCCTCGTCCTCTTCATTCTCCACCTCCTCCACGGCTCTCCGCGTCTCATCCTCCTTCTACTCCACCTCCTCCTCTTCCTCCTCCGACTGCTAGCTGGTTGGTACCCTTCGCCACGACGCCCCGTTGCTTTCGCAGTTCCTCCGATTGTACGCACGCTCTTTTCTCTCTGCGGTGGCCCCGCACTCTTTCTCTCTGTCTCCGGGTATCTCTCGTTTCCCTGTTTTGTGTGGGTGCGCTTGCTCGGCAGCGCTCGCCACCGAACACCGGTGTTACTCCTCGCGAGCACACGGGGCACAGCACCCGCCCAGGGGGTAAGGGTTGTCGCGGTTTTCGGTTGACCCACATCGAGGGGCAGCCCGACCGAGACACCTACGGACCTTCCGCACTCGTCCACCGCTTTCTTTGTTCCTCCAGGCATCGACTATCGGCCAGCAAATTTCCATTTATGCCTCTCGAAGGAGAAGACGCCCTCCTTTCTCATAAATGCATAATATCCGCAATCTACTAATCAGTGTCCTTCATCTTCAACCCCCTGATGAAGCTACATTCAGTATATATGTACGTGGTCTGTCTTCAAAGTATCCTACCTTTGCTTATATCTTCATTCCTAAGTGGCTTAAGACCAATAGCGCATGTTTTATTAGAGGCGACCTGCCGTCATTTGAAAAAGTCATATTCATTAAACTTTACCAGGAACTTAGGCATTCTTGTGCGGAAAGCATTATCTTGGACGAGCCAGTTGTTCGCTATCCCTAAAGATGATTTTAAGGAGTGTTTCCGTAAATGGGAGGATCGCTGGAAAAAGTGGTGGCTTCTAACGAACAATACTTTTAAAATTAAATTTTGTGTGTTTCTCAATTTAACTCAACGTTTCGATCCCTGTGTAGACCATCTTCAAGAGAGACATTTTCCTCAACGAGGAATGGTACTTCCATCCGCTACAAGGTCGGCTACTTACCGGACAGGCTACGTACATTATTTTAGTAGCGATGTATCTGTACCCTAATTCTAGCTGGACACGATTCACGAAATCCTGGAGAGTATCTCCCATCGTTTCTCCGTCTTCGTTTGGTTCTATTCCACGAATCCATTTCGCAGAAAAAGCACACACACCCGCCAGTGTCCCCAGTGTCGCGCCGGACAATAAAGGCGACGCCTATGTCTAGCCGCAAGACACAACGCTCCGCGAGATGCAGCGTATAAATTGCTCTCTCTCTCTCTCTCCCCGTTCCCCGCGATACACAACGTCCCGGGAAACGCAGTTACGCCCCGGACTTTCGAATCTCTTTCAGACGCTTAGTCACGCCGGACGCTTTAAAACGCGACGCTTATTGAGCCGATCGACTGCACTTAATGCCCGGCCGGATTGGCAACGTTATCGCCGGCCTGGCCGACAGACAACGACGCCTATGGCGGACCCCGCGCAACACATCGCATTCCGAGATAATATAAATCGTACCTACGATATGCATTATGGTAGATGGACGGCACTCGGCCGCTCCAAATGTGCTCCAGACACTTCAGACGTCTGCCACTGCCGTATAGGGTGGCCCGAAAGTAACCAGCCCCTCTCTGGGCAGTCCCTCTGTTCACGAAGGCTACCTAGTAATTCTGCTCGACTCTGTCATTCCGCTTCATTCAACTATCCGTTCGATATAATATCAAGAAGCTGGCAAAAAGTTCAAGTATATATAATCAATCTTATTTATTCATGGAAATTGAGCGCAAAGTTAGTTTTTGCGTACTCTGCTGGGGAGTAAAAAAGTGTCATGCTTCAGTTTTCTTGCACTGTAATGCAACACGAATTTTTGTTGAAGCAAGTATAGTGGGAATAGAAGTGGCCCCATAGAGCAGTGCCGCGGCTCCTCCGAGCGAGAACGCAACGGGCCACGCCTTCTCAAGGCCAACTAGCCACGCCCCCTTGAGGAAACGTTTATAATCGCTGGTCCCTGCTCGCCTAGCTAAATTCTGTCGATACTGAACTAACAAAATAGGGAATTTCGTTCGCATGTTCCATCGGAATGCTCGGAGACGCGAAAGAGGATGTGGAGAGGAAACGTCGACGTATGTGACTCATTCTTCTAAGCGGCTGTGTGTCTCTGCTGGTAGGATTTCGCGGAATTGATAAGCGTGGTTCCGGCGCAGGTCGACGCCAATGCGTTCCCGCGATCACGTAACGAGCCTTATGTAGAAATCAAAGTTGCTCGGGTTTCTCGTCCCCGTTAGCCCTCTCGCGGATGAGAAACGGCTCCGGCGTAGCTGCCGGCAGATGCGTCTTCCTAATACGATTCCGTGTATGCGACCGCGAACTTGTATGCGGGGCTCGAGCCTTCCCGAGTGTATATTCTTGAGCGGAGCGAGCGAGCGTGGGCGTGCGCTGCTACGGGTGGAAAGAAGAAGCGCGGGGAAGGGCGGAGGAGACGCAAGGGGGGTGGCCCGAGTCTCTCTTTCTCTCTGGCGCGGCGGCGGGTCTGATTTTTATTTCGGAAAACTTTTTTAATAAAAAAGTTAGCCGCGCCACCCCAAGCCACACAAGCCGACCGGCCTCCTCTCTCTCTCTCTCTCTCTCTCTCTCTCTCTCCTATACGGTTATACGGCCAGGTGTATTCTATATAGGAGAGACCCGGCGAGAAAGGGAGAAGAAGGAGAGAGAGGGGACGAGAGAGCGCAACCTAGCCACGGGACCTCGTATTAAAAGTTTCGCGGCGCTCACGATATTTCATAACTTTCTTGTATTTCGAAAAACGTGCAGCCAACGCTCCAGTCGGATCCAGACGAGCTACCAGGATCTTGCAAGAGAGAAGGAGAGATAGAGACCATGGGCATGAAAATTGCATTGCTCGCTACCGATCAAACGGAAAAGATCACCGGCCGTGTCTCCTCTCGGCTTCTGGCCAGTTTGCATGCATTTCTGCACCGAGATCCTACTTCGCGCCTCTGATCCTGCCCCCCCCCCCTTTAAAGCGCCCCCTTGCGTTTCTCCCTTTCCGTCTCGCTCGGCCTTCAGCTCCTTTGTTTCTCCTTCTCCCTCTCGACCCTCCTTCCCTTCCCCCTTCATTGTGTTTCCTTCGCTTCCGACCAGTCGTTTCTTCTTCGCGTTGTTCTTCTTCTTCTTCTTGTTCGCTTCCATGACGGTCTGCTAGGATACGGGTCGCGGCGAACGCTTCGCGGCGCTTCGATCGGTCGTTTCCCTTCAGGAAAACGTGCTGGAATCTCGTTCACGATTGCGCGAATAATCAGAAACGTCCCGCGGCTTCCACTTTGCGTCGCACTCTGCAAATAGCCTTTTTTGCATTCTCACATTTTTCGACCACCGAGCGAACCCGATGCAATTGATACCGCTCCTTTCGTTGCGTTTATTGGGACGGGATGGGAAATAGCGATAGCCAGTATTTTTATACAAAATGATATTTTGCAACACCACGAAGATTCTATGTCGCAATTTCGAGAAGTGTTATTACATTAGTTTCAATTTCTAAAACGTATTAAAGAAATTTATTTTCCTCCAATTTGGCACAATTAAGATATAGAGCTTTTACTTCGTCGCGAAGATCCATAATAATGATATTCTTACTTTTTTAGTCTTATTATAAATGCATAAAATCTGCTGATAATTGGTTAAACGATAAAGGATAATTAGTAGATCAAATTTTCGAACCTGTTGGAACACCTTATACGAATTATTGAATGACTGAGAAATACGCAACTATAATGAAAATTACAAGAACTGGTATTAACACTCTATAGCGAATTTTTAGTTTTATTTGGCAAGTTCGCAGCGTTGAAAACACCGTTCCTATAACCGGTTCTCGCGAATTGTTCCCCGAACGCGATCAACGCCGTGTATACCGGATTTTCGTAATCAGGCCATTTTATTATATACTCTCCTACAAGTAATAATGAAAAGCGACGGAAAAGTACCGTCGTTGTCTCCGACCAGGAAGTTTAATTACCCGATTAAAAGTTCCTATTAGACGAAGTTATTCGTAATCACATGTTCCACGATAAAGTTTATCTACATCAAACTTTTCCGGATTACCGCGACGAGCGTCGAACGATTTTCCCATGCTTTAGCTGGACTAAATCTTTACTAGCGTATAACTGTAAACCGGCGTATAAAATTATTATAACCCTGCCGCGGTCCTCGGCTCGGTTATGCATTCGAAATGGTGTTGGAACGGAGGATCGCGTACAGTGGCCGGCAAAAGTTACTAGCACGATCTTCTACTTTGTGTTACGGATTTTCCCTAACAAAAATTTGCTGTACATTCCCACGGTGCTATACGATCTCGTTGTACTCGTGCATTACTCATAGAAAGTGCTCAACACTGCGGATTTTATTAATTTACAGAACGAGTTGGTAGAATTTACTAAACTAAAAGGATTAAGGGATTTTAAAAATTCTTTCAAGATTCTATAATTTTCTATACTTTTTAAAATTCGACAGAGACTTTTCGAAATTAAGAATTTATACCAAGCTTAAAATAAAGCGATTCAAAACTCGTGGAACCAGCTTGCTAGTTGCTCTACGATTCCTGTCACAGTGGATTACGGGTGGTATTTATGCAAACTAAAAATGTCCCACGTCAATTGCAAGAAACAGGAACCGAAGCGATTAACGAAAGTGTTAAATATCTATCTGGTTCTTGTTTCTTGGAATTGCTGTATGAAATTTTTATTCGGTGATTGAAATCGCGAGTGGCAAACCGGTACAGTGAAAGAGGAGTGTCAAACCGCGGGATCGAATTGATACCGCGTGAAAGGTGCCTAAAAATGCAACAAAGTCGATTCGGTTCGCAGATCCTCTTAACTCGGTGGTTCACGTGTGTCGACGGGATCGTTGCACAAGTTCGCGTTGCAATTTCCCAGTGACAAACGATGGGTATCGTTGCGGATGCAAAAAAGCCCAGCAACGAAACGTGCACGGCAGAATTGAACATGCGAGGTTCTCGAAAAATCCGCAAGCGGGCTCGTGCCGATCTAATTCAACGAAATGACGCGACTGCAACCGTCTGGCCGGTCCGGTGCAGCCGAGTGCAGTGTGACAGCTGCATACAGCACAGCTCCCCGTATTCCCATCAGTCGTGTTAAGACGCTCTCAACGTCGATGGTGCTCGTGTCCGCGAGATTCTGCTCGGTCATTCGCATTCGCGTAGTAGGAAAATAAATTGCCCGGCGAATCTTGATTCGTTCGCCTATAGAAGCGACTTCGGACAATGCTCTCTGTTTCTTTATTTCTCTCTCACTCTCTCTTTCTCTCTCTCTCTCTTACCCCCTTCTCCAGTCGCGCGAAATTTGCCTTAATTGAAAGCACCGCGTATCTCGCGCTTGTTTCGCACAGCGCAGCCTGGTTTCGCGCACGCCTTGCTATACCCCGCGCGTTTTTCGAACGCGTACCATCGGAAGCTTTCCAGCATGGTGAGAGATGTTCGTTTCTCATTTCCGATCCGATCTTGGCTCGGAAAATCTCTCGTAGATCCCGGGGAAACGCGATCCAGGTCATCGCACGTGTAATCTACAATCTACGTAGGCCCGCGGTATTCGATACTTTTCGATATTTCAGCCGGTTATCGGAAAACCGTTAACATCCTGCTGCAGCCGTACATTGAATATCGAATTTTTCTCGGCGAACGACCGCTCACCGAGCCCCTACTGTCCCCCTCCCTCCCTCTTTGCCGCGCCTCTCGGCCCGCGCGATTGTTAATTCCGAACGGAATTAGCTCGCGGATAATCTTATTCGCGGGAATCGTCTCGAGGAAAACTTCGCGATCCTCGCAGATTGCGGGACGCCGGGCGATTCCAGTTTCCACGGGAACCACGGGAAAAGGAAGCGCTCCGGGGAGAGGTGGCTTAACCCATTTGCATCGTTGGGAAAAAGGAGAAAATAATCGGCAATCCGTTTTTTATTTGATTTAGGAAGGAACGTTTCGAGTAGTAGAACGAGGATTTATATCTCAGTGATTTTCGATTTACGCGGAGATGGAGTCTCGGCAATCTCGAACGTCTAATCAGGGATTGTGAGGGAACCGATAGAGATATTAATGTACAGGGTGTCTCGTCAGATATTACTTGATTTACGTCATCGTTATTATTCGCAGCAAGAAATGCATTGAAATGTGTTGTTAGTTTCGAAGGTGGAACCGTGAAGGACTTGCGAAGATCAACTTTGACTTTTTAAAAAGGAACTATATATCTTTTACACCCCAATCGACGAAGGAGCATTTCCATTGAAATATTTTAAAGTTATTGTGACGCGTGTAACGTGGCGATCCATCATCGTCCCCGGAGGGTTAATAATCTCGCCGGTGCATTTGGAGCATTTAGAGCGATATTTCCTGTTGAAGAAAGGTCAGAGGATGAGATTCGACGAAAGTCGCTTTCGGCATCGCGTGGTCGGTGAATTATAAAAATGCCAATAGGGTAAAAGACTACTAAAAATATGGGCAGACTCGCTGAAAATATTTCTGACGTACGTACATGGTGAATATGTTCGAAGTGCGAGCAGGAAACTCATTTTCCGAACCACGAAATTAATTATTCTTTCCATTAAGTATTTCCTTTTATACAATCCGGTGTGTTGTTTCGCAGACGAGGTTAAACATTACACAAATTCAAGGTCTCCTTGGGACTACAAATTGTACTTGTACCGCGACCATGCAAATTTTTAAATTCAGACAAATCATCTCACCATCGAGGTGTATTTATTTTATCAATATTTTCAGGTGGAGAATTTTTATTCTTAGTTTTCGAGCAATGCCTCGAAAGTACCCACGCCCTTCTGTGCTTCCCTGTTCCCTTGTGTACTTTCAAACCCCCTTTGATAGTGCCCCATCCGATGCAACTTCTATTCGGAATGACGGGGTGCCGATGAATCGTCCTCGGCCAGGACGAGCCCAAGTTTCGTGCGTGAGTTTCACGGAGCCGTGGTCTCACCCTCTCGATTTCGATGCGTCTACCTGTGGACTCGCTATCCTGGGCTCTCTCTCTCTCTCTCTCGTCTTTACCTTTTTTGCGATAGCCCCGGCATTGGGAGTCATGGGAGTCATGGGAGTAAGCACGGAGAGAAGGAGCTCGCTCGCGCGACGCCGTTCAGGAATTCCGCCGAACAAAAAACAGCCTGCTAGCCTTCGAGCTTGGGAAAATCGGCCGTTCCCCGTCTCGTCCCATCCCCGTCCTGTCTCGGCCAGAAACTGGATTTCGAGCTGTCCGTGCCTCCCAAAGAGACACCCCCGGCCCTTTTCGTCGTCTCCACCCCCCTCGTTTTCGAACGATCCGATCGGATCCTGAATTTCGAAGGGTCCGAGAAAGGTTCCACAGACTGGCAGACTCGCCAAAAGCTGCACGAAATTCGTACCTCTGTTACGATACACCATGGCAACAACCCCTCGTGGCCACCCCTTTGGTAGACTCCTTGGAAAGATCTCAGACTGAATCTAATAAATATCAACGTTTCTTGCTTCGTTCATTCTACGCTGGCAACTCCTTTCCCTCACTGAAACTGGTGTAAATCAACATTCCAAACAAATTAATCTTTTTACTTGTTATGTATCACGTTGATGATAATTTTTATTATTAAGTATTATTTTTAGTATTAAAATGAGTTACAAAATTATGAATTAATGAATTACAAAATTATAACTAACCGAGACCAAGCTTCTATAACACTAGCTTTAGGCAACACTGAATGTGAATATTTTATATAATTTTGTAGAAATAACAACAATGTGCCCATCCAAATATTTAGCCATAGTTTTTATAACATGTACCCAACAAAGATAAATTTTTTAGTAATTCCTCGTGGATGCGTCTTTACGATACTCGCAAATTAAAAATATTAGAACCCATCATTCTGCGTGTCGTTACTCTTGAAAAAATTGTAGAATGTAGACTAATCAATACTCGTAAATAAAAAATATTAGAACCTGTAATTTTTAGTGTCCCTTATGGATGCATCGTTGCAATCTCAATACTCGTAAATAAAAAATATTAGAACCTGTAATTTTGAGTGTCGCTTATGGATGCATCGTTGCAATCTCAATACTCGTAAATTAAAAATATTAAAACCTTCCGTTATGAACTCTTAAAAAATTGTAGAATGTACGTAGAAGCAAGCTCCATAATACCAGAGGGACCACGATGATTCGTAAAAGTGCTTTTCTGCAAGCTTATCCGGTGTAGGTCAACGTATTCCTCTGCGAATCTCGACGCAGGCTCGTCACAATTGTGACAATAAAAATCGAGCTGGACTACTTCGATCGTTTGAGGGTTCCATCCCCAAGCCTGACCTGGCTACGTGCTCAGTCGGCTGGCGATCTATACAAATATGAATTATGAACGGAGCGCCGGTTAATTCCTGCTCGGAGCTGCATCGAGCCGGTTCCCTCTTTCTCTCTCTCTATCTGTTATATTTATTTCCAGGAAGCCCGTTATCGAACCTATGCTACATATTACGGGTTCGCTGAAATCCGATCGGAATTGCAACATCGTGCGCCGTTTCCCGAATCGAGCAGCAAGCGAATCGGCGGCCGTCGTGTGCCGTTCCTTTGCGTTCTCGCGCGCGCGGTGGGAACGCGTTAGGAAGAAGAAGAGGAGGAGACAGGGTAGAGTAGGATAAAGCGTGTAAAAAAGTGGCGCGCGTATCGACCGCGGGAAAATTGGAGCTAAAAAGCTGCGGCTCTCCGTGTGTACCCTGAACTCTCTTTCTTTCTCTCACTTCGTCTCTCTATTCGCTCTTTCCTCTGTTCTTTCCTCCGGTTTCTGTCTTCGTTTCTCGCGCCAGCGTTCGGGTTCCACGCGTGTTAGGAAGCTAACGGAAGTTTTTCTGGCCGGTCGCGTTGCGTATGAGTTAACGGTGAAGTTCTAACGCGTCCTCTTATCGTAACAGATTTATCGATTCAACCTTGTTCACGTGCACCGTTCCGTTTTTGCGAGCCTAGTCTGCTCCCGGGAACGAATCCGTTCGTCTCTCTCTCCCTCTCTTAATTCGCAATCGGGCAAACGGGCCGGCGTTAAGCAAACTTCCAATTTGTTCACGGCATTAGAATTATAAACAACGGCCGCGCGTGATCTGCAATTACGTCGACGCGGCCAATTTACGGCGCGCTCCGCAACATTCTCGGCCCGCGCAACCACGCATCCCGGTTAATTACCGGCTAGCAACTTTATTCCACGATTCTTAGCCACGCTTCGTCGCACGGGGCTCGAATCCTCGATGCAACTCCGAACATACCCCCCGAGATCGTTTCCGGACGCTACGACCATTCAATTTACAACGTAGCTCGATGCTACGACACAGCACCCCTGAAAAATCGATCTGTTCACTCTTTGTGAACTGTGTGGATAGATGCTAGGCAGCTGACGGGCGCGTTTAACTGTCTCTAGAAGAGTTATGGTGGCAAGGGTCGACAAACCGAAGGAGAAGTTATGTACGAGCCGCTTGCAGGCCAAACCAATTAACACAATTAGATAAAACTCGAGATAAAAAGTGCTGCCAGGTTCATGTATTAATTTGTAACCCTTTCTTCGCGAATATGTTGATTGTTCGAGAACGATTCAAACACATTTGTCTACCTGAAATGAGCTTCGTGTATTCTTTAGAAATGATTTAAGTTGATTCATTCTGGGAACGACGCATTTATTTGCAAACCTAACAAATGCCAAGTCGCAGGCGCTAGATAAAAATTTCTTTCAATTATTTCGTCGATGCATTTAAATTTTTTAAATATGTTTACTGCTTCACGTACGTATCCATTTTTTATAAATGCATAAAATCCACAGTCGAGTAATAAGTAGTATAACACCTCTTTGTGAATTATTGCAAAATTAAATATACATTTTACTACATTGGATTTACATTCTACAGAGTGATGTACAAAGGACCGACGCATGAATGATAAGTAAAAATCAGCTCGAGAGATCTAGTATTATCGTTGCGAAGAACATGAATTTAATTAATGACACTGCTAGATTGAATATTCAATGATTGGCGCAAGAAAACATTTGCTCGTTGTCGAAGTGTAATAATAGAGATGGCGGCCTTCGATTGGAGTGTCTGTCCAAGCCTGCAGGGTGTTTTCACCCTTGAAAATTTCATTGATCTTTGGAAGGAACTAAAATCCATTAACGACGAAAATATCGAATTTGGAGTAGTGTCGCCCTTGAAAATTTCATTGATCTTTGGAAGGAACTTGATTAAAAATTCATTAAGGACATCGAGAATATCGAGATTTCGCGTAGTGTCGCCCTTGAAAATTTCCTTCAACTTTGGAAGGGACTAAAAATTCATTAACGACTCGAATATCGAATTTCGAGTAGTGTCGCCCTTGAGAATTATATCGATCTGGGTTGATAAATCGAAGCGTGCTAAGAAACTCGTGTATCGAGCATGTAGGGCAGGCGGTTTCGTGCGAAGGAACGGAACAGCCGCGCGTCTCGATTGTGGCTCGAAACGCCTTTGAATCGATAAAAGACAGCCCTAAACCCGGAGAACGTCGGATCGGGGTCATTTATGACTGTACTAGTTTCTCGGTGTAGTCGTGTCGCGGTGGAGGAAAAAAAGAATCACAATGTATTCTGCCCCCTCGTTCTTCTACCCTCGATCGCGTACCCGCGGTTGGATACCGGTTCTCCCGAACCCCTAGTTTTCTACCCCTATCGGTCGCCCAAGGGAGAACGTGATGAGGAGAGTCGTGTGACCTCGATGTGTGCATCGTCGCGAGGTGAGAGGGCTGATTCTCGAGTGCTCTGGAAAACCGGAGCTGTAATAAAGTTTCTCTCTCTCGCTCTCTCCGGTCCGTCGTTTCTTTAATTACTCTATCAGAGGCGATGAATTCCAGCCGAGTAACAAAACCGACCGAGGCAAGTTATCTCTTGTGTCGAGCGCTGTTGACACCGGGATTGACATTGGCTTATGAACGACATCAAGCAGACGTTTACAAGGGAAATATTTGTCCAATAATTGTTCGGCCGGCGCACGGCGTCTGGTTGGTCTAGCTTTCCGGTTTAACTGGGACACAGATCGCATCGGGAACTTTCTTAAATAATCCAGATCGCTCGAATCGCTTGAATACGTCAAGCCTCTTTAGAGGCTAGCTCCCCCCGGACATCTGAACTATTCGAAGCGTTGCATAAAGTGTTCGATGAGACAAGTCATGATTTAATGACACGCCAGTTTCTTTTTCACGTGCACACGTCGACGGAACGAACCGTCGAGCCGGGAACAGGCTTGCATTAATTATTCGCGTAGGAATAAAAGTAGCACCGAGAGCACAGATATCCGTGTCATATTTTACGACGCTCTAGCAACCTCGCTGTATAACCAGGCGGACCACAATCGGAAAACTCTTTACAAATAGTTTTAACAATAAATCAAGGGATACACGCTCTAAATAAAAACAGAAGTCATCGTGAATAGAGATCGTATAGAAGACATCTAACCAGCATAATACGGTCACACAATTATTCGGAGTATTCGAATGGGTTCAAGAATGAACTCGTCGGTTTCCGGAAGATTTTGAGAGAATAGGAAGCGGTTTCTGTTTTAGTTCTGTTACGGGACGACGTGGGTATAGCGAGAGCGGTAGAGGGTCAAGGGTACGGTGGTCGCGAGGTATCAGGTCCGTGGTAGCGAAAGGGTTAATGGAGGGCCTAAAGCATCGGAATCTTTCGGGTGTTCGGGGAACCGTCTGGAGGAATGAAGAGGACCGAGAGAGGAGGAGAGATCGTAGCGGAACGAGAAGGTGGGGGTAGAAGCGAAGGTTGCGAGAAAGAGGAGAGAGCAAGCGATCCTTCAGAAGAGAGAGCTGGCGCGGTAGCCGGGCACGGTACGAGATCCGTCCAGTTAGGACAGGTCATGTCACGGCATGTTCGAGGATTCATGCCTCCTTTGGGCGAGTTACCGGGCGCTTTTCAAGTGGATCTCGTTCGCAGCCGTCGCGACGAGTGGCTCGGGGCCGCGCGCGCGAGCCTCGGCGAGCCACGAAAGTCGAGGAATCCCGCGGACAAAGAGCGCTCTCTTGCTCTTTCGCTGTCTCGCTCTTTCTGCGAGTAGAGCGTCTCTCCAAGCCCTTCCCATCTCTCTTTCTCCCTCTTTCCTGGGCTTCTCTTTTTGCTCGGTCTTTTCCCTTCGGGTATACGGTCCGGCTTCGCGACGAGAGGCGAGACAGAGACGAAGGAATCCGTAAAAAGAGAGGAATGCAACGCGGGGTGGCCGTACGTCATCCTGTCCGCGCGGAAGGGACGACCGGACACCCTCCGCCCTTCGTTGCTGCTGCCCCGGAGAACCCCAGCCAGCCTCGCCGAGAATTTCGTCGAAACGCGTTTGATCTCCGAAAACACCGGGAATCCGCGCAAAGAATCGTGAACCGCGCCGGGATTTTCGAGAGTCCCCTTCTCTCCCGACTCCTCCCCCGGGGTTCGATCGATCACGGTGGCAGGATACCTGGATCCTTTTTTCGAACGGAGACAGTGTTGCGCTCGTTGCTCCCCCACTCTCTGACCCCGATACTTTCGAGGAATCGAGGATCACGTGTGCGGCGCAGGACCCGCGCGGACCAAGTGAAAGGACGCGCGGTTTCTGTACGCTTTTGCCGTTCGACGATCGGTTGAAATAATTAGGGGATAATTACCGGGTTCGACCACACGGTGAGAGCCTGCTTGGCTTCTCTCTCTGTCTCTCTTTCTTTCTCATGAGCGGCGGGTATGTCGGGACAGCATTATCTCCGGATGGAATCGCGGGTGGTACCCGCGGCCTTGAACGGGGTACTCGTCGTCTCCCGGTGGCTAGTCCGAGCGGTTCTCACCGGACAACCCTCTCTTATCCGGGACATCAACGTTCCTTAAGTGACACGAGCTCACCGAGCAATTACTTAGTTTAATTAAACGCGCTCGGGTAGTACGGCGACGCGCGGATAACTGTCGCGGTTCTTGCTCGGCTTCTAGCTGTCCCCTTTTGGAATCGCCGGTATGCCGAGATGCGAGAGAACGCTCGATAAGTGGCTGCCTTCGGGGCTGTGAACGGCGGCGTACTCTAGGACGCGCGGCTAGTAAGCGAGCTCGCGAAGTTTGCTTTTGTCGAGCATCGACGTGTAATAGAGGATGAAAGCTCGAAGCGACGCTGCACACCAAGGTAGCTGGATCGCACAGGATGATGCGGTAACATTAAATAAATATTTCTAAACAAAGTAATCGATCAAAGTAACCGCGTAACTGGTGAATAAATTTGTTGCTCCATTTTGTAGTCTACTATCAACCAATAGACCGTTGAATACATCTCGTAATGTTATCGTCATGCTGTCGCTTTTTTCCATTCGCACAAAAACAGCGTACAATTACCTTCATCGGCATAAAATTGATTTGAAAGTAAAATTAGATATGTGAATTAAAATTGCAGATGCGGCTTTGCATTTCTTGCTAACAGAACGCTTCGTAACATTTTCGTTCTAAAATCGGATATACATGCAACAACTTAACAATACATTCGATGCTCGATAACGTGAAAGAGCTTCCGAGTCAGTGACCCCGCATTCTGAGCTAAATAAGTAAAGGACGATTTGTCGATCCGGAGCGCAAACGAGGAAAGTATTAATATCCTTCGCGCCGTTTCTGAGGATTTAACGAGTTTCAAGCCAGCGACAGCTATTTGGCCGCTCCGGCAGGGCTTGAAGGATCGACAGGGTAGAAGCTCCGCAGGAATCCGGCGAGGCAGCGATTCGTGAGCGGAAAAATTCGACGGGGGTTGTCTCGGGGCGCGAGATGTTCGGATAACGGCATTAAACACCGTTTTCCGAAAGCGATACACCGAGTGAAGAGTAGGATAGCGAGCAGTATTCGGCGGAGTGTAAGGTAGTCGCGGGGGTGTCCGAAGGGTGTAACACCCTGGCGTACTGCGAGGGGGTGTCGTTACGCGTCGAGGAACGAGCGGTCGTTCACGTCGCCGTCGTCGGTTGTTGTTTCGAGCGTGCACGTAGGAGACGGCCTCGCGTTGTGTTCGAGGTGCCTCGTCGAAATGACGGAGGGTGAGGAGGGTGCTGGAAGACTAGAGGGGGATGGGTGTGCGACGACAACGACGATGTTGTCGGTATGTGTATTATCCGTGTGTACACTCTGCCAGCAAACGCCACGAGGGAAGAGGGCAGCCCCAGGATGCTATAGTCGGCGGGGTGAAGGGGGATGCGAGCGAGAGAAGCCGTGGCGAAGCGAGGAACGGGCTCTGACTGTGGCCAAGGGGGGGAGGATGAAGAAGGGTGAATCATGGTGGGGTAGTCTCGAAAAGGTGGAGGGGTGTCTCTTTTGAGCCGCTGAACTTTGCCAAGTTCGAAACCGTCCGAGGCCGTGGCGGCGACTCACCCTCTGACGTGCATTCGGCTTCCACCCTCCTTCTTCCATCCCCCTCGCCCACCAATCCCCCCGCTCCTCCCCGCCATTTTCCTGCCTATCTCCTCTCTGTCTGGCTCGTGCTATACTCCCCTATCGCCCGGCTATATACACGGGGCTTGTCTTTCTCTCTCTTGTCTGTCTCTCCCGAGTGAGCTCTACTGTCCTGTCTCTTTTCATCCCCCTCTTGTTCTCTCTGTCTCTCTCTGTCTCTCTTCGCTTCTCGTCTCTGTTGCTCCGTCGTCCCCCTACCACGGGCCTAGCAGCGCTTCGCCGTACCCTCTCAGCCGTCGTGGTATTATGGAAATTTTGAACCAATTCGAAAATCAATAGTCCCTGCCAGGAAGCCTCGAGGCGAGCCTACGTTGCAGCGACGCTCGCCGCCGAGAATGTATTCAGGAGCGACGCGTGTTTTACGAGCAAGAGTTTCGCGAGCCTCCTCTCCGTCTACCGATCGCTCTACACCGATCGGTGAAGGTGTGGGGGCTGGCTAGAGGCACGGGATCGACATTTTGGTACCGCGTCGAGAGACCTCGTTTCACCTTTCCACACATATTCGACGAAGATCCTAGGTTCGCTCGACGCAAGAGAGCCGTTAGACCCATGTCCCAGATATGGGTCGTGTGATGACTTTAATAAGTCACACTCGGTCGCGGGCAACTCGCACTACAGGCCAAAGTAACCTGGAAACCGTTTTTAAATCCGTTCGAGTCGCGCACGCGGAAATAGGCGCACACAGGTCCTCGGATTATGCCACCACCATTTTTGATTCATTCTTCGAAACGTTCGCGTCGCGAGTGGAAGTTCATGCTTTCTTCTATGTTGGATTTTTTACGTATAACTAGAAAAATTAATACTTGCTATTAAGTTTTCTTGCTTTCTTCTATGTTGAACTTTGAACCTTGTATATATTTGTATATCTAGAAAGATAAATAATTGCGGTATTAACGGTGCCATAATTTTCTCGTTGAACACTTGAATGGATACTATGTTCTTTCTAGAATTAGACGATTTGGAAAAGGAGTGGCTCAATCGATCACTAATTACGCTGTGATTTAGCTGTATCACTAATTAGCTGTAGAATGTAAATTAGGTCTATCTAATCTAGACACTGGTCGAACCAGTCCCATTATCGACTCATTTGTTGCACGCAATGCAAATTATTTTTCCCTCTGACGGACAACGATCGATCTGTTACCGAATTGTTCCAAGTCTACACGAAATGTACGAAGAGTTTCGAACGTGTACTAAATTCCTTAAAACAATATATTCCGAAACCAAATAAAATCCGCAGTGATAAACTTCGCGTGTATAAAAGGACATAGATAAATGTACAGATATTCCAGGCCAGAAGAAATGTCTTGGTTTAAAACAGTATCGCGAACGTACCTATAAAATTTACTTTACAATCAGGAGAAAGACGAGATTTGAAAATGGTTCGTGGTAGGCGAAGGTGGAGGCCGACATTTTGGTACCGGAGGGCCTCGTTTCGCCTCGCAACGCGCACCGACAATTCTAGTTTCATTCGAAAGAAGGAGGCTTGAAAGGCATTTTCGTTTACCTTTGAGAGAGGCAGAGAAAGAAATAAAGAAAGAGAGAGAGAGAGAGAGGTGGATAGAGAGGAATCGAGGCGGAGAGAACACCGGGTCAAAATCTTGGCAACGTTGGAGGCTTTTTCATTTGATGTGCATCGGATTCCGGGACGCTTGGAATCGCTTCGGTTCCCATGAGCCTCCGCGGCGGTCCGAGTAAAGGGATAGAGAAGGAGCGAGGTGGGGCGAGTCCGTGGCAGGGACGTACCTGGTGGGGAGAGCTTTTTTCGTTTTACAAACTGGTTCAATTTTTTCTCAAAAAGCGGGTGAACACCGCGGAAACCGGTTGTGTCTACGCCGACTCGGGACACGACCGGGGCCGAGGAGGTGGAGGCGTCCAAGGGGAAACGGTCCTCTTCTATATTCTTCTCTTCTTTTCTCTTCTCTTCGCGGTTCTCTCTCTCGCCTCTCCTCTTACCGATCCTCTCCCCTCTCTCTCGCTCTCTGCTGGAGCACAGACTCTTGCATGAAGCTACGTGGCTCCGGCCCTCGCCGAGCCCCGAGTATCCTTCTTCTTAATTGAACCAACTGATCCCATTGTGCTCGACGCGAGGGCGCGCTTCCAGCCGAAAATCCAATTCCCCGGACCCATTCCGATCTTTACTCGAAAATGTCTGCGGTAGCCTCGTCCACTGCGCCGAGATTCTTACTAGCAGCCCGATTATCTTTAACGAATTCACTGCCACACATGTAACGTCTACAGCCTCGCAGCTCCCTCGAAACTAGTCAATTCTGTACACTTTTCTGTCTGAAGTCATAGTGCTAAGCATTCAGAAGATTCGGGACTTATGATAAAATATTTTAACCACCCAAATCGGTCTCCAGCTTCTCTGCTTAAAATTAATGAATTCACTATCATATATGTAACGTCTACAGCCTCGCAGCTCCCTCGAAATTAATCAATTCTGTACACTTTGCTGTCTAAAGTCATAGTGCAAAGCATTCAGAAGATTCGGGACTTATGATAAAATATTTTAACCACCCAAATCGGTCTCCAGCTTCTCTTCTCAAAATTTGCATAAATTGTATTCTTCGTTGGATAAATACCTACTACTAATTGCTTGTTCTAAACACTTTAAGGCGCCGCGACACGGTGACAACACTCCGAGATATCGATCCAGAGGCAAAAAGTGAAAGCTGCAACGTATCGCGCACTTCAAGACAATTTTTAACTCCTCCGCCATGTTGGTATCGGATTCGCGGATCGACCTCCTAAAGTTTCACGCGAGCGATTCGACGATTCACGGAGGACTCGCGTGTGTCAGGATTCTAACGCTGTGATTTAGTTTATTTTGATGGTTGACAAGTAGCGAAATTACTAGATACACCAACTTTCTCCGGGAATAATAAATGGATTAAACCTGCGAAGCGTAACAATTATAACGTCGTCGAACGTCGGAGAAAATTTTGCAATCGTTGAAGGGTTGAAGAAAGTAGATCGGAGCATCTGGAGAAGTTTACCGATAATTTTGTCTTCTCCAGACCGCAGTGAAACCGCTAACAGGGTCAAGTATTCTTTCCAATTTCCGCGAGTCGGTCCGCGGAGATATCAACACGCTTGTGTTCCGTCTGCGATCGAGCACTCGACGCAGATAATTCGACGCTGCGAAGTGGAGCTCGGCCTTCTTGTCGAAAGAAAAAAAAGAACTAGACGAACTCGGAAAAATTTGGTCGAGAAGCGTTCCCCGTGAGCGATGGGAAGCCTGAAGGAACGCTCGAAAATTTCGCGGCCTGACATCGTTATCATAATAGCGGCGGAGCTTTAAGACGATTTGGAAAAGGCTTTTGTGCATGACACACTTTCCCCCCGCGTTCGCGAAACCTACTCTGGAGAAGCCAGAACGCGAAGTAGGTTTCCATTAGCAACGACGTATTATTATTTACCAGAGGAGAGGAGGAGGCGCACTCCAAGAATCCAGGAGACTCTTTTCAGCAGCGTCACGGGTCCGCGGTCGTCAAAGACGAATCCCGGAGTAGGAAGATCCGTCGGCGCTCGACTTTAATCGTCGACGATGTCTCCGAAATATACTTTTATAAATGAGAATTACGGCCGGAATTAGCGTGGCCCGCGACGAGTTTAGCCCCGAATTCTGATGGAGAGAACCAACGATATCTATCTCGGTCGTCCTTTCCTCGGGTCTTCCGCTCGCCGCTAATTAATCGATCCGGTTGGTCATAAAAGTTTACCGCGCGCCGGTTATTTCGAGGCGCTGAAAACGGCTGACGATATGACGGTCGCGTCTCTTTCCCCGACTCGCTAGAATCGGACCTAACCGAGAAATTGGGCCGGCGTGCCTCAGAAATACCCGTGCCCTTTCCTAGAATCAGGCCAAGACACCAAGATTCGCTTTCGGAAAAACGGATCCGTCCCCTCCTCCCCGGAAACTCTTATCTCTCTCCATCTCTCTCCTGCTCCTAATAACCCGGTTCTCGCGCGCGACCACGGATCACGGTTGCGTATTAAAAGACCACGCCAGGCCACCGAGAAACCACTTGTAGCTTCGACTACAGTTCTCGTTTTACCGCGTCTCCTCGTTGGCCGCGTCTCTCTCTCCCGATCCTGCACACCGGTAATCTCAGAAATCGGAATCACAGCCGTGCACTGAACCGTGCCACACGGAAATATCGATCGTCGTTGGACGTGTTGCGTTACGTCGAGAAGATCGACGACGCTGCCTGCCGTTGGCCTAGAACGGAAGAAGTCCCACTTGGGAGCAACCGCGTTCCGCTGAGCTTCTCGATTGTTCGCGCTTCTTCGCGGAAACGTTCGAGCAGTCCGAACTTCGAATTCCTTTTTTCTGAAAAACTGTGTCGACTTGCCAGATGTACAGTAAAACCTTCGATACTGTCCGGGGACGTCGTCGTAAACGTTGTCTACTCACTCCACTGCCTGCCAACGCTGGGCTGGCGACACTTTTCGGGCACAAGATCTGTATTTTATTTTGTCCTTCTTTATGTTCGACTCTCTATTGATGTCTCGCAGAAATAAAGAAAATCAAGTCATCGTTGTAAACGCTCTCTGCCCAAAATACACCGGTTGGACAGTGTTTAAGGATTTACTGTACTAGAGAAAATCCGACATTTTTTCTTCGATTTAACCCCTCCTTGCACCCAGAGCTATTTTAACCCTTAGCACTCGAGATTGCTGTACTATTATTAAAAATATTGTTTACATTATCAGATATGTCGGTATCTAACCAATTATTTACTAAACAGTTAAGTAATGTACAAGGTATTACATCAATTTCATATTTATCAATTTTAAAAAAATTAGAGAATGGAATTATTCTAGGTCAGAAGAAACGTTTAATGTTCGAGTTAAAATAGCTCCGAGTGCAAAGGGTTAACTAGGGAATATGTCCATTCTATCTTGATTATCTTTAATTTTCTGTATACCCTACAAAGGACCCTTCAGAGAGCCAGGAACAAACTAAACAATTTTGCGTAATATATTGGTTGTATCACAGGGTGCCTTATTTAAATCGATCCCCTCGAATGCTTGAAATTATTTATGACCAGAAAAAGTTTCAAAGAAAAGTTCAACGTAGCGAGGGGGATAATTCGATGTCTATAGTTTCTTTCTGGGTGGAGGCCTATAGGACTTGATTTCAAGTGGGGGTTGAATATCTTGGAAAACAGTATTTCTCTTATCAGGGTTACCTCGAGGAAAATTCGATGTTCGAAATTTTTCCGACAGCAACTTCGCAAGCCATAAGTAGAAACGGCGAGCAGCGATCAGACACACTGGTAACAATTTGAATTCGCACCCTCTAGATTACCAACATCGTGTGAACACCTACTAAAATTGAAGATCCCTATACCCAGCAATGCTTCATCCCCTAAACAATCCTCACCATCGAAGACCTGAAAACCTCGTTTCCCGAAATCCTATCATGAACATCGGAGGAGCATTCCGCAAGGTTCACCTAGAGGGTTTCGAGTGACAAGCAGCAGCATTCCCACACTCTCTTCTGGATCCCTGAGATCCCTACCCGAGCCCTTCGGAGCCGTTGTATCTTCGAAGGACGATCGCAGTAAAGGCAGCAGCGCTGTCGAGAGCGTTTGCGGTTGGAAAAGCTAATAATCACGAGGGAAACAGAGACGAGCAAGAGAAAAGAAAGGAGAAAAAGGTTGCGGCGAGGTCCGGGTACGTTCCTGGGCTGACTCTGGCAGTGGCGTAGAAAAGAAGATGAGTAGAGAAGAGAAGAGCAGAGAGACGAGGGAGTGCTGGGAGAGAATACACCGACTGGTTCACTCTCTCTCTAGCACGCTAGGCTCGCATCGCAAGCATCGTATCGCAAGAAATGGCAATGGTGGGGTGGTGGTAGTTGGCGAAGGCCAGCAGTTTCAGAGTAGGGGAACAGAGCCGTCGGCCTAAGAAGGGGCTGTCAAGGGGAGGAAAAAGCCAAAAGGAGGAGGGATACACATCGAACGCGAACGGAGGAAAAGGAGGCAGTGACGGCGGCGATGGCGGCCCGCTTGCCGGGCACCAGGGGGTGGTCGGGAGGCCGGAGGAGGGCCGAAGAGACACACGCCGGTTCCGTGGCATTTGTAGCATTGTAGGTCGTTGCGTTTTACAACGTGACTTCTTAATTTCCGCGAGCGGTCCGGCGCCGCGCTCCTCGCGTTCGAGAAAATCGACCTCTTTGTGTGCTTCTACTCGTGATCTTTCTCTCTCTTTCTGTCGTGTTCTCTCTCGGGCTTTACCTGCCCATTATTATCGTCCTCGGCAAGCCGAAGCTCCTTAAGCGGCGATGAAGCGTCGGCGAGGACGCGGTCGACGCTGTTAATGGATCCGCGAGGGCTTTTTGCTCGAGCCTCCTTCGTTCGCCACGGTTCCTGAGACCGATCGTACACCGCGGGACAACGCCGCACAACCAGTAAGGAAAGTACAGTGAGGCCCGGATATATGGCCACAGCTCTGTCCGGATTATGGTCGCGAATCATCCCCACCAGTTCTCGGAAGTGTTCACTCGTCTGACTACTTATTCCTTCCTCCTTCTCATTGCTACCGACAGCCCCTGTTCAAAAGAATCATTTTTAACTCGTACAACCTGGTGACAAATCAATTCCTATCTTATTCGAATTTAATAAAGAATGGTTCGAACCGTGCACCGATAACATTAACCATTCTTTATTAACAACAAATACGATCGATAGAAGAAACATGTTTACTCGAGTTTGTTTTGCGATCATATATTTTTATCTCACAGATCTGCAGGTTTAGAGGTTAGGGTTCCGTGACTCGTATCAGGTGCTACATTCTTTTCCACGAGATTCCAGGGTTATCCGTGTTTTCCACGAACGAAGTACGGTTTCCGTTGTCCGAGAAAATAGGCGTTCCACGGTGAACGCGTGGTGGACGCGTGGAAACGAGACTCGGTAATTGCGTGTTGTGCGCGCCGCTGCTTTTCCACGGCCGTGTTACATTCGTGCGTGTGCCTCCGCATCCGCGTGCGTGCCTGTTTGCTTGGCTTGCTAGCCTGCCTTGCTTCTTGACCGTCTCCCTCTTCCACCGTTGCCTCCCCCCACCCCTCCGATCATCTGTGTCACGCCGGTGTCGGTGTGCTCGCGTTGAAAGCATCATCGTGACGTAGCACGCGAGAGAGGATGGTCAGTTTCGTGATGTAAATCTCCGCCGTCCGGTGCGTGGACACGTGGAAACGATCGACTACGTAAGTGGACGAGTTTGTTGACTACCACCGGCTAGCTACGATGTAATGAGCTGGCAAATCTCTAACGGGATCGTAAACTCCGCTGTGCCACTGCTCCCTGTCTCGATGTAGGGTACTTTGACTCTGACACTCGCGCGTCTAGGTCTCGAGGATAGCTGGCCGTTCACACCCTTTTCGATCAGTTGCAAATTTTCCGTTGAAGAAGGAAATTCGTTGTTGAAGACAAATTGCTCCACAATTGGCTTGAAAATTAACTCTATGGATAGGGTACTTTTACTCTGGCACTCTCGCGTATAGTTCTTGGTTGCAAGGATTCCTGGCTGTTGACAATCTCTGGCTCAGTCGAAAATCCTCTGTTGAAGAAGACAATTCGTTGCTGAAGACAATTGGATCTTCAAATCCCCTTTTGATAAATTTTGAGCAACCCTGAATTCGTCCAGGCGTTGAGAAATAAGGGTGAACTAGATCATGTTTGGACAGTATTATACACCAATTGGAAATTTAAAACCACCGACAGTGTCCGCGGTTATCTGCCGCCACGCAATCGACCCGGCTCACTCGAAGCACTTCCGTCCAAGCGTCGCCTGTCCCGAACGTGACCAAGGAGGCCTCCTTCTCATTTCCTTTCGCTTTTAAACAGGTGTCGTTTCCTCGTCGCCACTGTTTTCGAGGATAAAAGACGCAGAAGGAAGTTGCGGGCCACCGGTAACTCGACCATGCTGCGCGCGAACGAACGGTCTGCCGGCTCGAGAGACGATACGTGACCAGCAAGTCACTTTTGTTTTCGAGTTCGCGGCCCTTCACCCGTGTCCCGTTCGGGGAGAATCGTGGTTGTCCTCTGTGATCGGTCCATCCACGGTATTTACTCGCGGTTACAGTAAATATTTGATGCCGTAGACGCTGAATTTTTCAACTGACTTCTACTATCTACAATGTTGTTTCCGGATGGAGATTGTAGATTGCGGAATACGTTGAGTGTGTTGTAAGATTGAATAAAGCGGACAAGATTGAATGAAATTTACTATTGTAAAAATTATGAACATTTGACGTTCTGTGACTCAGAGTCATCACTAAAAATGGATGTACCATTATTTAAAATATTATCAAAGTAGTATCTAATCAATTAGTAAAATTTAAGTATTGTATGAGGTATTATATCAATTTTCTATCCATGAAATGAAAATAGTCGTATAGAATAAAATGGAATTATTCAACACACACATCAGAGTTTTTTAGATTTGAAAAAATCTAAAACAATAAAGAGGTCCAGTCGTGAACATAGACGATATTTAAAAATGAAGATGATGTACAGGGTGTCCCAAGAATATTGTATTTAACTGATGACGTTAGCTGTGGCATGGAATTCGTTTGACGGGATGTCTTATTACAGAGAACCACGTTGAACGTCGATTTATAAATAGTACCATTGATGCGTGGGTGATGAGGCAATCAGAGCTTGAACAGCTGACACAGTGTCCTTCGTATCGCTGGGAACGCAGCGGATACGAGATTGCGGGTGGCTGCGCGGATACTGATTTTTCCGCTTTGTTTTATTCAAACGAGAGCCCCACTGAATTCGATTCGCCTAGTGTTCTTCCATTTTCACGAATACTTCAAATACGGAAACATTTGCCCTTTGATGGGATCTCGACGATCTTTCACTCCAATTAGCCTCTTTTTAATCCTTTCATTTACCCCTTTTCATACTTTTTATAGCAAATTTTAACACTTCATCACAGACGGTCAAATGATTTTTCATTTTGCAATACTTAACCCTTCACTGCATGATTTTTTTAATTGGGACGGAAGAATTTAAAGGTCAGTGTTTATGTTTTACTTAAGAGAAAAATATTAAAACAACATATTCCGAAAAATAAATATAATAGAAAAACACATTCTTAGTTTACTATATACCAGATTTTTTAACTGCATTAGATATGATACAGTATGCAGCGAAGGGTTAAAGTTAGATGCTATTACTGGAAATGAATATACACTTCTTTAAGCAACTATAGATTACGGTAAAAATAGCAGAAAATCTGAATAAATTCATGTTTATAAAACAGCGCTGAATTAAATTCTAGAACGAACACAATATATCATAATCTAATCTAATCTCGAGCAACAAATTTTGATATACTCTTCAATCAATGAATAGCAAAGTCATTCAAATCGAGGAAGAAAAATTCTACACGCCATGATTGCTGGCGAATAAATCGCAATGGGGTTAATCTGATCGAATGGAATGCTCGGAACGGAGAACAGAGAGTCGGTATCGAAGGGATGCATTTTCTGGAGTCCTCGCGAGCACGGTACGCGCGCGAGGTCCAGGATCAGGACTCGTGTCGGCCGAGTGGCCTTGAACGAGGAAATTCTTTCGCATTGTTCCGCGGTTCTAACACGATCGCGGAACCGAGCGATTCCGGGAGCCTCGCGTCGCGGCGCACAATTGGCAAACGGAGAAACGACTCGCGCGCGCCCGTAATTATACTCCTCTTTGATGTTCTCGTTCGGCGCGCTATGCCCGAGAACACAATGGAGATTAAAAAAGGAGAAGAGAGAAGGGAGGAAAAACAGTGAAGCCGACGAAAGAGAAGGCTTGTTTGAGTTCACACCCGTTTATTTTCTGTTTTTTCCCTGGAAACACCCCCTCTCTCTTGCCCGCCCTTCTCGCCACCGCACCACCCCTCTTCTTTTTTCCGTTTATTTTCGAAAAGACGAAGTCGCGTTTTTCAGCGGAACGGCTCTCGCGAGCTCGCGCGCTTTCAAGTAGCCTCCCAGACCAAGCAGCAGCAGCAGCGAATCGGCGTTTGGTGGTAGGGGGAGAAAATATCGCGGTAATAAAGCAAAAAGCCCGGGAAGAGGGGCCGACTACCTCTTCCCACCCCCTTTTCGAATTTATCTGCCAGGTTTTTTTTCGCCTCCGCGCGGCAGAAGTTTACTGTCGGCCCGGTGAAATTTCGTTTTTATGTAACGGAGCAATTTCGAGAATATACTTTGCCCGATAGACCGACCGTTCCGCGCGCGAGCTCGTTTTTTACGGGAAACTTTAAAGCTACGGTACATCAAAGGAGGTTTTGCGAAAAAAAATTTTTACTATATACTCTATACACATATATATACCCGGGCGCCCCCCGTACAATATATAAGTATTTTTTTTATATACCATTGACGAGAGGAGAACAGTGTAATCGTTCTCCGTCGCGTTATGGCGGAGATCTTTTTACGGCGCCGCTCAAATATTTGCGATTAACGTTGCTCGCATAGTCGAGCGCGACAAATATTTTTCGCTGCGACGCTTCCGAATCGATTTGATGGCGCGGCGGCCAATGGCAATCGTCGCTCCGGAGTCCCCAAACATCGACTTGGGGAAAAAAAAATATTTTCCAGCACGCACCGCGACAGACACGCCTGTAAACAGTGCATCGTCACTTCTCCGCGCTCGACAGACAGAGAGAGAGAGTCACGACTGGGAAATCGGTGTTTTCAATTTCTACACAGTTCGGACGTGTGCGTTTCCGGCTGGCAATTCGACGCGTTCGGCTCTCTGCCACTTGTTGTGCCGGGACACACGGGGCCGAGGACGATCGATCGGATCCACAGCGGGTCATCATCTTGTGGGGTCGCGAATCGATTCACCCGATCGATCTCTCTCCTTTTCAACGAGGAGCAACGACACGCGCGTGCACGGGTAACAGAGCGACCGGCGAATACGCCCCCTCGCGAGACAGAGAGAGAGAGAATCCGCGAGAGAAGAGAGCGGAGGGAGAGAGCGACCTCCGGGCGCTACGTGCTGCGAGGTTTATCGTGGAGCTCGCGATAAAACCACTATCGTCGTAGCGAGCTCTCCGCTCCCGGCCCGCGACGCGCTTTCGATGGATAAAAAAAAGATCCCCGAGAAAATGTTTCGAACGGGATCGCGTAACTCGAACGCTAAACGGGATTCCGGATCGCAAAAGCGATCGCTCGGAATCCGGACGATTGCCGAGCGATTTTCGTTACGAAGACGAAAAGTCTAGTACCGAGGAGAGCTTGCCGATAAAGCGGAATCGGTTGTCAAGGTTTGCGCTTCCGCGAAACTGGAGCTCCGAGATTACGTATCGTCGAAAGAATAAATCTCGCCCGGCTAACGAGCGATTCCGTTTACGGCGCAACTTCCTACGGGCGGAAGTCTGCGGGCAGGTTGTGTCGGTTTCGAGAAAATAAACGGGCGAACAACGTTCGTTCTTCTCCTTCCTCCTGTTCTTCTTCTTCTCTAGACGAAGTAGTCGTTCCCGTGCAGCTACTTGCTGCGACCGCGGAACCGTTATGCACGTGTGTACCACGGTATACGTCGGTGGATCCTAGCCTCTCTCGCGGTGGGAAGAGGGAATCTGGATCGCGATAGGAACAGAGCGGCCCGATGAAAAGGGCGTCGAACCTGTCGCGTTTTAAAGGACCGACACACGCGAGCCTCCGAAGATTTACATGTAAATTGCGAGTGTAAACGGTGGAACGTACACGATCGTTTAGGGAAACGCCGCACAGCCGCCACGGTGTTTTCGATGGAGTTTCGAGGATTCGCGGCTCGACGGAGCGTAAAGGCAAAGTGGAAAGCACATAGCACACACATGTACGTTGCTCGCGCGCGGCCTTATCACGCCACTATTAGACATGGAAAGCACTTTTTAAATGGTTTGTGTTCGATACATAAATAACCAGGTCATTATTAATAGACGCATTCGGTCGAGCAGCTTAACAGTCATTCCCGAGGTCTCTCCGTATCGATCGTAGTTATCGAGTTACGAACTCCGAGCTGAAAACCGGAGGATCACCTCTGACCTTTCCCGCCAGTTGTTCCGCTTTCGAAAGAAAGGGTCGTTTTTATTGGAAAAACTCGCGCGCCGCGATATCTCGACCAGAGCATACTTTAAGCAGTTTCCCTTTTCTCTCTTCTTTTCCGTCTTGGATAGCTTTCTTTTATCGAAAAACGTAATTCCGCGAACTTGTCCGAATTTACTCGTCGTTGTTCCGTAACAGTTAATTGCAGAGAGCCTTGGAAGTTCCATGGCTTCTCGTCTGCCGAAGTTTCAACTTCGAACGATTGTCGTTGGCCCAGGGCTGTTCGAAAAGTACCCGGGAGTTATTTTCAATTGTTGCCCGCGAAGTTTCGAGTGGCCTCCTTCGTTCTCCTCCTCTTACTTACTCTTCTCCTTCCACCCCCTCTTCCTTCGATTCGCTGATTTTTTTCTTCGCTCCAAATTCTCTATCCAAGCACACATTTATCCGACGTTTAAAGGTTAATTAAAACCCACCCGGTTTCGCTCCACCGTATCGATCCATTGTTCGAACTTCTCTTCCTCGAGATCGAAAGTTTTTCCCTAGGAAGAAACTCGAAGGAAATCGTGACGCTTGCGAATTTTCCTCCCCCCGGGAAACTTACACTCCGTGGTCTCTTTTCGTCCAAAAGAAGAAACCATCCCCGTTCCCTTTCTAATTACCTCACTTTTTCGCCTCTCTTTGTTCCCACTGTCATTGACCTTCGGTCGGTTATCTATACTTATCAAGAAGTTGCTTCACTTGTCTACAAACTTTTCTTACTCTTTTTCTGTCAGCTCTTGATAAATGTAGATTTTTCCGTATTGGCAGATTCCAGCGGGGGGACGTCTACACACTTTCTTCCGACATTTTCCTGGCTGAAAGGATTTTCTCTTCTAGCATCAAGACTTCTCATTTCCTTTATCACGAAGATTTTTTCATTGAATCCCTGGATGACTAGAATTCTCATCAATTTAAAAAATTCACAGAATATTGTTTTACGAATCTCTATATTTTTTTGTACGAGTCTTTCAAGATTGTTTTAGTAATTTCCTTTTTCTTTACGATGTCGATTATTCAATGAATAACGGATGAATTTTCGTCATTTATGGACTGTGTACTTTTTAGAAGACAAGAATAATGTCCATATCTTTTTTCATTGGCAATATCTGTTTTGGAAAGGTCTCTCTTCTTTTTAATCCCGGAAAATCCGAAGCTCCCCCACGCACCATATTTCCGGCATAGAAACGGGAAGGCGAAGAAGAAATCTGATCAATAATTCACGGGGATTCGAACCCGGGTCATCTCGGTGGCAGTCGGAGACGTCACGATCCGAGCCTCGACGGCTCCCGTCATTAAAGCTTACCATTTTTGCCTATTATACCTCACTCAAAGTAATACCGTGGCTAATTCAACGGTATTACGAGGATAATTTAGATCCACTCGCCGCGGTGGCGTGGCAAGTGTTCTGCCATCTAAATACGAGCATGCGGGCCTGCGAGCCCCGACGAGAGTCCAGTGAAAGATAATTGAACGTTGTTAAACGATAGATCGTTGCGTGAAATTCGCAAGAGGCACGCAAGGGCGGTAACCGAATGCGTCCATGGTTCGGCTATTTTTACGATTTCACGCTGACGGCAAAAGCTTCGATTACGCGAATTATAACAGTATTCTGGCCTGGTGGAGTGGAGGCCACTCTCCGGAGTAGCTCGTTTTCCACGCCGGAATGGACGCGTTTCGGTCGACGAGAACCGATGGTTGAAACCCGAAAATTAAAAAAAAAAATGAAAAAACCCGGCTAGAAAATAGGAAGAAGCTATTTTCAACGAGGCGACGAGTGTCGCGTGTGTTAATCTCTCGCCTAATTTGAAGAGCTCGTCTCGTCGGCTTCGTGGCAAATTGCATAGAATTTCCCGCGGCCATGTTTCTCTCTCTCTCTCTCCCTCTCTCTCTCTCTTTGCGCGTTCAGTTCTGTATCGGCTTAAAGGGAGCTCCGATATTAATGCGCCGTTGATTTTTACCGGTTCCGACGAAGAAATGGAAAAGAGGCGAGCAGACTCTCTTTCTTTCTCTCTTTCTGTTCATCTTTCAATCCTTTCTTTATTAATTCAGAAGCCGAGTAGTTTTAGAGGGACCATAATTAAAATCGAGCTTCTCGCTGTTTTTTCTCTCCTCCTCTTTCTTTCCGCCCTCTCTTCTTTTTCTGTCGGTCTGTCTCGTATTGTACGCTCTCTTTCCTTTAATTCCCGGATTTTCTGTTTTAATTATACCCTTTGCAGCGCGCGGCCGCGCCCGCGGAGATTCACTTTGTCCTTAGCGTGCTCGATGAATCGATTGTAAAATTATTCCATTGCCAGGCTGTCTGCTGATTAACAGTACCTTTCCGAACCGGCGGGGTTCGTGTTTCTACTCGCGGATTCGAAAATCCACTTCTTCGGATCGTCGAAACGGAAACACCTCTCCCGGCCGGGTCCAGGTTCTTTTTACCGAATTCGCCATTTTCCAGATCGCGTTCACCTTTTTGCAAACCAAATTCTCGGTTTCGCGGGAAAAATTCATCCTCTCGCAAATCGAATTCACCCGTTTGAAATTCAAAGTTTTATATAAAAATCAACAGACACGACTTACTTATTTAACTCTGTATTGGTTTCATCTGTAATGGTAATAAAATCACGGCAAAGTGGAATCGTGTTGTTTCATTCTCGAGTCACCCGCAGCGTGAATTTGACTTGCAAAAGATGAATTTAATCTGTAAAAAGATGAATTTCGGTAGATGGTGAATTTGTAAAACCTGTATATATATCCGGTCTCTGTACCGGGCCGAATTATTTCTGACTGTTTTTTGACGTTTTTATTCGCGGCTGACGCGACTCGATACTTTGACCCGGTTTTTCCTCGAAATTGTATTAAAGTATATGCAAATATGGTAATCAGGAAGTCCGATCCGTAACGAATCTGTTTGAAATGCTGCATATTTCATCGAGGAGATTGATTACAGGTGAATCATAAATATATATTTCAAATTGAAGATAAGGTCTTGTTAAAATAATTCATTAGGGAGAGTACGGAAAAATGTAAGAATTTTCTTTAGAAGCCAATGAAAGTATCTGATTTCCAAAGTTGCAAATGTATACTTTGACCATTTAATTAAATCTTGAATAAACGTAGTTTAAACTATCTTCGAGATTCACCCACTCAACCATTTCAAACTTATCGAACGTTATAAGAGCTATAACAGTTTTACCACGGTTATATTAGCTTGCCGAGTTGTATCAAATCTTGTAATCGACTTTTAACCCACTTTCCGATGAGCTTAGAGACTTGAAACTTTAAACATAGCGAAGAACTGGATGACAGTGCAATTGAACAGTGCAAAATGTAGAAAATGAAAAAATATATAAAAAAATTTTAAATAATAATTTTTTTAGATATTGGTGACTATAAATAAAAGCAATGAGCGTCCATGAAGATTACATTAATATAGTTCATTGCTCCAGGCTTGTCACCATAATCTAAAAAAATTATTTTCTCATTGTAAGCGTGGTTTTCAAAAAGTTTTTTTATATACTTCTTTTGGAGTTGAAATAAATCAAGGATATCAAGCATGACAAATTTCCTCAGAGTAGCCATTCGCTTGCACAGGATTAAAATATGAAATTGTAATTCACCTTCATAAAAGGTTCTAAGAACTTCGCCTATTCTTGCTTTATTTCATTTCAAAATGAAGTTGCAAACGTATAGTTTGATGATTGATGATCACAATTTTATATTTTAAACCTGTGCACGTAACCGGTCACTCTGAGGTGCCACTTAAATTTGCCGTACCATTATTTAAAGCCATTTGTACGTCACGTCTGTCTCTAAAAATGAAGCGTCGAATTAAATAATTTTCGTCGACCTGAAAATTTCGAGTTAAAATGTCGCCGCGTAAAGATCGGTGAGTGTAATTTGAACGGAAGATTGAGACGTCGAGCGGAAATCGAGCGGATCGGAGAGCCCGTAAATCTGCGTTTCGGATCGAGAGGGTGTCCCATTGGCGCAGGGTCAACCGGGTATCTGTGCCTGGGTTCCTCCTCCTCGAGGAGCATTTTCACAACGGCGAAAGGTACTCTAATCCGATCCGTAAACACAATAGAAAGTATCTCCGTGAATCTAGGCTACCGAGGAACCCGTCTCTCTCATTCTCTTTCGCTCGCGCAAGCACCGATGTATACGTATATCCCGTGCAAGCGAGACCTAAATACCGAGCTACCCTCTGACCTCGACAGAAATGTCCGACATCCGGTTACTCCGGGGATAGCAACCTTTTGATAGGCCATCGGCGTTTCTTCTTCCTGATATAAAGAGACCAACGAAAAAGGAGGATATTCACGGAGCAGAAAAACCGGAGCGACTCCGCGGGAAGGGATGAGGAAATTAGAATAGCGTTTCTGCCCTCTCCCACCCCCACGCGGCTTGGAAAAAAAGAAAAATGCAGATGATACCAATGAATGGCCCCGAAAGCTGAATATCTGTAATTGTAATTAGTAAGCCGCGGCAGACCCTCGCGGAAGCATAAAACTGTCCCGGGTCCGTTTCTACAAAAACGCGGGAATTAAACAGAAATTTATGTCGCCCATTTAAACCATCCGCCGGTTACACAGGTGAATTAAAAAAAATTCGTAAATCTTCATTCGCACACGCGATCCACCGAGTCCTGCATACATGCATTTGCTAATTAGTTGATTCCGCGTTTACGTCTCTGTAAGGAAGGATCTGCCCGGGAATCAAAAGCCGCAACATTTCGCAACCTCGGCTCGTTCAATGGCCGGTGGGACACACGTTGATGATTCTATTCAATCCACCTCCGTGTGCTCGAAACGTTAAATTAAATCTGAGATTATAATTACTACCGTTATACGACCATACATGAAATCGCTGCAGAGTTGCTTCCTCCTCCGAAAGATCTCAATCGATCTGTTTATAATTGCAATCGTCTACACGTGTAACAAAATATGCGTTTAGCCGGAGGAACAAAGTTTCAAGCGATCACGAATCGCCGGCCGAAAGGCAAAAATAAATTGGCAGCGGATCGAAAGGGGGCGTAAAATCGATGAAAGGCTAAAGGGGAGATCAAAACAAAATGGGAGCCGATATCGGGCAAGATGGCGGGGCGCGCGCGCGAACCCTAGGTAATTTCGCGAGAATCCGGTACCGAGCGCGATATCCGCGGGTTGTCGCCTCGCGGCCTTTTTCCGATTCGCGGAATTCATCGATTCCCACGATCAGGCTCTCGCCGCGGGCCGAGGAAATTTCAAAACCGCAGTCGAGCGTGCGGCCTAAACTGTGAACGCCTTAGATATTTCCACCGTCCCCGATAGCAGCCCCCGGCGCTAGGAATCGCGCAAATGGAACCGGTGGAGCGACTTAATCGCGTGAACGGATCTGTCGTTACACCGATTCCCAATTTGTCGCGATATCTGACATCAATCAGCGGCCCGATTAAAAGCTTCGATCGACAGCTTTCCCACCACAGGTTACAGGACCGATGTAACCCCTCTGGTGGGGGGGTTGAGCGACGATTACGCAAACGTCGCCGGTGGTCTACCCGGCGGACTCGCCAAATCAACTTTCCGATCGCACCTTAATGAGAACCGCCATCGCTCGATGAGACTTCAACACCGATATTTGACTTTCACGGTTTTATCGAATCGCCCCGCGTTAATTATGCTAATAGATACAAGCGGTCGCGTTAATCGTTTCCAGATAATGCTACTTCTTCCCCTGCACCGGTCGCCCCTTCCCTGGATTAGCTCCTCGATACGCAAGACCTCGGTATCTTCACTCGCTGTCTCGTAAAGTGTGACATTTTGTTGTTCCTTTGACTATGCCACTTTAGCGCAAAGTGACATGTTTAATGGAAAATAACAAGAAACAATTATTTTGGCGACAGCTTTTACGAAATACTAGCTGTTTAATGCCCTCGAAAATTGATATTGTTTCTCCGTAAAACCTTTTAAGCCCTTACTCATCCCATTCAGATTGAATCAATAAGCATTAAGACCAAGTATGATGTAAATCAGACCACGAACAATATATCCTTCATACAAACGTTGCAACCCTCTTTCACCCCCTTAGGAGTTGAATTTCGAAATATCGAATACAAAAGTATCTAATGAAACGTCGAATACAAGATACATTTGTATCCAAGTCTTCGAGTGACTAATTAAAAATTTTGATCTGAAATTTGTATCTAAATACATTTTTTGCGGAACTCTGCCGTGCCTTCTCACCCGCGATCAGCCAACCCCTACTTTACCTACTTTCCCACTATCCAAGCGTCTACTTTAAACCCCCTCTCCTACACAAACTCTAACCTCGCTCTCATTCTACTTTTCTTCGCCGACTGGTATTCGCCTAGTTTGTCTTTTTCCGCTACCCTTCATCTACTTCCTTAAACTCTCTCGTCTTCGACTTCCTTTTCACTTCCTACTACTTCTCTGACCTTCCCCGACTCTTTTGTACGAATCCTTCACGATCCGCTAATTCCTTGTGCACGATTATTGCTTTTAAAGACAAACTCTTTTTCTTATTAATATCGTTATTGTTGTCTGCCTTAACTCTTTGAGGATCCTTTCAATATTGAACGAGCCGCTTTTGTTCTAGCTTATTCATCGTCGGTTTCGATGTTCGAGAGATTGTCGGGCGAGATTGTGCGTCGGGAACGTCGAGATCTGTTTGTTCGTTGAAAGAGACCATGGTTTTCTTTCGTTTTTTTATCCATGGAGGAATGGCAAACAGCGGGGACGATCGATGGCCGGCCTACGGGACTGCCAGCGGAGTCGTCGATTTAATAATAATTACCGGCTTTCATCGTCGTTCACCGAGACAAACGATCGACCGTCCGTACTCGCGTTACACCCGCCGTCGTACGGAATTTCTTATTTCCTTTCGGCCAATGCCTATGCTTAACCGTCCGGCCTAAGTCATACGCGAGTAAGCATTCGTAGCTCGTGACGAGTGGCTTCGTAAAAACCTGGCGGACATCGTAAATCAACCGTCGGGCGGATGAGTGTCTGACAAACTGTGACGAAACGTGCAGCTCGTTCTACGGTTCACGGTGAAGTTCGCCTCGGTCATTCAGTCGCCTCCCCGTCGTTCAACCCTGCGCACCTTGAACCCTTCACACGGGGCTGCAACCTCTGCCAGCGGTGTTGACTTCGTGTCACACGCATCCGTGGAATCTCGAAAATATTTACTTCCTGGTAGATTACTTCCTGCAGAAGAAGCTACATGATTGTATTTATATTGCTGCTCGCAGTTGATGCCAAGAATTTTTGTTTTATACAAAGATCTGCTACGAATAAATTGCGTTCGTAAGTCTTCACCCTTCGTTCATCAGTTATGTGGATCTACAGCTCCATTATCCGAACCGTGTTATTGCAGTGTTCTGGAAATTATAGGAACACAGAACGCTGGTTATATGTTTTAATTAATAAATCTTCACCCTTCGTTCATCAGTCATGTGAACTTATAGCTCTATTATCCGAACCGTGTTTTTCAGTGTTCTGTAAGTTGCAGGAACACAGAACGCTGATTATATGTTTTAATTATTATCGGACCAAATAAGAGCAGATGATACCGATGAGGTTTTACTAAAATTGCACGGGGGGTAGTGATTTGTTTCTTGATTTGTTTCCAAGTAATAATATTAATGAATCGATGGCCCAGCTGCACCGCGGTTTGCCGTATCGAGCGGGTTCGCTCGAGCCGCGTCTAATCAGACTGGATGAGAGCCCCAACCTAATCGAACTTGTTGTGTGCAGGGGAAAAGAAAAGGGGGAGAAGGTAGTCGATAGAGGGGCCGATTGTGCCGAGTCGAACGGTATGGAAAATTGAATCGAAGGACCCGTTCGCGAGCACAACGCCAATTTCGACTCTGTCGAACGATTCTGATTGGCAAAAAACATTTTGTTAAATCGTTTACAGTCGAGCGCGTCTAACCAGGATCAGGAATCTCTCCGCGTGTTTTTTTTACCACGTGTGTTCACCACGAATGTTCTCTTGTCTGTTCCAGGAGGTGCACGCGAGGCGTTGATAACGTCAAGGGGGAGTCGCCTAACCTATCCGATGCGCGCGTACACGCTTCAAACAGCAACGACGTCCGCTTAGAAAGTTTTCGACGATCGACAGAGAGGGGCACCAGGTCGGTTTGACTTCGAGAACGAGACCGGCGACTGACTTCCCCATCGACTGACACCTGTAAGAGACTTTCGCCGGTTCCCTAACATGCCTAGACACACGCTTACCCGTCTCTCCTCGCTTCTTCTCTTTCCTCTCTTCTCTTCATCGATCGTGCGCGTCCTGCGTAGCCGAGGCAACAGATGGAACGAAAAGTAGCTTCGCCAGGAAACATAAATTGCCGCCTCTCGAACCGGTTGTAATTTTCGAACGCAATTTCCGCGCGAGGAACGCGCGAGAGCCCCCGTTCTAAGATAATTGATTAGACCGGGCATCGTGGGAACCCGGGAGGCGCGCGATCGTTCCAACGATCCCTCGCGATACGGTAGTCCATTTAGATTAACTCTTCGCGCCACGGGACTTTTCTCCGTCGGCTCGAGCGAACGCACTAGCTACTTAATTATTTACGGAAATGATTACCCCGTCTTACGCGGAACCGATACCGCCGGAGTCGTACGCGGAAAAGTATCGCGAGCACACGATACATCCGCGCCAGAGACAATGCCAACTCGGTAACAGAACACTTCGATATTTAACACGATAACTGCCACGGCACTGTATACCATCGACACAATTTTTTGAAAAATAAAAGTTAGTTACTAGGAAGAAAATTAAAATAGCAATGACTACTATAAATCTTGACCAGGGTTTAATTACAAAGTTGATTTCTCGGAACTTTGTCACGTTAACTATTCTCTTTAGAATTTTTTAACAACATATTCGTCATGTTTGTCTTGTATAATCCATATTTATTTGTATATTTCACAACGTTTTACTGACCAGAGATTAGATAATACAACTTCTACATTATCATAAACAAGCAAACCCTAATTTTAGAGATGCAATTCTAATTAATCTTGAATATGATCTAAACGAAGATCGAACATCGTCGAGTATTTAACTTGGTAATTTGCAAAATTCTTATGAACACTAATATTGATCGAAGAAACGTGACGAATATTTTGGTGTAAAAGTTCGATAAACAAGTTCAAATTTCGATCAAGATCTTTGATTTTTGATCAAGATTAAAATTCCTTTAACATCCGGAAATTGGAGGTTCTTCAGTTCATTTAAAGCAACATTTTACTTTGCAAAATTGGAGTCCACGGCTCTGTTAAGGAGTTATTAACAATTAATAACTGTGCCAACACGCGTCTAGGTCGTATCTCTGATTGGTCTGTGTTTTTCTCCAATTTGACTCCAATTTTACAAAGTAAAATGTTACTTCAAATGAACTGAAGAAGTTCCAATATCAGGATGTTCAAGGAATTTTTAGACACCCTGTATCTTTTAAACATACGTATATTGAAGCATTACTGCACTTCGATTCGCTGATGTCGACCGATTGTTCCAGCGTGACAGGGTTAGCAGACGGGATTAAGGTGAAGCACGGTAACGTGTTCAGCTAGCGGCCGAGCCAGGTTCGCGCATGCTTCAGCAACGAGGCAGTTCAGTAACGACACCTCCCGCGACGTCATCGTCCAACATGTTTCCCCAACAGTATTGTCTACGATGGAAGTACCATCACAGCAACCTACAGACCATGTTCTCACAGCTGCTCGAGCGGCAGGTGTTCTGCGACGTCACCCTCGCCTGCGAGGGCAAGACTCTCAGAGCGCACAAGGTAAGCAAAGACTTCTATCGGGGTTGCAACGCGGTCACTGGGAGCTTTTTATGCTAACTAGGATTACTGTACCAAGACTCCACTAACCTGGTACACCACTGCTTTGCTCGATCAATTTTTTAATTAACCTTCCTGGATTGCTCATCTGACAGTCCAACATTAAATATTGGAGAATTTAAAAACAAAAGTCCTCGACTTGGGCGGATTCTTAGAAGCAAATCAGAAAATCAATTCTCAATTGTAAAATTCTTTTTTCGATTGCCAGAACGAGAGATAAATGTTTCAAAATTATTAAAATTACAAATAAGTCGATTGTATGTGGTCAGAAGCGAAGATAAGTGTTTACTTGTGTACTGCGCAGGCATTCAGCTAGTTATGAATAATAAATTTTCAAATAGTTTGTTTAAATTTTCCTTTCAAATGAGTACATACATATAGTATGTGTAAAGCAGATTGTATTAATAACCTTTCAGTGATTGCGCTCAGGCTAATGCACTTACGCGGAAAACGCTGCAACGAATTAACCGCGTAAGTCGAGGAATTACTGTATGACAACAACCTCGACTTGAATCTGTGATATTTTTAGGGGTTACTTGCAGCATATAGTTTAATTAAAGAATTATGAGTGTCTAGACTATGTCGAACTCTTCTACGAGGCTCAATCTTCTCGCAATCGATGCAGACAATTTTTCTAGTCTAGTGACAGTAAAAATATATTGCTCTTATCGTACCGAAAGATACGTTGACCTTACGAACATTGCGTATAAAAATATATATTATCGTTTACTCCTTTGGACAAGTTCACGCCGTTTTATCCGTTGATTCCGACGCCTGTAGGACGTCACCGAAAAGGATAATCTTTTCCCGGAGAGCGAGGTAGTAAACGAAGTAAAACACGGGCAATCAATCAGTGTCTGAAATTTTTCAATACGGCCTCCATTCTCTCTAGAAATCCGGCTAAAATCTCGTTCGCGCGCGGAGGGTTGATTGATCGTTTCGTCGAATGCGAAAAAAAGGTTGAAAAATCAGCGAGCCCTTGTTGCCGGGGACAGGACGAGACCATGGTTTCTTGTCTCCCTCGAAAGGGACGATTTCGTACGGTGAAAACGGTGCTGGTCGAATGAAAAATTAATTACGAAAAAATAATATGGGAACGAGCGGCACGTTGGGAATTACCATCGCGCGTCACTTTCGTTTCCCGTGAAAGTTCCGGGGCGTTTGTGGAGTAATTGTAACGGGCAGCCGCCGCCGCCGCGCCACGCCGTGCCGGTTGACCCTTAAACGACGACAGCCGGCCGCCCTTCGCCCGGGCTCGATAGTTTCCTATTCGCTTTAAAATCCCTTTCCCTCTTGTACACGGGAGAGAGCCGCGCTGATGGCTGGCGGGTTCTCTTTCACACTTTAAAATTTTTTCAGAGCTACCGCCGTCGCCGCCTGGTCGTTCAACTCCGCGTCGTTTAACGCGTTACAGGTGCATTGTATTATCAACGAGAGACGCGTGCCGCTCCATTTTCACTTTCCGCGGACGCGTGGACGCTCTCTCTCCCCTATATCGCAGTTGCTCGCGCTCTCCTGCCCCCTTCAATGCGCTAATTTCACCCGTCGACGACTCCTGGAGAGACCCCTTGACCGCCTCCGCTCGAAAATTCTAAAATACACCGGTTTTCGTTCGTCCATCCACCGGGACGTTTATTCGCGACGGAGCACTAAGAACAAAATCGGAAACCATCATTTTTAAAAGTCTATGATCTGCAAATTTTTTAATGGCCCCTTCAATAGCAATTTCAATTGTGAACCAATAAGTGACCCTCGATAACGTCTTTTAACTATTTCTAATTATTTATAGTCCAACCCAGCCTATCACAGAAACGTAGTTTAGAGGCACCTACGATGTATTTGTTTACCTCTTTACCGAGAGTTTATTTGCAACACGTAGAATAAAGTATAATTCTGACGCGTTCCGAATAACAGGAGCCCGCCATAACTTGTCGGAGATGCTCCCATGCAATGCGAATCAATTTACTTTCGATCCGGAGAGGAGAGGCTTCCGGAGAGCATTTTCGAGGAATTTCGACAAGATTTCCGCGGTCCAGCGAGGACGGGTGAAAAAGCATCGCGGTCCAATAAACGTGTTTCCTCGTAATTAAACTTCATCCCCATCAGAAAAAACCGGGCGAGAGCAGACGACAACAGACGACGAAGGCAATCTCGTCCAGCTTCCATTGACTTTCACGATGCCCGGTCGTCCACCCCCAACCCCGGCCACTTTTTTCCTCGTACACGTGTCTCTCTATCACTCCGCGCCCAGTCCTGCTGCTCTCGCCCACCCTCGTCGTCCGCCCCCGACCCACACCCCGGCTTTTTCCCTCTGCGCGTTTTTCTGCGTGCCCACCTCCTCCTTGCAACCCCCTCCCGCCGTCCCATCCCCGTAGTCGGGTGGAGAATTTCCTCTATTCGTCTTATTGCGCGTCGCCGGCCAGAGAAAAGAGACCGAGAAAGAGAGAGACGGAGTGAGCTCTCACGATGGAAGCGCGGGATACGGCGGAGGAACGACTCGATGGAAAAAGAGGGAATAAGAGAGAGAGAGAGGAAGAGGTGGGCGGTAGGGTGGTGTGTGGGTGTAGACCACCCTCGCCTGGCCCCGGGGAACATAAAACTTAACAAACGATCAATTTTCTGTTCTTTGTTTCTTAGCAGGCTGGAACTACGGTATTTCGCCACTCTCCCTCCGCCCCTCTACCAACCCCCGTCCGCGTTCTCCTTCGCCCCAGCCGACCCTCTTTCAACCCACCCACACCCCCTCGGTGTCCCCCACCCTCGCAGCCCCTCTGTTCTCCTCCACCCTTTCTTTCTTTCTTTCCTCGTTCCTTTCCCTCTACCTTCGGCCGCGCCGAGCCGAGCCGCGCCGCTCTCGGCTCTCTCCACATCCCCTCACTTTCCCTGGCAATCGCTATCTTCTTCTTTTCTTCCCTCCCACTCTCTGTTTCACCCTTCAGCCAGGCAGACCGGCAGGCTGGCAGGCTGAACCACCCCCTTCGTTTCACCCTCTCGTCACCCTCGTCTCTCTCTCTCTCTCTCTCTGTCTCTCTTTTTCTCTCCCCAATCTCCCCCCTCGTCTCGTCTCCTCCCCCCAGACGAGGGTTCACCCCCTGGTTCCCGCGGCAGCCGGCAACCACCAACCCCCCTCCATGTTTCCCTTTTTGTATCTCCGTCTCGGCCGTGCGTCGAAACGAGCCGCGCAGAGGAGAGGCACTCTATCAAAGTAGAGTACGTTTGGCTTGGTTTATTTTTTACTTTGGGAGGGGTCCAAATTGTAAAATCAATACTTCCTCCTAAATTTAGAATGCCGCCACCCGGCGACGCCGACGCGCACACGGCCTTTTTCCAACCGTTCTTCCTTTCGGCCTGCAACGCGGATCGGTCGCGCGAGCGCGCGGCCGCGACGCAACGTCGAGCACACCGGAGAGGGTGATCTCTCTCGCGGGCGCGCGCTACCCGGACCACGCCGAGTCATCGCGCCGGAAAACAAAAGACGAGTCGCGCCAGGGGCGGAAACGCAACCACCTAATCGCGCGCCACCGCACACCGCTGAAACCGCTCGACACCTGATTGCTGCTACGCCCGCGTGATTCACGACCGACAACTTCCCCGAGCATTGACACGGATCTACAACCCCCCCTACTTTCTCGTCTTCGCGCTTTCACCATCCGCTACCTTCCGAATTTGTTCAACAATTTTCCAACTACTTCCCAGCGTTCTAAATGTACCTCTATAGGCAGGTTCAACTGGTCAAACAATTCTTTTCTAAATGTATGTTGCTCATCCAGCTACCTATCTGGTCTGGCTGTTTGAAGCGTCCGAATACCGCAAATTCGTATACCGAACTTACAAAGTTACAAGGATTAGAAATTAATGAAATCAAAATAAAGCAATTTTGCAATTTATAGAATTTTCCTCAACGTTTCGATCCGATTCTGGATCATCTTCAATAGACGTTTTGAGTCTGAAAAATACTGAACGTTGTACTAAGTGTTTCACAAGATTAATAATAACTATAAAATAATTTTTCACCTTGCTTGCTACAGGTAAATTATTAACGTCTGCTTGAAACCGAAGAGTCCCTAATAATTTTATGGAACCACCCTGTACAATTGCTAACAATCGCCGAAAAACGAAAGAGTCTATGAAAGTGTCTGTAGCAACTATCGCAGCTAAGTAGTTCGATCGTCATTCTTGTTAGGATTAGAGTCTTTTTATCACACTTTTTGCAGACTGTGTCGCCTCCGAACAACTCAGCTTTGTAAAATGTGTCTCCAACTGAATTCTCGTAAGATCTATTGCAAATAGTCGGAATTCTTATCAGCGATACTGTTATCAATCTAATCTGACTTGTTGACGGAGATGGCGAATTGCTAAATCCTCTAGCGAAGCTTTCTTCGCGTTCCAGAGATTCCGTACTTCAAAGAGATTTTCTTTTGCCAAGAACTAGCCTTAGTCACACACTGGGTTAACACGATATACACTAATTTCCTGTATTATTGCGTTACAATTTCATTCGAACACACGTGGTTCAATGAAAGTGTAGCATAACAATAGCTGACAACCATTATATCATCTTTACAATTTTTTACAATTTAACGGAGACACAGATGATACAATTTAAACGTAAACCAATAATGGCTGAAAACCATGAGATGATCTCCGGCAATTTTTCTGAGACACGATCGGTTGAATTAAAATGAAAAAAAAATGTCTGAAAACAATGAAACGATCTTGAAACCATTTATAGGATCCTCCGAGGGTGTCAGAAAGATCGAAACAGAACGAGTCGACAGTGAAATCGTGGAATGATTCACCGTCCACCCAACCAGCGTAGCAAAGTGGAGTGTTCCCACTGCTGTCGAAGGAATTAGAGACAGCTGCTTCCCGGTCCTCGGCCACCTGTATCCAGGTGTTCCGCGCGATCGTAGATGGGATCGTTGTCCGAGAGAGGGGAAAATCGAAATCGTTTTCTTCCCGGCTTGCCGGCGTGAAGAGCGGTTGTTTAGAGCTGGATCGTTGAATTAGGGGTGCACCCTCACGTTGCTGTTAACTCACCAGCTGAGGAACGACGTTTTAGGATCGCCGGGAACGATAAGATCGCGCGGAACGAGGTGCGTTCTCTGCCGGAAGAACAAACCCGCGAACGTTTTTACGATTCTCTCTCCATCGACGTGATACGCGTGCGAGCATCTGCGTGCGCGCGTGTGTGTGTGCCTTCAGCGAGATTGAAATATAAACGACCGGGAGGCGGTCGCGCGGTCAAAACGCAACGTCAGTGGTCACGCTGCCGTGCTGCGGTTTGTTTTATGACGCTGTTGCGTTCGACTCCTTGTTCTTCGCTTCTCTCAATATCCCAGGTTAACTATCCTATCACTGTTGCCACGCTTTTACGATATTCAGCGATTTTTTCCGTTCCCATGGAAGTAAATCAAATTCACGGTAACAAAAGCAGAAATGTGACTGATTTCGTTCCCGGCACCGAACTCCCCGACCAAATTATCCAGAACAAGAAAACCCCGGGGCCCGGAGGCTCCCAACTTCGGAAGAAATAAGAAGAAACATCCGTCGACGTCTCTCCAGGTCGCAGGAAAATAGAAACACTCGTCCGGCGACGTATTTCTTGCCCGCTTTTCTTTCAATCCGATCCCGGTGGCAGCCCATCTGTCCTCTATCCCAGAAGCGTGATAAGAAACGGAATTTCTGGAACCGACGGCCCCTGGAAAACCGTTCCGCAGGAGCACGTACCAAACTCGATAAACATTTAACCAAAATTGTTCGCGCAGAAATAAATTGCTCTGCACAAGTTTCAGACCCGAACGAAGCCTTTCGTGAACTCTATGAACAATAGAGGATCAAGCTATGGATGGTTTATCTTTAGATAATGCTTTGAGGATGGTTGTGTTTGAAGATCGAATGGTACCGAACTCTTCCGAGAATTCTAACTAGTTTAAAGAGCGAACAATTAAATAAACATATTCAAATGTTCTATGGAGACCTAGTTGAACTAGATAATTGAATCTAGCAAGCTTAGAGCCTCTATAGAAGCTACCTCGTTGAAAAGCTCCTGCAAAGTTTAGAGGGTCATTTCTCCATTGGAAGATTGATTTTTCCTCGCGAAGAATTTCTATATGTTCACAACGAAAGTATTAACTCTCATACGTTCATCAGACTGAGAATTTTTCATCCTTTTATGTCTACATCGTGAGATGTCTTTCAAGATTTCTTTCAAACGTGACACTACGAATGAAACATAATGTGTTGATTTAACGTGTAAAATAAAAATGGTTATCCTAATCTCTTTTATGCAGCTATTTTTTAAGGGCATATGAGGGTTAGTAAATGAAAAAGTTCCAAGTTCATGTCCCTCAAAAATTTGAACGTTATTCGAAGTCCTAGAAGGCTTCAAACGGCAGCGAACTGTTTGGAGAATCCTCTTTCAGGTTGATGGGATTTGGTATAGGTTGCAGGGTTCGAGGTTGCCTCAGTGGCTGGTATAAGGAACGTTTAGCCAGCGTTGTGCGTTTATCGATAGCTGAGGATGTGGCGGGCTTGCTCGCACTCATTGAAACGCGAGCGTCTCAATTGGAGCTCTCCGGTTGCTCGCGACATTGCTGTATAAATAGAGCATTCCTCGGCGGGAAATAGTGAGAGACGCTCGAAGCCGCGATTTATTCGTAGAACCGTCGCGGCTCGTTCACCAACGGTTCCATTAATCTCTCGACTTTCCCGGAATAAAGACGATAACGACGTCGACTCTCCTCTGTTTGACTCGCGTTCGACGAAGCCCGATGCCACTCGGCTATCAGAGGCCCTATCGACGTCGACGAGGAGGAAAAACGCGCGCGCGCCCGCGCGGCGTTTCCATAAAACGGGACACGCCGTCGAGCAGGGTAACTTCGTTCGCGTTTTCTTTCGTCGTGAAACTTTCATGCTGGAAACGAGCAACGGATACGCTCAAGGGCGGCCCACGCTCGCCGGTTAAACGCCCCGCGCGCCGCGACCCAATTTTTCGAAAGCAGTTTTCAACTATAGTCCAACTCTATGCACGCCCGTCGAGCTAGATACTCGCTTTCTAGGCTAAATTCATTTTTCATTCGTGCCCGAACGAACGCGCGCCGACCCGATCAATTTTTACGGCGTCCCGTGGCCGCCACTCTGTTCAGGCCACGGCCCCCCGCCATCCGCGAGACCTCGATTGCTGCGATTTTTTCGAGTTCTCTTTGATCCAGTCTCTTCGGTTCTGTTTTACTAGATCTCGCGTTTAAGGGAGTAGACTCGTTTTTACCAGGGTTGCAAGGGTCCGGGATGTGCATTTTTCAATAATGCAAATAGGCAAAAATGGTGGAAAGAAGATCCATTTTGGCCAGACAATTTTTATCTCGTTTAGTATTTAAGATAAATACTCCTTAACTTAGGAATAAAATCAGCCTCAAAATTTGATCTATACCAAAATAAGCACAGTTTAAATGACATAACTTCTAGTCTGTCAATTCTGTGGCTCAATGAAGAAGCACTGTATAAATTGAAAAGAGGGTCGACAATAATAAGTGGATTGGACCACCCCGGTTAACAGGTGAAAATTTCAAGGGTTGAATTATCCATGTCCCCGAGTCCCACCCAAGCGACTGTCTCAGGCCTGACTTGGACCGATCCCAGACCGACTGGTTCCCCAGGTCGAGAATTAATGGAGGATGAAGCGATCCGCTTCCGGAAATCGCGCAACTGGTCGCAGCTGGTGTGTTTGCGATCTGTGAACCAGGAATCTGTATACGGGGTCAAGCGATCGATCAACGACGGTTCGCGGAAACGCGAAGAAAACGATAGTGGGATTCCTCGAGGTCCGCGACCGTGACGAGGACGATATTCCACGTTCTCAGGTTCCGCGCCGGCAGCAGGAGATGCGCGTTACAGTGGCGTGTGTGCCCCGCGGGTAATTATATGCCGTGGCAGAAGGGTTGCCAGGTGCTAGGGTCGTTAAACCCGGACATCCTGTCTTCTAAAAAACACGACGCGCCGTTTCCTAACTGTATAAATAATAGCACGCCTTCGCACGCACCGGCTGAACGCCTCCGAAATCTCCGAGCATCCGCAAAATTACGGGAGCCTCCCTTATCCGTACCAATACTGGATTAGAGAATTTTTGATAATTTTCGTCGCAGTTCTATGTATAGCTGTTTCGGAAATGCATGAGTACTTTTTGAGTAAAATTCACCCCCATTTCTGCTGTGCCACGATTTATTGAATAATTCGCTTTAATGCATTCCAATAAATTTTTATTTAAAATTTTAAGTGTCTTCGAAAAACAGGATGCTCCGTTTCCTAACTGTATAAATAATATCAATAGTGGATTTTGGATAATTTATGACGCGATTTTACGTATAGCTATTTTGGAAAAAATGAGTAGTTTTTGAATAAAATTCTGCTGTGCCATCAGTTATTGAATAATTCCCTTCAATGCATTCCAACAAATTTTTATTTAAAATTTTGTCGGCTCTCGTTGTCTTGAATAGAACTCAAGGGTAAAACAAAATATAGAGACGTGTGTTTCTGGCTTTCCGTGGCATCGAGGAAAAAGTTCTCGCACAATCAACAATATAGCAATAAACATCTTACTTATCTACGGTATGAAAATCCCGCGGTTCACCTTCGGGAGCGTCGATAAGAAATGTAGTTATTTAAGAAAACTATGCTGCAGAATGAGATGACTTATCTCGTATTCAAAGCCTTCGTTTTCTCATAAAATCGACTTAATCCGACCGCCCTAAAATTTGTATATCTGAATATTCATTTTCTGAAAACGCAGCGTCTGGCATCGCAGACCTCAGGGAATATGACTGGACCCGTAACGTTTTGTAGGAAGATCTCAAGTGAAATATAGGGAGCACGTTGGGGGCCACAGAGGGTTAAAAATTAAATACACGGAGCTGATATGGAATGAGATCCGAAAGAGATGAAATTCGTGACACACGCATCCGCAAGTGTGCTAATGACGCGGGTAAAAAGAAGTCTGGCAAGTCGATGAGATTTTCACGAAAGCAAACCGCGAAGGGTGGGGTGTCCTTGTTCTACTCGCAGGGGCCGAAGACTCTTCCAATTAGACCGTGGCCCCTTTGGCCGAGTGTTAATTCACACCCTCGCGCGGGTACAGAAAGGGTTTCCACCGGGTCTCGGGGACCTGCACGAATTTTGAAGAGCGGCCGAGGAAGCGAGAACGAGAGGAGGAGAGGGAGAGAGCGAGACGGCATCTAATGAAAAATATTAAGCCCCGAGATACGAGCAAAACAAATTAATGTTTCGCTCGGCGGGGGTGGCTCGTTGTGGCGCGAGCGCGAACGTGACTCAGTGTGAACGCCTGCGATGCTTACGATGGAAGACAGAGGGGTTGAAGGGGGGATGAAAAAAGAGAGAGAGGAGAGAGGACGAGGCGTCGGTGGGGAAAAAAGTACTTACGCCCGTACGAAAATATCGATTATACTTTTTTACGAGTTCACTCGCTTCGGCGGGTGTTAATTTCGCGAAACGGCTTTTCCTTCGCCACGCGTCGCTCGTAAAATCCCATTAACACGTGCGGCACCACTCGTCCTCCCTTTCTGCGCCCCACCCCACAGAGCGACGCACACACACACGTATACATATACACGAGTACCTTGTTCCCTTATCGTACCTCTCGCTCTCTAGCCAGAGCTCGGCGCGTGTTGTCGGTCATCCAGTCGCGTCGAGGGAAATTTCGAGCGCGCGTTTTCCATCCAGGCTTTTGAGGAATCACCGACACACGCTGATTTCCACCCGCGCACCCCCGCGCCGACGCCGTTTTCACTTTTTCAAGCCCGTGTCACTGGGTTTTCGAACTCTCGTTCTGCCTCGCTCTCTGCCTCGCCGCCCCAACCCCCGGCTCGTTTAATGAAACGCTTTGTTTGCCGGACGGTCCGCGTCAGTAATCGGGCACACCAGCAGACGCTTCCCAATGATAACCGTTCCGCGTTTTGCTATCGGAAGACCCGACACCACCGCAACACCGAATTCCTTCGATTTTACACCACGCGCTTTTACCACCTCCTGCATCGCTTGGTTCCGCGTGCATACGACCACCATTTCAAATAAAGGTGTATAGACTTCGGTCGTTGGCCCTTTCAGGGCCAAACTCTTGCCTCTTTTTTAGTTTATACTGTTAGGACATGAACGAGCTAGTGCAATTTGAAATAATGCAGACATTCAAAGAATTTGCCAACCCTAGTACAGCTCTTGCACTCGAAATTGACTCTTGCAAGCCTTGTAGAATTCATCTTTTTATACATTGAATTTATCCCTACATAGATCATTATCCTTTTGCTAATTAAATGCACCTTGGGGCTGAATCGAGAATGAAATAATTTTTATTTGAAGGTGTACGAATCTTATTGACTTCGCACTTGAAATTAACCCTTGCAGGTCTTTTTACACATTGAATTCATCCCTCCAAAATGCACCCCGAGTTTAATTTGAAAATGAAATAATTTTCATTTGAAAATGTGCGTATCTTATCGACTTCACACATGAAATTAACCCTTGCAGATATTGCAGTATTCATCTTTTTGCACATTGAATTCATCCCTCGAAAATGCACCCTGAAGTTGACTCGAGAATGAAATAATTTTTATTTGAAGGTGTGCGTATCTTATTGACTTTGCACTTGACAGACATATGCGAATTCCTTTAGCTAACTACTACAGATGTGAAATGAACATAATCCAGCGAAAATGTGTATTACACTTTACTACTTTGCTACCACTATAGTCTTCAACCCATGAACATTGCGACCACTTCAGCTGGAACACCCTGTACACTGTATACATTATGTACGCAGGTAAACAAAACCGATATGTCCGGTTAAACTGCACACAGAAAACTATTGTCGTAAATATGAAAAATGGAAATAGATGTTCCGGACGATTGTTGGATCCCGCATATTTATAGCGTCCGGAATTCCCCAAAAATCAACAAAACGGGAAACATCTTGTCACTCTGAATTTTTACAGATCGATTTCGTGGTAATTTATTCTAGCATCCAAAATTGGGCGAAAGTAGCGTTTATTTCGTCCGACCGATTTAACTTCTCCTGCCCGGGTGATCTATTTTATCGTTAACAAGCTCGCCCGGAGGAAAGAGGGATATTCCAAAGGTTCCGTATTGTATATTGATAACGGTGCGCAAAGTGTTTCATTCCAGCGTATAAACGGTTCGAATAATATTCGCATTTATCGAATTCCCGTTTGATCTTTCCTTGCTAAGGTATTTATCATTTTTGTCCGATTCGGGAAGGAGGGAATCGCGGTGCAAATGGGAAATCGTTCTTCCCGGCAGTGGAACAATGGTAACTTCGTTACGAAAGTTTCGAATGTTCTTCATCCGCTTGTAAACGCATTAACCGTTCGCTGATAGGATCGGACGAGTCGTCTCGCACGGCTATTATTTTATAACAATAACTGCAATAACATCGGCGACTTTGCGATCTTAGGAGCGATTTTTACCGCTCGATGCGTGTGTGTCACGATATTAATGAACCTCGAGACACACAGAGAGAGAGAGAGAGAGAGAGAAAGAGAGAGAGACTTGTGTAATTAGTTCGTCGGATCGAAGAGCGGGGACAATTAATCGCGTTAATTAGGATCGAAAGGAGAAAAAATTCTCGACAGGGAGGTTTCGAGCAACCCCTCGGCAAAAAGCCGCTCGTTACAGGCCCGTCGCATTTCCAAAGTAACTCTCTCACTCTCTCTCTCTCTCCCTAGCTCGCGAACGAGCGTAACAAAAGCGACCAGAGGGAAGGCAGCATGGCGGGGATCACGGACTTGGAAACCGGGTACATGATCAATCGTTGAGACGCGCCGATAACGCTGTCTCGAAGTAGGATCACGCAGTCGTTAGACCCAATAATTTCGGGTTCAAGAAGTCAGTCACGCGGGAACGTTAATCGTCGAAACGCGACGCTCGGACACGGTGCCGGTGCTCACTCACCGCTGGAAGGCGTGGCTCCAAGTCAGAGTTGTCTCGGAGCTGTCTCTTCCGACCATAATCGACACCGAAAACACGTGGCGCGACGTGCGAACTCGAAGACGTGCTCGGTCATTCCTGACGCGACCGGTTCGTGTCTGATGCAGTCGATTGTCTTTCAAACAATTTGTAAAATCAAGTTAAACGAGATTCTGTGCCCAGAGGTTATTACCACATGCAAAATAAAAATGTTCTGCATTTTTTATAAGTGGTAGAAGCCACTGGAGAAACGTTTTCCTGGCTTTCATAATTTTAGTAGGTTGGAAATAACATATCGATATTCTCCGATCATTTTTCCCATGAATGGTTATGCATTAATGGGAATTATAATATCCGCAGTCTAGTTATATTTAGAGGACGAAGATTTCTTCTTCTGAACTTCTTGAAATGGGAAAGAAAAGTTGTGGGAACTGTCTGTCTACGTTTTCCTTTACCATTAGATATGGATGTAAAAATGCAATTTCACTTCGATGGAAATGGAGCGAACGAACAAAAATTGTTTTCAGCACTGCGATCGCAGGATTTCACGAGCTCCATGGTTAGCGTTTCCCCGGTCGTATAGCCAGCGGACCGTGACGATTACCAATCAATGAAATGTTGGTGGGTTATTAGAAAATCAGCGCGTGACTACGTTCTACTTTGTAGCCGGGTCCCTTACGCGACTGAGATCGTGGAGACACGCAAGCAAGTTTCATATGCAAGCTACCTGCACGTGCAACTCGGGTTGCGTGCATACATACACACACTCGGAGTAGTTCGCTCGGACAAACGCGTTTGTCTTTTCCCTCTTTCTCGGTTCCGGTCGCTCTCTGCACACCCCTCTTCACTCTTCTCGCATCCCTTCCGCATCTGTCTTCTTCTCTGTTTCCTCCCCTTCCAGCCCTTTCTACTTCAATCTTCGTTGCCCATCTCTCGCGTTGCTTTTTTATCAACCTCTGTCTCCCTGCTCCCTCCTCTCCCTTCTTCTCATCCTCTTTTGACTTTAGCTTCCACCCTCGCGCAACCGTTTGCTTCCACTTGCCTTTGCCTCCCTTTCACCCTTTCACCGAGCCTCTGTTTCATCCCCTTTCGCTTCACACCACGCTTTCTTCCTTTAACACGCACTTTTCCTTCGCGCCCATTCGTGACGCTTCCCACTGGCTCGAACAGGTTCGCTCGATCTATCTGGTGAGCCGAAATTAGGGGACAATTCGCGGCTCGTGAAATTGGAGGCCTAATAATTTCGGGGCTTAAGAAATTTGGGGCATAGGAAATTCGGGGCTTGAGAAATTCGAGACCTAGGAAATTCCCGAGCTTAAGAGAAATTCGGGGCTTAAGCAATTGGAAGCTTAAGAAATTCAGGATCTAGAAAATTCGGGGTTTGCGAAATTCGGAGCCTAAGAAATTCAGGGATTACGAAATTTGGGGCCTAAGAAATTCTAAGCTTAAGAAATTCGATTTCTTAAGAAATTGAAGACCTAGGAAGTTCGGAGCCCCCTTTTATAATTTTCGTTTCAAGGATCAATTCACGAGAAAACAGATCGTGTAATTTGCAGATTATGTGATTACTCTACTGTATTTCCTCGTTCCCGTAAGCCGAAATCGGGCTGCCTCGCGGAAAACGTAAAACGACTAGCAGCAATCAAACTTTCTTCTCCGGCACTCTCTTCCGTAAATTTTCGAAAAATTCTTGGCCGAGGAAGTTGGGTCGAATCCTCGAGGGACTCGATAATTTTAATGAACGCCTCCTCGATCGGAAAGTTCATCGGCAGACTGACGTTTGCAACCTTGTTGGAGAAGTTCCAGAAGTCAAAGGCACTTGTTCAATACAGGGTCTGGGCTTTGCGAACGAGGGTCGAAGTAGGGCGATAGAATAATCAGCGGCAATAGCCATCGATTTTTAAATGCGCCCCGTCGACGAACGAATCGCCGTCTTCCGTTCTCCGGCTCGTAAAAATCGCTGTCTGCTCTTTTGTTTTCCACAGGTTGCTGCACCGTGAACCGTAAGTCTCCTTTCTCGGGAACGGAGTTGTACATTATCTCCGACACAATGCATCCCGGGGTTTTGCTCGCGAACCAGCTTCGACTTCATTGTAGAAGCGTTACATAATTGAACGGGGCACGGAAGTTCGCACCTAGGGAAGTCGAGTGCAGGCTTCCTCGCGTGGAAAAACTTCATTAGAGCCGTAACCGTAGCGATCCTAAAGCAGACTTACCCCCTTGACCACGCGAGCCCGGGTCTCTTCGGACCCGACGCTTAAAAGGCTTCGTACTAAATTCCCTGTCATTTAATTCAATTTCCTTGCAATTTCCATTGTATGACAATGGCGGACTCTCACCGCTTCGAAAAATATCTCTACGAAAATTAACCCTTCGACCGCGTGCAGGATCCTGCACCATTTTAAGGTGGTTGTAAGAGGGATCAAAAGCGCTAGAAGTTCAATCTAAACTTTAGTCACCCTCAAAAGTCCCATTTTTACGTTTACGAAGCATAATTTGCATTATTCGCCAGCGCAATTTGCATTATTTGAAAGCATAAAGCTAGGTGCTGCCCGAATAATGCAAATTACGCCTGGTAAACGTAAAAACATCTTTCAATTACATCCTTGCAACCCCGGAAAAAATTTAGAAACATACATGGGGAGCTCGATATAATATTAAATAATTGTTCTGTAATTAGGACTTCGTTTAAACAGGTGGAACTTCCACGCGATATAGCAGAACTGTTCTATACGTATATTTTCCTAGTGGTCATCACTCATGTTCAGAGGTTGAAAAATGAACTCGGAAGTTGGGGGTTGCATATTTGCACGTTTATCTCGGAAACTATTAATCCTAGAGGAAATGTTCGAACGAGCAACTTGTGCAAAGGTCGATGTTAAATTCGTCCTGTTGAGCACGCCTTTATAAAATTCATTCTCCACTTTCCTTAGATTTCCCTCTTAAATTATAAATGATAATCGTTAATGACAAACATACGATAAATATGTAGCGTAATTTATTTAATTTCCAATAATTCGTGAAGTTCTAATGCGAAATTGATGTTCACACTTTCGGCAAATATTTCTGTCTACCCCAGCCCATTCTGTCTACGAGTCTCAGTCGGAGGGGGCTAACAACCCCAGACGCGAACCCAGACGCGAACCCAGACGCGACTACTGCCTATAAAACCGTAAAAATGTCCCGTGCTTGATTAATCGGCTAGCCGTGTTTTGGCAGTAGTTCCCGGTTCAAAGGTTTCCGCGACGGGTCAAGTTCCTACTCGCGAAGAGTTCCTCGGGCCAAGAGGAGTCCGTGTTCGAGCATGTCTCTCTCGTTTTCATTAATGTATCGGTTCCCCATTCATGGACGCGGTACGATGAACCCGCCGAGATACGGTCAGCCTCTGAAATGGAAATCGCGCGGCCATGCATTATTTATGCGGGTTACGTAAGACGAATTTTTTTTTTCTTCGAGGCTACAGTTTTGCCCGGGAATCGGCAGGCTCGATTGCTAACGACGCCTCGGTCCCCACGCATAACCGGAACCACGCACAAGAGTACGAGACTCGAACAATAATTCTAGCAAATGGGTGTAATTAGCCGTATATTATATTTTTTATTATGCACGCTCAGGAAGTTTCGAGTGTAACTTCACTTTGATGGAGTCATTAATAACATTATAATGCAGATATATGTTCATATTGAAAATTGAAAATTGAAAATTCATATTCAAAATATCTACACCGTGGGAGTATAGCGTATGGCTTTCTCCTTCTCCGACTGTCTGGTAGCAATTCTTTTATCTCGAAGTAGAGCCTGAAGTAGCCTTTCGAATGCCTTTCGAATCAGAAAGGAAGGTGCACCTACTCTATCTTGAACCCAACAATGCAAATTGGAATTGTAAATTCGGTAGAAGTCAACACGTATTGTAGACGTCGAAATGAAAGTACCAAATGCATTTAAACATCTGCCATTTTTTCGTAAGTTTTGCAAGTCCATGGTCCACCGATTTTTCAATGAATCCGTGATTAGAATAATAAATCAACCATTCATCCCAGTAGCATAATCTGATAATTAAAATTGTTACATTCTATATAATTTTTAAGCTTCCTTTGAGAACGTAATTATTCTGAATCCTGATAGATAATTAATTTCAGCAAAATGATTAAATGCCATTTATTACAGTAAAAACATTCATTCACTCGAGTTTGTGCGATTCAGGAGGAAAATTTTTATGTCGCGTGATGTTCCGCTGTCCGGCTTGATTTTTCGAAACAACGGGACAAATGGTAATTTTTGATTTCGTAAATTGTACATCGCGCAGCAGCGTCGAAAGTGAACGAATTCGAAAAACAAAATTACAGCTGAAACATCGACCTGCTGCGTCAAATTTACGATTCGTATGTGTACTTCGGTAAAAGGGACTGGCGGCGTTTAAGCAGCTCCGACGTCTCACTTTCAGCGAGCGACGAACCTGAACTCCTTCCGGATCGTACTACATTCTACAAGACGATAGCGGTTCCGCGCGTTCGGAATCGATTCTACGCGGAAAAACCGATCGAAGAACTTTACCTCGAGCTCGCTGGGAAATCGAATTTCTGCCAGCGGAGTACTGTCTGTCTGTCCGTTGCACACTGTTTCCACTGGCAATAAGCACAGCCTCTGCTAGGAAGGTGGCCTTTTTCGTTGCATCGTGGCAGCTGAGATATTTATGATAATTCGGTGTTCCATTTGGAAAAATCGCGATTTAATGGAATCTCTCGTTTCCTGAATGAATAATCTTATCGGGAGAGGAAGTCCTCCCGGCGATCGTTAACATTCTCCTTGCTTACTCGGTTGCGGTCACCGTGAACGCATAAAATCGGTCCGGACACTAATTACCCTGCGAATAGTTAACGTGTCTCGCGTATCTGAGCGGTCGTGCAGTTTTCACGTCACTGCGAGCGTGTTAGGACACTTTATACGAGACAACCGGCGTCCATTCGCTGGCTCGATCTTTCGAGAATATTGCAAATCTTATTAGCTGGCCGTGGATTTTCTTCTGACGGAAATGAGATGAAACGTAAACAGAGTAATCAGGATACTTATATTATTTCCAACGAGTTAAACTTGTTAATACGTTATCTGCCACGTCGGTCACGGGTAACACAATTATTTTATTTTAAAATTTGATTTTCCTCGTAACTCAGTTGAGGCGAATGAGTTCAAGAAATTATTCCTGTGGTAAGCTTCGACTCTGCAACTTCGATTACAGTGATCAAATTATTTAAATTTTGTGGGATTTTAGTAGCTCCTTGAAATCAATGCATTTTTTATTCTGCATATAAATCCGACGGAGGGAGGTTCGATTATTTCACCGGATCGAAAGTGTTGATGCTATTCAATTCTTTGAATGTTATGTGTCTATAAGAGTACCGTGGTATGTTCACATAAAATCCGCAGTCGAATTATTTAAATAATACTGTGGGGGCGTAGTATGAAACTGCAAACCAGCAAATCTCGAGTAGCCCGACAAACAACAATGGGGATAGGTGTGTTTCGATAGGGAGGAAGTCCGGAGCAAGTAGAAGTGGCCGGGTAATGGACAGACAAAGCGAAAGAGCACGCGCGCGGCGTCGCGCTAATCTCCAAATTCGATTCTCCCGGAAACGAAGCGTCTCGCGCGCTCGCGGTAACTTCGTACCACAGTTTCGTCGGGGGTTCCTTTCTCTTTTTCCCTTCGTCTTTTTTTTCTACTGTTTTTAATCCTTCCGTTCTTTTTATTCCTGGCCAGGATGGAATCGTCCGCGGTGGTTCCTTTGGCCGGTGGCTCGTCAACCGCGACGATTTTAACGAAACACGATATTAGCCTCGAACAGCGCAAAGAAAAAGTGGGAAAGGATAAACGAAAAGCACTCCCGGGCGAAATCGGATTTAATTTCGCCCGGCGGTCCTTTTCCCAGCAGCCTGGAAATTTTTTCGCCGCGTTTCCGGCTGTTTGATATTACGAAATGGCCGCGTTACACGCGTTCCCGAAGCCCCGGTAACGAAATAATCGGGCAACCGATTGAATTTTTCTCTCTACGCCCACTACCTCCACCCTCCACCTTTTCACGACCCACCTTTCCGCCCGTCAAGAAATTTCTTTTAACCCCCTCTGGGTTTCTTTCTTCCTTTTCCTTCTCGATCTTTCTCGCTCCCTCTCGCAGTCCCTCTCTTTCTTTTGCTCTCTCTCTCTCTCTCTCTCTCTCTCGCTCTCGTTCTGCTATTTCTCCTCGTCGGTCGGCCGAAACGGGAAACGCCTGAACTATCGATCGAATTACGTAACTGCAGGCGGTGACGCCGGTAATCTCGTTTTTCTAACGAACTTCGTAGCAAGCGAATGTCCCTTACGTCGAGCGACGGCCTATAAAACCGACGAACCCAGACGACGCTTCGAAAATACGCTCCGCGAGCACGCCGAGCCGATACGCTCCTGCCACGGGGGGCCACCCTTGCACTTCGATCCGAAAAATTCGAACAAAAATCAAATCGCTCGGTATCACTCGATTTTTTCGGAGCCGGACTTCGACCCTAAGGGGAACGGTGTATCGAACTGGCAAATCGATGCAGTCGGCGAACGTTGGACGAGCAAGAGCGCAAACATGATTGGAAATTAACTAACCCTTCGAACTATTTTGAGATTACTGAATACGTATGCTATTGAGTCTCTTAGAAATAAAATACTATTTTGTTCTTGTCGGTACATATTGGATAAACGAAAGTCTTCTTCGAAACAAATCGTAGCGCAAGGGGTTACTTCCTGTAGTTTCCAGAATATCAAAGGTTATAAAATTCGGAAATCAGTCTAAAGATCTTAAAATTAACTCCGCTGCCCCGTTCTATTTCGACCCAACCAAGCGTCTAATTCTTGAACGCCTGTGTAAAGTTTGTTGGTTCAGCGGCGTCCCAATTGTCCACAAATAATCCGCGACCAGTATGGAAGAACAGTGACACAAATACGTCATACTTTTTCCGATTTAATGTCCCGCTGTAACTCTGCTTGATTCTAGTATTTCATAATTTAAAAATCATTGTACCCCTAGTCACGCAAAGTTCTTCTACGGTAACGACGTCGGGAAAAAGGGTTCGATCGGGAGGTACTAAAACGATCACCATAAAATCCCGATTTTTGTCGATCTCTTCGCCATTCCACGACTTTCACCCGAGAGATTACGATCCATTAATATCGGTAATTAAACGAAGCACAGTGCCAACAAGATATTAACCCGGCTAACACGAAAAACGATCGGTTTTGCGGGAGGCGGCTGGCCTCCGCCAACCATAATGTTTACACCGAGCCATCAGCCTGTAACAGACGCGGGCGCGATCGCGAACGAAACCGAGAGTAGTATAGTACAGCAAAGGAGATGAGAGTAGAAGCAAATATTTCTTAGGCGAATCGCATTCCGTCGAAGGATTCATTACCGGCGGGCTGCGGCTAATGGCTTTATAATACCTCGGTACGAGGCGCGGAAAAGAGGTGGGGGTGGAAGGGGCGGGAAGCTTCGTTCGAGAATCATCAAACCGTGCGCGGAGCCGTAGAAAACGGTTACGCTTTCTCAGGCATTAAACTAGAATAATACCGCGCTGGCGAACTTCTGCATTCATTATTTCTCCCGCGTCGGTAATGACAATGAACGACGGACGCTTTCTCGCGGGCCGAAGCGGGCCGGAGCGGGCCGTAGCTGGCTCGTAGCTCTGCGGAGGCGGCCGCAGGGGGCCGAGAGCCCGCGAAATTTCGTAACGCGTCTGCTCCAGGAAGGGGTAAATGCATATCGGGACATTGGAAAGAATCTCGAGGACCGAGGGGTGGAGGGGACTCTCGCACACGTACACAGAGGGGGATGATTGTGGTAGCGAGGAGGAGCGCCGATTCGAAGGGACGCGACGCGCGTCGGAATCGCGGGCCGACCCAGCGAGACCGGCCGCGCGCATATCAATAAATAACCGTAAGGCAGCGTTAACAACAACAGCGATACGTCGCCTATCATTCCGTGCTTCTTTTCCGGCGGCCTCCCAGCCCGCCCTCTGAGGCCGCGCTGCTGGCCCCCCCTCAGCCGAGCCCACCCCCACGGGGGGGTGGTGCACACGTAGGTACAATCGATTGCGTCTGCCAAGCTTTTACGCCGGGGAGAGAAAACCGGCGAATCGACAAATTCGACGCGGCGCGCCCCCGTCTCCGAGGAGGGGTCGCTCACCACCGGCCCCGTCCATTTATATCTTCCTTCGTCCTCCTCCTCCTCCTCCTCCTCCTCCACCTCCTGTTACCCCCTCCCGCCGCCACCTCCTTCGGTTCCTCCCACCTCGTCCCCCATCTCACCCGCTCCTCTCTTTTTTTTTATTGCTATTTCTTTTTTTTATACCCGGCAAAAGACGAAGCAGCCCGTTATGCACGATAAAAAGTTTAATGTCAGAGAAGACGTCGTCGTGGGCGATGGGGTGACGGTGTGACGGTGACGATCCTGCTGCCTGGTGGTGGTGATGGTGGTGATGGTGGTGGTAGTGGTAGTGGTGGTGGTGGTGGTGGCGGTGGCGGCGGCGGCGGTGGTGCTGGTGGTGGTGGTTGGTTGGTGATGGTAGTGGCGGTGATGGCGACGGGGGAGGGGGGAGGGGGTGGACCGAGGGGTAGCAGGTAGGCGCGGGTTCGACGACGAGTAGACGGGGCGGGTAGGGGGGCCTAGTAGAAGGAGGAGGGGGGTGAAAGTGCCCGGGGATCGTAATGACTCGATATGAAACCCGGGCAGTGCAATTTCTTTCTTCTTCTGCCCTTTCCTTCCTCCCCCGCGTGTCTCGACCGTCTTCCTCTTTTTTCATCGCAGTATTTCCCCATAAAAGCGGCCCGGCATAATAAAAAGCGTTATATAGCTGGCACTGAAAAGTAACGCGCTTCTCTCCTCTCTTCTCTCTCTCTCTCTCACCCCCTCTCTCTCTCTCTCTCTCTCTCTCTCTCTCGTCCTCTCTAGCGTGTCCACGCGCGCACATACACACACACACACAGAGACCCATCGACGAAGAAGAGAGAGGGAGAGAGAATGGACGATGTAAGGTCTTTTACGGCCTTATTTGCGGAGACGTAAAAATCGCGAAAATCAATACGGAACTTCTAACATTAAATATTCAGGCTATTGACTGGGCGGGGCCGAGAGCCAGACACTTTTTCGTACCTGAGAGTTCCTCCATGGAAATCGTCTTCCGCGATCGCGATCCACAGACCCGACCGAGCCCGGTCCCTTCGGCCCTCGAGATCACCGCCCTTTCTGGCCCTTCGGTTCGCCCTTTGGCCCTTCGGAGATCACGATCCTCCACGTTGCATATTCTTCTCACAGTGATGTCGACTTTTCTTACTCGCAATTTTGAATTTTTTTGGAATCCATATACGAATTCACACTTTCGTTGAAAGGTATCAAGAGACAGGAGATTATTGATTTTAATAAGTTGAAATTATGTCGTCGACATTCTTCAAAACCCTTAATCCGTTCACTGCTTTAATTTGCATCCAATCATGTTTATCGCAAATGCATTATATTTTAATAATCATGAGGATACTGGAAAGACTGTCACGTGTATCGCGCGTTTAGGTGACTGGAGTATTTAAAGGGACTGGGTGTTCCCGTTTGAAGCAAACACTTTCGGCGTTGCAAAATGGTGTATACGGTTTTCCCATAGAGAATGTAAACGGAAAAAATAAAGCGCGCGTTCACAGCTCGTAAAATGATATGGCAGCAGACGGGTGCAGAACCGGGAGGCGAATATAAAAATCCTATTCATACGTGGTATGTGCTATTTGAACTATCCTTTCATTTTTTTTAATTCGACGTAATAGGCGGCCCCCGGTAAGCACGGTGTGTTTTGAAACAAATTTTATAATTCCCATCCTTCTGTTAACGACAGAAGCCCGCGGCAACCGGCTTTGGACCGGCTCTCCCTTTTCAAGCGGCTTTCAGTTTTAGGGTAGCAAAGAAATCACCAACTGCGAAAGTGTCGGGAATGGGGAGCCGCGAGAGAGAGAAAGCGAGAGAGAGAGGCAGAGAGGGGGAAAGGGAATAAAAGTAATTTAAAAAAAATAGACGAGGAAGGATGGAATTACAGGTGTGGCTCTCTGTTGAGCAAAGAGGAAAAGATAATTAATGGATGGTGTACAAGCGTAAGGTACAAGCACCAAGTGAATAAATTAAATAAAACGTCTGCCAATTACTACAATTAAGACATTTATGCGTTACATCGTAGCGGATGCAACCTAATAAAATCCACGAAAATAATATTAATAAGGTCTAACGTGCATTTCGCGTAGCTCATTAACGGACGAAAACGTTTATTAACGTAATAAGTTTGTGTTTAATTCCCGCTTCCCGCGATACTAATTGTTCTATCCGCAATGGGTGCATCAACCATCCCGGATTAATTTAGTCATTGAAATCAAACAGAAATCGCTCCGCCCGTTAACTTTCCATCATCGTCGAAATAAAATAACAAATGCGTTAAGTGTTAATAAAACTTCACCGTAATCGTTCTGATAATCTAATCGGTAATGAACAAACAAAATCCTCGACGAACTAATTACTATTTTAATATGTTCCTCTCCCTTGCTCATCTCTCTGTACTCTTTCTCGGTGCTCTTTGAAAATAGTGAAGATCCCGCGAACAAAAATTCAATATTGTTTTAATATGAATATAGAAATCGAGGCAGAGGAATTCGTGGAGAGGAGAGCCTTTTGACTTGGCCGCTGCAAGAATATCCGATGCTCCGATTAAAATCGATTTATACGTGCGGGTACACGCGCGCAGATCAATCGCGCGCCCACCGAGAATTTCCGGATTCGCGTCCAGGACTCCTTTTTGCCGTCGTCGTTGTTTGATAGGCGAAACGATTAACGCTTTAGCTGAGCAATTATTTCCAGGTACCGGCGCAATAACCGGCGTTCTTTCTGTAACCGGCAATCAAATTCCACTACCGCCACCGCCTCGTCAACCCTCCAAATGCTCGATCTTTACCGCCCCTCACGTCCTACCCCCCGAAAACCCATCGGTATGAAAATCACGAGTTAACACGATCGCCGAAAACCTCGTGCTCGTACAGCCGCCGACGATATTTTATTTAACGAAAAAGAAACCGAATCAAGTAAACTCGGTAGACGTTTACAGTAAAATTATTTCAACAACATAGCTTATGAAAATTATTTCAATAATTGTCCACTCCCGAATTTTGCAATCAATGCAGACAATTTGTGCAACACTGAGCTGAAGTAAAATTGCTTATTAAAAAATGTAATATTTTCGTGGGGGCAAAATGATAGTCGGCGTAAAATTATACGGCTGTATTAAAATGTTTACAATAGTTACATCTTCGCGTGTTTACTATTAAACATACCACGTTGGAATGACCGGTTTCAAAGTTTTATAGAAAATGGGAGACGCTTCTACGAAGATGAACAAATTTCTTCATACTAGCACGGTGTCTAAGTGAATCGAATCTTGTCGCATTCGCGCCGGTCACTCTCCGCGCATTTAGTATTAAAAGCTGGAATAATTAAATTTTAATTGGACTGTGGGAAGCGTCAAATTATTCTGTGAGACTCGTCGATACGTTTCGTTCTGACACGTCGCGTCGACCGATCCTCGAGTTCGCACGGTCAAAGATTAAAGGGGGTGACTGGGGGTTGAAACATCGAGGGGTGGATCGCCGCGAAAAAGCCGCGGTCTCGGCCGAAAGAGCTAAGGAATAAATGATTCGAGACGAAAACGCAACGGGGGCTTTCGCCGGGCCCGACCGCAACGCTAACAATGCGCCGCCGCGCGAATTAATGTGCATTCAGTTGCTTCATTTTACTTGCATGCAAAATTCTATTGTTGTTCCGCGGAATAATTTTCAAGGAATTACTCCGGGGGCGCGGTGCGTGCGCTCGCTCGCGCGCGCCCGCGCTCTCGCTCGCGTTCTCTCAGCAGCCCCAGTCGATATAAACCGGGGGGGTTGTGAAAGAGCGGGGGCGAGCGACAAAAACGAAGAAACGCGTACGGGGGCGGAAACCAGGGGGTTGGCGGACGACGGGGCGAGGAGGAGAGGTAAAAAGAAGTCGAGAAAAAAAGAATGCGGCACGAAGTTGAAAAAGAGTCAATTTATATTTCCACGGGATGAAATGCAAATTCGGGGGCACCGTGAGCGGAGGGTGTGTCTCGTTTTGATTGTACAGGGTATATAAAAAGTACCGGTCATCCGTCGTATGGGTTAATATACATCACTAGATTCTAAAAGAAACTTGCCGCGAAATTGTTTATGGCAAAGGAAATTGTTAAAGTTTGTTTTTCTCGAGCCAAACGAAATTTATGGGAACATTCCCCGTCCATTGCGATCATAAATTTAAAGTAGCGAAATATGAAAGAATACCTTATAAAATCCTAATGTCACAAGTATAGGTACTTACAAATTTTCCAGAATCTTCTGTTCCTCCGTCGGATCAACAGGACATGCCTCTATTTGCACGAATACGTTTTAATAAGTGTGAAGCACAACACAACAACAATACAAAATCGTCACAGCGAACGCGAAGAAGTTACTCCGACCACGGTCAAAATAGCACTGCGAATGTCATCTCGGAGATATGTCGGAAGGACGTTAGGTTGAGTGGCGGGGAAACTTTGAGAAAAACTTGTTTCGTTATTGCCTTCGGTCCTCAATTACGTGTTTATATTTGACGTATATATAATCCACTCGTCGCTTCGATGCATTCGTCGCACGTGTTGTCTTTTGTTTACTACAACGTCCTCTACAGATATACGCGTGATACGCTGGAGAAACATTTTATAATACAGGATTAATATTCTTATAAGAATGGATATAAGGTATTCTTTTAGATGTTGCAACTTCAAAACGATTCGAATGGGCAGGGAGACGATGACGTCACATTGATGCACGCACACGATTATATTCTGTCTCATCGACACAATCTAGTAGACTATCATAGCAGACTTTTCCCTATACGTTAACTCCACACAATCCAATTTTGAACGGATGACCATTACTTTTTATACACCCTGTACAGGTCCGTCCAGAAGCTCGGAGATCTACAGTCTCGCATCATCTCACCTTTATGACAACACGGTAGATCCTCCTTCGTTGCGAGGCGGGAAATTATTGTTAGAAATTATAATTTCGTTGGGGCTGTAGGTTTTTGTACACCACTAAATCATCAATCCCTTGTTCCCTGGTATTTTCGTCAGGAAATTTCATTTAAATACAGCCTGTCCCAGTATTGATGGTACCGTTTAGAGGGGGTGGTTCTACATACAGAAACGAGTCGATCAGGAACATTTTTTTGCTCGACGCTACGTTTTCGAGAAAATCGAATTTGAAGATCAGACGCGTCAGCCAATCTCTATCTAACAGCACGCGTGCGGACTGAATTTCCAAACTCGATTTACTCGAAAACGAGGCGTCAAATGAAAAAAATGCTATTCCTTCTTTCTGACTCGGTTCTGCATGTACAATCTCTCTGTATCAAAATCAAATCTATCTACACTACCGCTTTTGCACTGTCGTAAATAGATTCATGAATTTATTACTGAAGCAGCAGAAAGATTTATTCTAATTGAAGAGCATCATTATTTTCGACTTATTTAAATTATTAAGGGCAAGGAAATATTCTTAATACGCTCTCGTGTCTTGCGACAGAGATGCGAGAAATTTATATTTTGCGTAAGGGTTGGTCATAATATCCGAAGCAAAATTTATCAGTTTATAATAATTTAAAAGAGTGAAAGTACTATTCTCTCGTTAAATTATCAATCTTATTCATGACTACGTGGTCCGCGCACAGTTTCAGTTAAAAATCGTCGATGATGCAAGAGAGACTAACCATTTAGCAATCTGTCGATAAGAACATAAACAATACTTTCAAGATAGATTTCAAGTGGGTGCCAGGTTATTGACACGGTTATATTCGTCGCGTTCGAGATCCGATTGTCTTTTTAACGGGCGCACCTGCAATTTAGATCCATTCAACATTCCCTGCGGAGTAATTGCGTAAATTATGGAACGACCTGTTAAATAATTGGACGCATTATCCTCGGCGTTAGTAGTCCCGTTCCGATACTCGTCGCGCACTAAAATTGTCTTCCTTGCTTCGACCCATTTCGGGGACTCGACGATTCCGGATTATCAATTTATTTTAATGAGGCATTAACATAGTCAAGGATGAATCTTTTAGCAGCAGATGATTTTGGTTTCTGGGCGGTCATAGACAGAAATTGAATCGGGGAACGACGGGAACGTAATCGACGACGCGTTAAAACGAGCCGTGTACAGTCGATCGCAAACGTTCGCGCGCGGCTTGTTCGATCGGAAAAATTCGACCAAAGAAACATAAACGGATATTTCGTACGGCTCGGTCAATCTTTTAATTAAAATTACACGGATTCTGTGAAGTTAGTTATTTATTTTTTTCACGTTTACAGTGGCCACACGTATAAATAAAAGGCCGACGTGTAAAAGCGATTGCTGTTTTGCATATTTTTTAGATACGAACGTACAAAAATTTTCGCGGCCGACTGTGCGTGACCAACCAGCTACAATGTGCACACATTCGCCAGAACTCCGAAAAACGTTAAATAAATATTGGGTATCGACTAAAAAGGACATTTTTGCGACCGGAAATGACGGAACGATTTTTTATACACGATAGCCGCGCATTGTATCGTTCTATTTAATAGTAATTGAATGTTTTCATCGTCAAATTTAATTTTTCCTTTTTTTTTTAAATATAACAATGCGCGCTCGGCCTACATCGAATAAAAAGAAAAAATTGAAAAAGGAAATCCGTCTACGATCACATTGAAAAGCATTAAAAAATAAAACCACGCGGTTTTAACCCTGGATAACTAACCTGCCGTAAACAAAAAAAAATGACGATCCGGAACATTCGAATCTTTCGATCGATAAATTCGATACCCGAGCACACAACATTTTCGTTTCATTTATCCTGTTGATTTTACGAGGTGAAATATTTTTGTTGTTAAATTTGTGTGTTCGCTCTGGTCGGCCACGTTCGAGTCGGCCCTCGTCAATTGATTGTTCCGGGCAATAGTTACTTACTTTACCGGTTCGCATTACACGTCCATCAAAAACGCCGCAATTACACGGTACGTAAGAACATTTGTAACTGTTCTAAATTGGGTAGTAAAGCTGTACGACGTTACAGAGAATTCTGCAATAAAAAGCGGGGGAGTTGGTTCGATCGTAAAGGGTTAATTGGTGATCGTAATTTCTATTTGATGATCCCAGGCGAATCATCGACGATCGCTACATATATTTCCAATATGCGACAGCTTGGAGCACGTTCTTGGAAGTCGAATGTCAGCGTTGCGTATTCGCGAGCTGTCGATAGTCGCTGACAAAAGCTGCGTGCCCGCCTTGATTTACGGGAACGGCGAGCCCGATAACAAACAAACTAATAAACTCCCGGTAATAAATTCGAGCGGGTATAGCGTGTCCGATTTATGCGCTGTTTAATGGAGATGTCAGTGGCGCTCGAATTAAGCGCTTTGTAGCTTGCATCGGTGCATCGTTCGCTGTAACTGTCGTCGATTTTTAAGAACAGCGCGACTGTCCATTGTTCCACGTCGGAGCTTAAGCCAGTCGCGAATTCGACTGTTAATTCGCAACGTTCCCGGAAGATACATGCTCCTTTCTCCCTCTCGCCGGCAACGTCCGGCACGCGTGACAATACCTCGGAACAACGACAGTGCATGTGCATCGAACTACGTTAATTCGGTGAGTGACGAGCCAGCTTTCGGTGTTCTCCATTACACGGTAATCAGATTACCCCCGGAAAAATAGGTGGCCGAGCGAAATTACGATGAAAACCGGTCGACGGGATACTCACGGAGAATGTGTCGCTTTATAAACGACGCGTCGGTAAATAAAATCGCGATTGACAGAAGCGCCGGTCTATCGACTGTGCCGAAACAGCTGACTCCCTCTCTCTCTCTCTCTCACTCACACATACTCTGTGTGTTCACGCGCGTCTAACGGACCCTGAACCGTTTTAAGCCGCTTTCACACGAAGCGTCTTTGAGCAGTTTCTCGGCGACGTCTTTGTGGAGACCGCTTTCAGCAATTCCTACCAGAGAACTAGACGCTCGCGGGAATCCCCTTTCCTCGTTTATTAAACAAGCTTCGCTACCATCGATTGTCGGGAGCTCCGTGAGAACCCGAAATGAACTTGTCAACCATCTTGCACTTGCAAGAATGCGGAGCTAGGCACTGACTATAAGGAGAAACAATAGGTTCACGATTGCAAATATAAAAATTTACGATTACTAAGATTTTAACTGTTGTGCAATTATATATTCTTGAAAATGGTCTTAAACTAGACCGAAACGTTGAAAAAAGTTATATTAATTTGCAAAACTGCTTAGTTGGTAAATATCAATCTATTTATTTAAAATTGGCGATCGTGATTAAAGAAAATAGTTAAAACTTAATGTTATTGTTATTGTTGCGACAGGGGTGAAGACAACACCTAAAACATGGGATAAATAACATTATGAAAAGTATATACTAAAAACCGAGACCTTTCGCCTGAACTGAGTAAATTTTCAATTTTCCATAGCAATTGCTAACGAAAAAATCAGATGACCTACTCAGTAAGGAGCCTATTGTCTCAATCTATTAATACCACACAGCCTCTAGGCACCGATGAACTATATAAACTGTTACGTCAAAGATCAAACTGTCCCATGTTGGTCAATAAGTTTAGTCTCCGTACCTTAAACGATTTCTGCGAACGTGCAAAACGGTAGAATTACAGCAATATAGTTGAACGTGTACAACAACGCTTCCGCTTCATAGGAGCCTCAAAACACAGCCTGTCACAGCTCGAAAGAACCACAACTTTCCCAGAGCTGTTGCACTATCGCGGATTCAACAGGGCCCGACACGTGAAGCGTTCATGAACCAACTAAACGTGTTCCTATAGTATCATTATTTCAATGATGGCACATCTCTCAGCTAAAATCGTGGATGTACCTAACATTGTTTCTGACGTGTTACACGAACGTGTGAAACTGTCTGATAAGACAAAAATTCGTGACGCAGATTTTTCCAACGGCGTCCAATTACTTCTTTTTGCACGGTCATTAGCGTCCCTCATTTCACGAACTGAATCTTTCTCTTGGTGTCAAATTGACGCAGTGACATAAAATAAATTAAATCTTAATGTTTCTCTAGTCAAATTAATGAGTTAACATTTACATCTTGGGTTTTTCGATTATGGGTTCTGCATGAAAAAGATTAAATATTTAGAAATTTTTAAATGAAGAATACTCTGTATAATAATTCCAAATTTGGTAGACGCGTTCACCGATGTATGAAGAATGTACACAATTTTTGTTTAACGATTACGATAATTTTCTTCGAAGTTACGTCCGAACGTGTACCGCTGTCGAGAATGATTGATTATTCAATATTTATCAATTTTTTAAATAAAAAATACTCTGTGCCATAATTCCAAATTTGTTAGACACGTTCACCGATGTATGGAGAATGTACACAATTTTTGTTTAACGATTACGATCATTTTCTTCGAAGTTACGTCCGAACGTGTACCGCTGTCGAGAATGATTGATTATCATAGTCGTCTGGCACGAAGAGTATGAAGCATTTCCAAGTTCCCGCGAGATCTGCAATTGTTCAAGTTTTCCGGTGATGGCAAATCGGGTTTTCGCAAATGAGCTTCGCGGTGAGAATGTATCGCGAAATATAAAAATGTCGTTTCGGGGAAGTGTGCGAGCAACTTTAGCGAGGTTGAAGAAAAAAATCGTGATAGCCGTGGAGCGTGAGAGTAGCCTGTTCGCCGAGTGCTTCATTGACTTTCATGACAGATCTGCACGTGCTGGCCGGGTCGGGCGTCGAGCCGGAAATACATATTTTATCGAAGCCTGTTCGGGAAGCGTCGCTTAAGAATTCGATCGCTCGTGTCCCGTAATCTGGCGATTTATATCGGGTGACCCCAGACACGTATCACCGGGGCTCGCGTGTCGGTGTCTCGTCTCTCCGGGAGCTTCGGCTCGGCTCGGCTCGAGTCGCGATTTCACGGTCTTAATTAATAATGACGGACACACGGCGCCGTGTGCCCTTATTAGAGACCGGGAATTAAACCGGGTACTTAATTACGGCCGCGTCCCCGATTCGACCACGTTTGTCCCTTGAACTCCAACGTTTGTCAAGGTTGCCCGTGTTTAGCCCGAACTGGTTTCGCCCCTTCCACCACTGACATAGTCCTTTGGAACTCGCGTTTCCGCACAGTCGTTCGCTTTTCCGCATCGTTTCACTTCGCGGTGCGTGACTTCGACACCGCTACCGTCTGATCAACTTGTTCTACTTTTTATTTTGACTGGCTAATGGAGTTCTTGTTGCCGGTGTTACGCCTCGGTAATGAATGCAATCAGTTGTGTGCAAAATAATAAATGCCGCGAGGCACACCAGCCAAACAAACATTTCTTTCTTCTTCGAAATATCTTACTCAGCTGAAACTAGTACGTTGTCGTTCAGTCTTATTCGTCGCTGCTTTAAATTGTACTTGTCCATTTTTTACCGATAAGCTGAACTCCTTGATTAAGTTAACGTTGGGCGGGTGAAGAGTAAGTTTCAAATTTTATATTTTACTTTGAAAGGTTAATAGAATTCGTGTTGTTTTTGATTTAAGCTAGTGTTGGGAAGATAAAGACGACTAAGTTTCACATTGGGAAAATTGTTGCAGGTGGTTCTGTCGGCGTGCAGCACGTTCTTCGACACAATCCTGTCGCAGTTCGACGGAAAGGACCCGATCGTCATAATGCGCGACGTGAAATTCTCGGATATCAAAATTCTGGTCGAGTTCATGTACAAAGGAGAGATCAACATCGATCACGTAAGTATTTTCTGCCAAGCCTAACTTGTCCCTCATCAAGCAACTCGACGAAAATTAAGCATCTGCTCGTGACAGTTTCGTCGGACGTTTCCGGGAGACCATCGAGCGTTCGCCGCCGAAGTGAACCGTCAGGTATCCGAATTTCGTCGGCGAACATCACGCTGAACATCCCGGGGACATCCGGGAAGCAGGTTTCGGGCCGTTCTCTCGATTCAACGACACTCGTGTCGCGTCGAGCGTGTTTCCAGACGGATGGAGGAGCCGTTGAACGCGATCCGCGGATCCGCGAGCCTCCGCGTGCGTCTCGAAACGACGGCTTTTTCCTCCTCGGGAGGAAATTACTTTCGAGCGGTGGCACAAAGCGAGTTGCACCGCGAACCACCAGCCCCGGGAAACGCTGTGTAGAACTCGGCATCGGCTCGAGTGGCGAAATTCAAACTGATTAAAGAAATAAAGCCGCCCCCGGTGGGACGTCGGCTCCTCTACGGCCCCTTTTTCGCAACCGATCGACGACTTATTTACATCGTGGACATCAACGAGGGTACTTGCCACCCCCCTTTCGAACAAGCTAAAACCAAAGGAGATGAGGAAACGTCGCAGCGATGGAAAACACGCGGCCTGGCCTCAATTTATTAATAATTGACGACCCCAAAGAACTTCAAAGCCTCTCCCCGGGTTAATCCCCGCGAAAATCCCGAGGACGCAATTTGTTTTACGTGCCGCGCGGTCAATCGTTCCTTTCTTCGACGTTGTCTGCGGCGGGGGTGAGGCCACTTTGTCCAGGGCTGATCCCCGCTCTGAAAATCGAAACGTTTGATCGATGCCCTGGCCCTTTAATTAACGACCGAAGACGGATATCTACGTGCCCGCCTCCAAACCCGACCGGAAAGACTCGTGCTTCAGTGTGAAAAGCATTTGTCGACTCGAGGACTACCTACAGCTCGCCCCCTTTCGTGTGGCATGCAAATTAACCAGGAAGCAGATGCTGTACACCTCGTGGCATTTTTCGAGTGTAGTGGAGCTTCGTTTACACGGTCGCTTCGGGGTATCAAGCCGTTCGCATAATAGAGGCTCGCTAACTAATCCGACCGTGGTGGAATGAATAGGTGAAATGCGAGAGTAAAGTAACAAGACTATTTCAGACTATTGATACTTCTAACGTATTAATACTCTCATGTATTAAATGTCGTGGTATATTTAGAGTTAAGGACTACTGCATTCCCAGTTTAACTACACTAAATTTATCACCACCGATCAAAACGATTGTAGATCTTTTATTTTACAATTATATTTTATGATTAAAATGAACATCCTCTTCTTCTGTTCTTACGATAAATATAAACCTTGTTCTACGACGTGACGAAGGACGAAAAAAAAGTCGTGATTTGTGGAACCGTGTAATGAATGCCGGTGCAAAGGGTTAATAAAGTGATCTAATGAAGCCGTCGATGTCGGACTAAATTGACCCAGCATTCGCGAAGAGCGTCGCATCGGTAACATCCGCCGCCGCGAGATCTCGTTAAAGAAATATGTAGCTCGTACAGGTGTACGCCTAGCCTTAGCTAGCACCGGAAAGGCAAGAAACGGGGCAGCTGGCACCGTAATGGTCCGCATCGCTCATTCTTCCGTCGTAAAGAAAAAAAGATAAATTACGCCCGGCCAATGAGCACCGGTTAATTAACTAATAACGACCGGCGGTACAATCGGTAGTACCCGTTCCGGGATACGCAAAAACGAGCCGAGCCGTGCAACCAACGGGGAAAAAGCGACCACGAAAAGTTCGGTACAGGACGGTGTGTCTCGCTCGCGGTTCCTCGCGTGTTCTTTATGCAGATCTGCTTGCCATGTACGTGGGAATGCAACGCTTCGATGCTTTTTCTAATCGGTGTCTATCACTCGCGGAAAACTCTGAGTGGCTCGCGTGTTTGCTGGTCGCAGGTTCGTTAAATATTAATCCCTCTACCAGTCTCGCGAAATTTCAGAAACTTCGAACGACTCTTCGAATGACTTTCTACTCTTCAGCATGGAAAAGTTAATCTTCCTTATTACGGGTCCGATGAACCTCGGCGGTTTCAGTATTCGCTGTTTCTCCGATGTCGAGGATCTATCGCAAGATCCTTGGCCAGTGAATTTGCAAAAATTAATTTGCAACAATTTGTTAATGTTCCTCTATAAATATTACAAAATTTCTCTGCGACATTTCATCATTTAGTTTTCATCATTAATGCATAAAATCCGCAGTTTAATTATAACTGGTGACTGTTCTTCCTGTTCTAAACTTCCCCTGTTCAATTCGAATAATCGAGGTTCCATTCCAAACGGCGATTCGTCACCGTCAGAGTTTTGCCCGCAGCATAATACCGATCATCGCAATATACAGTGACATTTCGAAACAAAAAAGGTAGTGAGCGTCGCGACAACGTTCTCTCCGCGATCTCTCGCGAGCCATCTCGAATTCGAATCGGATCGACCGGCAGCGAATCGGCGCAGAAGAAGAAGAAGAACGACTGTGTCCCGTTCTTCCGGATTTCTATTCGTGATCGAGCAACGATCGCGAGCTTTCACCGGCCACGTTTCGCCCCGCGAAAAATCCGGCTTCGGGTGAAAATCCGCGATCTCGCTTCCGGAGCTTTACTCGATCGGGATTCGCGGACAGGCACGGGCCATCGACGCGCGGTTTTTCCTTTGCGAAACGAAAGCGGTTGCTGGTTTCTGAAACAGCGTCGAGGTTCTATCGCGCGGTGGACGCTGACCCACATAAGCATTTTTCCGATTCCGGCCCGTGGCCGATAGAAAGCCAGCCCGCGCCGCCACGCGGCTCCGGCCGTAGAAAGTTCCCATATAATTTCGCATTCTCTCGGTCGCGCCGGCATTATTGCGGTGAAAATTGGTAAATAATAATTGGACCTATTCTAGCGGACGGCTATGGCCCCTGCCCCGACTCGATATATTGGCTTTTACCTTGTTATTCGGCCGACGCGAACGTTGCCCGTGGAACCTGGCCGCGATCGAGCCGAGTATGCAACGATTGAACGAATTATGGCTCGGCTCGGAATTCAATGGTGACCTGAGTCTTCAAATAATGGAATCATGGAATCATTCGAAAAGATTGAAAATGATGCACTTCAAATTTTGCGTCAAATCGTCTGGCAATTTTAACCCTTTGCACTTCGAATTATTTAAATTTACCTCAAAGAACAGTTCCTTCACTGCTACTTATTTTAAACAACCTCGTGTAATAATTATTAAATGTAGCTCTTAAACTTTGTTGTAATTTGTACTTGTTCTTAACTTAAAATAAGTTAAGAAACATAAAAATGACAAAAGAGTGTAAATGGTTAAAATTCACTTCTTCTCGTGTGCCAATAGATTAGGAGAGACGAAACAGTAGAGAGATAAAAGGAATTTTAGTGGTCACCACGGAAAATTTTGATTTCGCACGAAAACCCGCAAGTTCGGTAATTAGATTTACCTGAGCGTCTCCGAAGGAGCGTCGGACGTGGGAACCTGTGCCAGGATCCGTGGAGCACGGTTGTCCGTATATTATTCCATTTATGCTCGAGCTGTGCCGCGGGTGTATGTATCGAAAGTGGCCGGTTAAATGTATTACCCGCTTGTCGGGTAACTCTTGCCAGAGGCGGTCGGTCGGGCCAATGTCGGGCTAAAAAGAAGGAACTGGGTACTTACCTTGATTAGTCGGTGGATGGGAGCGTGGTTGCTGGTGTATATGTGGAACGTGCTGCTGGTCACGAAATGCTCGGGATCGTTTCTGCCAGTGCTTCTCTTTCGATGTTTTTTTTCGAGAATCTCGGTTCTTCTGCGCGGTTCTTTCCGGTTCCACGGCGAATCGATCATTCGAGGAGTTTCTTGTTTAGCGGAGCGTTGGCAAAGCCGCCAGAGGCATAGAACCGACGTTGGGTAGTTTCGAAGAGAGACGACGCGTTTCAGGTTTTCCTCGACGCCTCAGATCAAAGATGTCTGCGATTTCCTTTTCAGACGAGATTGTCGTCCCTGCTGAAAACCGCGGAGGACCTGCACATCAAGGGCCTCGCCGAGGTGAGCTGGCGCAGCGACTCCACACAGAACGACCTGAGCAACAGCGGACACAGTCCCGGTGCTGCGACGCCCGGCGTCGAGACGGTCCTCAGGGAAGGCGACGCCGATGAACTGCCACCTCCAAAGCAGAAACGCAGAGGACGTCCGCCTCTGGACGATCCACCCTCGGTCCACGACGTCTTCACACCCAAAATCACCTGTATCACCGGAAATGTACGTCAAGTAGGGGTTGCATTTTCTACCTTACAATTACCTAGCCATAAGACCCTTTCTCAGTCCAGACATTGGTCTTGCATTGTCTAGGAACTCTGTTTATATACAATGAAATTATTCTAGGTCGGAAGAAATGTTTGATTTTCAAGTTCAAATAGCTTCGACTGCAAAGGGTTAACGCTAGATGTACCAAGCATAAAACGTAATATTAAAACGCCTTGCATAGAAAGGTGAAGATTGAATTTAGTAATAGTGCTTAAATAAAGAAGTCAATTCAGTCGTGTTAATAATTGTGTAATATGTTGAAGTAAAACTGTTTTGTAACGAAAACTCAAGAATATTGTTACAATGTAACGGTGTGCGTCACGTCGAAGTGACGAACAAGACGAGAATCGCGGTTTCGATGCTGTTGTCTATTAGTTGTTTTATAACAAAGTTATTTTTCAAAATTACCTATTTCACTAAACTGGTTTATTCCACTGAATATCATATCCCTTAACAAAATAGCGAACCGAAATAAGTTCGCTGTTAAACTCGATTTTCTGAAAAAATATTATTCCTTCTTGTCGATTTACTTTTACGCGGAGAATCACCCCCAGTTGCCCCGTTTCCGCCCCACCTTATACGAAATGGAAACTTTTGAAATTGTCTCTGTAGTATCGAGACTCCGGGAATGATAAGAAATAGGTTCGAACCGCGCGAAAAGTCGGGCGAGTAAAAAATATAGGAGGAAAGCATAGACGCCCCTGTGATCCATGGAGAGTGTGAATTTTCTAATGGTGTTTGACGTGTTTGATTTCCTAGGAGGAAATGATGAGCGAGGGCGGCGACCACGAGAGCTGGGACGACGAGATGATGATGAACGAGAATAACGAAACGCCACTGCCGGTGGTAAGCTAGCGACACATCCTTTAGCATGAAATTACTGAATATATATATCGACGTCGAAAAAGGGCCGACTATTAACACGCACCGTGTCTCTCTTGTCTTTTATTTTACAGCTATCGTACATGTCCAAGGACGACAGCGCATCCGATCAGGAAAAGAAAGGTACGCGGTTCGGCCGATATTAACTAGACACCTCTCGCTGGGAGGCGGGCTCGTTAGTTTTCGGCTAACGAGCGTTCGAGCGAGGGGAAAAAAGCGACAAGAGAATTGCCGGTCTCTCTTCGCGCACGCTGCAAATACACGCGCGTACACACATATACACGGACACAAAGATGTCCTTAGCCATATGGATCAAACATTTTCTTTTTAGATTTATTCGGTGTTGCACCTCCGAATTTTTAGACTTGCTGAGAAAATGAAGTGTGCAAAATTTCCACGTAAAATTAAACAAAATTAAACATTAAAAAATTATTTTTGAAATATTCTTGTTCATTTTGTTAATAGAAGACACTGCTTTCGTGATACTTTGAAAATATTTAAATTTCATTTGAGACAGACACAGGGGTGTGTGTACGGGGTGTGCGAGAGACGTGTTAGGCGCGAGAGTTAATGTCATTTGATTTTGCCGCAGCACCCAACACACCCTCGAATTCCAACGCCACGAACCCATCGATTCCCGAGCAATTCCGAGACGTCGTGAAGATGAACGATTACCTGACGACGGGACGCCGCCAAGAGTTCTGGGAGGAGCCGTTCACGCGACGCGTTATGGACGCCATTAAGAGCAAAGAACTGGAAATGAAGACTGCCGCCGAGCTACTCGGCGTCTCTTATGGAACTCTCTACGGCAGATATCGCGACAGTTATGGTTGCCTTAAACATCCGTATAGGTAAATGGACGAACATTTGACGATCTTCACCTACACCCTGTCTCCTCTCATTCGTCATCGTTTTTCTCTTTGAGGGCCCCCCTCGATGTCGCACCTCCCCCCTTTCGTGTCTTTTACGAGCGGATAGCCGCGCGGAATAGAAGACGCGAACCGGCGAATGCCGTCTCGTAAGTTCCGCACCGACGAATTCTCGTTTATCGGAACAATTATACCTGTACAGTAGACCGGAAATTAAACTATGAAATTACCTAATATTGAAAGGAAGTTGCACGAGGGTTGCGCCTTGATATAATTAATATAAAAGATCAGTCTAGAACACTGTCTCTCTAAAAACTCCTTCTTTTACGTTGACGAAACGTAATTTGCATTATTCAGCAGCATGTAGCTGTCGTTAAAACAGTCGAATAATGCAAATTGACATAAATCATAACAGTGTATAAAGTGGTGTAACACGTTAAAAGTCTAGTTGAAGTTAGTAGTAGAGATAAAATGACACGCTAGCTATTATGGAGGTTTCAAAGGTTAACGAAGCGTAATGTGGACAAGAGAAATTTGCAAGTGTATCTTCAATAGTGGAAGATAAAAATACTGATATTTTAAATAGCATTTTTAGACATGGTACCCGTATCTAAAGAGCATTTTAAAGCTATAAACACAGGACCACCATATATCATTATAGATTATATTGTTGAATGATTTTTATATTTCCTGGCTAGATGGGCATTCCGCTATCGAATTCTCGTGTGATTTCATAGATCTGGATCATTATAAAATATGAAATAGTTTATTGCACGACGTCTGGAGTCGTTTGGAGATCAGTTGAGTCAACGAGTGCGTTTGTTCACAGAGTAAGGGACTTCTGGTCAGAGCCGGGCCCGGCGGAAGTCCTGGCCAAGCTGCGGAGAAAGGAGATCACGTTATTTCGCGCGGCGGAGGTGCTGAACGTGACCGTCCACACGTTGGCCACCTATCTGTCGACGCTTCAAGGTCCAGATAGGATTTCGTTGGCCGGGGACCTAAGCGTGGCGTCGGGCGCGTTCGACGGGAACAACGACACCCCGGAGAACAACGACTCGGTGAACGACATACTGCAGAAGATCAACGCGAACGCGGCGACAACGGCGACACCAACCACGTCGACCACGATCAAACGCGAAGGCGGCGGCTACATCGAGGTGCCGACGACGGTCTCGAAGGCGGCGACCTCGGTCCTCGAAAACAACCCGGACATCACGATCGTGAAAACAGAGAACATGCCACGGAAACGGGAGTACGCGAAGGTGCCAAGCACGGAGAACAACAACGCGAAGCTGATGAGCGGCGGGGCGGTCAGCGAGCTGACGCAACAGCAGCAACAGCCGTCGCAACAACAGCAGAAGATCACCGATCCGCTGTCGTTAAACAACGACAACAACAAACCCTAACTATTCAGGCCTTATCTGCAACCGGCGAATCCCCGTGCACCGAGCGCTAGCTACAACAGGTTCGAGCTGTGCCCGCGCAGATTCTCGTCGAACGTGTTTACTCGCTATCTCACGGATTTTCATTTGAAGTAGAACAAGACGACGAAGAGGATTAATGGTAGAGAAGGAGGAGTGGGAAGTGGGAGATGAAGGAGAAGGAAAAAATGGAAAGAAGGAGGAGGGAAGAAGAACCGCGAGGAACCGTTTCGTCTCGCTTGCGTCCGACAGCATTGTGTTCTCGACGCTGCCTTTTCTTACCCTCCTCCCGTTCGTCGACGATCCGCCAGCGGAGAGAGAGTAGCTTCTAGACAATCTCGCGTGTACGAACGTTGTCGTCGTCGTCGTCGTCGTCTTTAGCCACCGTTTAGGCTAGAGTTGCACCCGAGAGAAGTGGAGAAGAGGCCGGTGTTCAAAGACCGGGGGGGTCCGGCGCCAGGCGCCGATCTTGCCGAGCAAACGAAAGTTTCTCGAGCTCACCATGCCCGGTGGTGCCTTTCGGGTGGTGCCTTTCAGCCCGGCCAGTCTCCACGCGGGAGGATGCAACCCCGGCCGTTTATCGAGCGATAATAATATATTTTCCGAGGTCGAGAGAAACAGAGGAGAGACGTGCGCGCACGCGAGCAGACGGAGCGCTCCGGAGAGAGGAACGCTGCGAGGAAAACGAATGAAAACACGGATATCCCGCTCTCCGGATCGTCTCGGAATCGCTTGTTGGGTTCGCTTGTTCAAGATCGAACGGAACGGTCGTCGGTAGCCGATAGAACACGGGGATGGAGCGTGCTGTGTCGATCGCGAGTTCCATTCCTGGTCGGTCACTCTCATGATCTATATACATCTTCCTCGTCGAGGATCGTCCGGGCCAGGTGGAACTACGCGAGCGGGACTCGCGCAAGAAATGATAAGAACGGGGAGACGCGAACAAAATGAAACGAAACGAAACGTGTAATAAGCGTTCAATCGAAGTTCCTTTTGAATAACGATGCGCGTGGGGTGTGTATCGCGAACAAACAAACAAAACAAAAAAAAGAAGTATGCCTAGACTATTTTCTGCCGCATGTGTCTGTATGGTAGCACGTAAAGAGCGACAATATTATTCACCCTCCACCAACCGGCCCCAAACCCCCGACCCTCCCCCCAAACCCCTTCGTCCCCCAATGTAGAAGAGTAGCGACGACTAAAAAACTACCGTGTAGACGGCACCTCGGAACGAGCGGAGCGTTTCTCGTCGCCGCGATCTCGAAAGCGGAACAACCCGCGGCTTTTTTTTATTTCTCCGGAACAACAGAAGACAGCTTTCCTTTCGTCTCCCGCGCTTCTACTCTCTTTTCTATGATTTTCTCTCGTTCCATTTCGTCTCCACTCTCTCTCTCTCTTTCTCTGGTTTTCTGTCTCTTCTTCTTCATCCACTGCTTCTTCTTCTACTTCTTGTTCCTCCTCTGTTCTTTTTTATATATGTATATTATATATTGTAGAGAGTTTTTAAGCGGCTTTTATTTAAGCGACGATTGCCGGATCGATGTGTCGTGGGCGACTGCCACGTCCCGGGTGTGGAGAGAGAGGAGGTGCACGCGCGTATCAAACGTCCATTGTAAATATCGGTGCAATAGCGAGACCTAAAATTAATCTTGTAATGTTGCTGAGTCGCGCGGAGCCTGCGGTCGTGGTCGATCACCGTTTCAACCCTTTCGCTGCCAGCGTTTGTGCGAGAACCGCCTCGGACCGATTTAGTTTCTTCGTTTAAGGCGTAAACGTCCAATCGGTCCTCGCAACTTTCGGAAATCTTAGCTGGCAGCTAGAGGCTTAAAGGACGAGGAGGAAATCTGGGGTGAGAAACGATTTGGAGAAATTTGAATCGGACAAAGTTAAACGTGTTTCTCTGATGAAATGAAATTCTGTGGCTTGACATTTCTCATGGAAAAAAATACAAAATTTTATGGCCCGAGATTTCGGGGGACGTTGACTGACCTGAGATACAGTTTGTGACGATTCGATCATGATCGATGAGAAAACTAGACGGGGTACTAGGCCTCGACTCTCCGCCTCCGCGCGATCAGCAAGCGTTTCGTCGTCCTCGCGGCTCCCGGCGTGGCTGGACCGCGAATTCGCAGACGAAGAACGTGCAGAACGAGGAGAGAAGAATTGCGAGAGAGAATATATATCGGAAGAGGGCAAACCGAACTTGCCCGCGCGCGCGCGAGACACACAGCTCGAGGAACGAGGAGAGAAAAGAAGAGGGTGGGTGGCCGAGGAGAGAGACACGGGATTCGAGAACGAGAACGGTGAAGTAGTAAACGGTGGAAGCTAACACACACGCTATTGTAAGAACTAATAGTATAGTAGAGAGGTATTCTCGATATATGATATTTTTCGACGATAACAAAGACTTTAGTTGCGTTCTTTCGGAGAGAGGACTCGCCGCGACGAGTGAAGGGGAACGAGGAGGAGGAAGAGGACTACTTGTAAAGTAATCTCCGAGGAGAGGAGAGATTCCGTGTGTAATTAAACTGTGAGAGCGAACGATGGGAACGCGTGGTGCGGGGGAGGGGAAACAAAGGGATGGGGGACGGGGAAGGCGGAAAACAGAGTGTGTTTGTTGGATTATTAAAACTGTGGATGTGTGAGACGAGGAGAGACGGAAACGAAAGAGGAAGGAGATCGACGAGGAGAAAAAAAAAGCAAATCGCAAGCGATTATACTGTGGAGGTGTATACTATATATATTACAGAAAAAAAAGCGTAGGTTTATTATAGGAACGGGTGGAGTGCATGGAGAACGCGAGAACATTATGCATATATTTATATATATATATATTATACATTACGGAATATATTATATATATAGATATATATATCCCTTTTCTCTAGAGAAAAATTCTAAAAATCGACTGACTACTAATTGATAAAGATGTTTAAATGATAGATCGCTCCGCGAGCCAAGGAGGGAGTTAGCGCGACGAGGAACAGAGTAGTATTTTCCCGGGAACGCGAGAAAAGTTGTTTTACAATTTTTTTTTTCGTTTTTATTTTATACCATTAGATCTTTTGTTTTTTTTCTTTCACTCTCTTTCTCTCTCACTCTGTTTGTCTGTCTCTCACTCACTCTCTGTGTCTGTTTCTGTCTCTCACTCTCTCTCCCAGAGACTCTCTCTCTCACACCCTCTGTATTTCTCTTTTCTGTTTTACTATTTTCTTTTTTTAGCGATCGCATCATTTATTTTTCGTAGCTCGACTGAAGTATATATACATGTGTGTACACGTAGAACAAATCGAGGGCTTTTTGATTACTTTACGAGTGCTCGGGACACGATCGTTTTACCGCGCGTCTATATAAGTGTCACTTTTTTTTACACGACAGGACCATTTTTTTCTCCTGCACCGATTCGGTAATTTTAATTCGCGGAACCGTTGGAACACCGTCGAGGGATAGATCTGTTCATTCTAATTATCGCTCATTTAACTTAAAAGAACCGTCGTCCGTGTTTCATTGCGTCTCTCGTATCGCGAACGCTTGTACATTTATAAGTGACCAGTAGTTTCTTTCTCTCTCTCGTTCATTCGCATCATTATTATTATTATTAATTATATTATTATTATTAATTATTATTATTAATATTATCGATTAATTATTTTCACTCCTTTTTTATGTAAAATAAGACTAAGACATACCAAATGAGAAATGTAAGGACAAGTTTTTGTTAGGTTATAGTACTATATCGCATATCAAGAACGCAAGAAATACATGCGCTGAAAGCACTCTGTATTGCCTATGCAAAACGTCCCGGTGAAACGAAAGCTCGATAAATCGGGACGCCACAAGACCACTTTTACTCTAGCAAGAGTATACGACTAGAAGTATTAATATTTAATATTAATAATCAACGCGGATTGTCCAGAATGGATGGTCATGTTTTTGAGGATCAACGTCGAGCCACCGAACAAAACATAGATAAAACGAAAAAAAAATAAGATAAAAAGAAGCCCCTTTAACAAAAGAAAAAAGAAAGCGAACACGAAGCTGCGTGTGCCAGACGAAAAAAAAAGAAATGAAAACGATCTAAGTAAAACAGAATGATGCGATTCGAAAGAATTCGAGGATTTTTCATTTTTTTTTTCCGTCGATTCGAATCCTTTTGTCGTTTCGTACGTTATCCTTTTTGCGTGCCACACGATACATGTAGATCGGCCCCCCATTGATCCTTGGAAAAATTTCCTATCTTCTTGCCGTCCATACGGACACCAAGTGAACGACCGGTTAGTCTTTTTTTTTCCTTTTCCTTTTTACAATGCCCGTTGGTTCTTTTTTATCCGGGGACAACGCGACGATCATTTTCGTTTTTAATGTACGGTAAACGCAAGTCGCGCTCGTCGTCGACTCTCTCAGTGCTGGTGCGCCCCGTACTTTGTAAGAATAATGAATTTGCGAAAGATCGAGACACTGCGAGGAAACGATCCATCGATCGACCGTCGCCACTCTCGTCAACTATTTGTCAGAGCACCGAGACAGTCGACGGTCAACATTCTTCGATGGGTCCCGTCTCAATCACCGATTCGATAAATCACACCGACACTGTTTTCACCGAATTATTGTCTTCGTCGACTTGAAATTCGATCGACAACTGCTCTAGCTATAACAGCTCCAACCACATAGAACATTCGAACCTTGTGACATCAGATATGATTCCATCAAATACTTCAGCTAATAAATTCGATACAAAACCAAACTTTCACGATTCACTTCACACCGTTTCTTTAGAAGGTAAAGTATTCTGCTGAATAAAAACCGTCATACTCGTGTCCTCTAATTGGCGTCGTTATTTCCACGCATTATAGACATAGTTAGGGTGAAACCTTGGCATCCTGAATATACCCGTTTTCCTTAAGATTACGTGCCAGAGAATTCAATATAATAATTAAATCAAGGAAAAGACTTTATTAAAAATGTATGTAACAGTGCTTGAGAATAACTAAGTTTACTCGGCATTTATCAACAGATGGTTGCAAGGTGGAAAACCAATGAGACTGATGGTACACCGTTGCTGATAAATGTTCTATAGCCTGATAAACCTCGCAAGGCTGTTATCGATGGAAATTTGTGTCGGTTGAATGTAGAATAGTTGAAATTTCTTGTCAGTAGAAATAGTGTCGATGCATTTTACGTCGATGATTGAAATGGGACTCCTCTTCGATCGATCAGACTCGACCGAGAGAGAGAGAGAGAGAGAGAACGCCGTTCGCGACGCTTTCTTTGCTCCTATTTAACCGAAAACAAAGAGACGAGAATGAAAGAAAGAAAGAAACAAAGAAAATGGAGAAAACAAGGAAAAACACGAGAAAACGATTAAAAGTCCAAAAAAAGTATAAGCACGTGTATAACGATGAGATCGCGTGTGTGCGTGCGCGTGGGACAAGCTTTTCCGCGCGGCACCGGTACAAAACTCAAAGACTGATGGCCATTCATTTGGGAGGTTCTTGTAATAATCGTAATCTCAGCGCCGCGCGATCCTGCGGCCGAGGCAGGATCGACCGGAAGTACATCGACAATTGTACGAGAAGACAGGACAAGACTATTATTGTAGCCTATTCGGCAACACGATGCCCCCGGACCGCCGTTGCGCATCGTACCATGAGACTAAATGATAAAAAAATCGATATCATAATTATGTGTCGTTTGATATAAACGAAATAATGAATTATTAGTATGTATCATCGTTTTATACACAACCTAATTATATCTACGTACACTATGTACATTCCTAGTATACACTGTTTCACCACACGACTTACACGACATACACACCGACACGCATACCATTCGCAAATATATACACATACACACACATACGAACTTGAAAGGAGAGAGACACACATATGTAAACATAAAGGATAACATAAAAAGGAAACAGAAAACACGTTGCATTACACGCGCTCGTTACGAACGAAAACAAGCAAAAGAATAAAAATCGCATTGACCTATTATTGTATACGTGTACGCGCGTGTGCACGATACACCGTTGAGGTTCTTGCGCGCGCGCGTAGCGACGCATATGCCAACACGTATGATTATATTTATAATAAAAACGAAAAAAAACTGTATAAAGCTATTCCAAAACGGACCACCGCGACATCGACATATACGAAGATCATAATTAAATTAAAATAGGCGAGAGATAGAGAAAAAAAGAATGCGGGATTTGATGGAACAATGGAACCCGGGGGGAGGGGAGAGAGAGAGAGCGAGGAGCGCGACGAGAGAACGAACGTGTCGTCTCGAATCGAACACGCACGAGAAACAAGTGAGAGAAAACGAGAGGAATGAAAGGAAGCTAAAGCTGAAATTACTGAAATAGCATAATATAATAAAATACAATATAGAATCCGTGCGAGTCGAATATGACTCGGAAATTCGAGAAAAGATGATGAAATAACGATGATCATATTATACGCGGTCGTGGGAACGCGGAGAAACGGAGAAACAGCAAACGAAAAGAAAAAGCAAACAGATAAAAAAAACACGTGAAGAGCGAAGGTTTCATTTGTTGTTGTTGATTGTTGTTGTTGGAGGGTAGCAGCCGCGCAGCTGAGCAGCGCCGTCGTCAGTGTCTCATGTATAACAAAACGCAATCGAGTCCTCTGTCAATTTTTCCAATCTGTACACGGGAAACGACCCTCTGTGTGTGTGTATGTATACGTATGCAAGAATAAGAGAAGAAGATGAAGATGATGATGATGATGATGATGAAGTTGCCGGGTATAGACCGATCATCCACGATGTAAGAGGAACCACGGCGTTCGAAGATGATGCCGTTGGCGGAGTATGAAGACGAGTGGGGAACACGTGTGGAGAATGACGAAAAAGACATTGTAATAAATGAACAAAAAACCAAAAAAATACGCGCATGTATAGCAAAAAAAAACGAGGTTGTTACACTTGAGCACAATAGAGAGAGAACAAAGTATATGGAGTATAGTTTTACACGAAGGCTTTATCGCCCGTTTAGTTTTATACCTGAGACACGAAGAAAAGGCTGAAACGGTTAGACGATATAAAACGCGAAAAACAAAAAAAGATGAAACAATTCGAACCACCCCACCACCACCGCCACCAATACCATCACCACCACCACCGCCACCGCCACTACCATCACCAACCACCACTTACCAACCACTATACTACCCCCTCCCACCATTCCTTCTCATTTCTATCCGCGCGTTCTCGTCCTTTCTCTTGCTTTCTCTGCTCTTACGATTTTTCGTTCGAAACGGACCTTAATTTTTCAACAAATTCCACTGGTTCGCGCGATTCGAGCTTTCGACGTTTCACGAGATCCGACTTCCCGTCCCGCGGCCCTTCGTTCTCAAGGCTTTTCATCGCGAGTTTGATTTTGCCGAACAGTATCCAAGTGTAATTTCGAGAAATCGTCGGGGAACGCGACGACAATCGACTGATCGGGGAACGACGTGTCGCGTTCTCGTCGCGGAACAATTGTTTCTCATTAGCCAAAGCTTAGAATTTCTGTTTATTATCTAGTTCTTCCTTTCCTTCGCGTCACCGTCTATCTATCTCTCTCTCTCTCGCTCTCTCTCTTCTCTTTCTCTTTTCTTCTTCACTTCGACCCTCGATCCCTTCGCCCATAGCCCATTCCTCAACCAGCGACCATGATTTTTCTGTTTCATTCTGCCCATCCTCCTTCCCCCCTGACACTCATACTACACATGGACACAGGACATATATGTTTGACATATTATTATACTTACAATTATTTTAATTATAATTTCCCAGAAGTATATATTATCTTTAATAATCGTGGTAATTTTTAGACTAGAAGAACAATATATTAGCGGATAGAGAATAAAAGTATACATACAAGAAAAAATGAAGCGACATACATATATATATAAATATATATATATATATATCTACATATATATATATATAAATATATAAGCATATATTATATATATATATTGACGGAATATTCGAGATCGTAATTAGAGATTGTCGGTCGAGTGCATACAATGCTGAAAGACGATAACGGTATTTACGCGTAAGAACGATTAAAGGGGAATAATGGAACAAAAAAAAAAGAAATAAGTAAAGATAACGAACGAAAGAAGGAAACACAAATAAAGAAACAAATAAACGATTCGAGCAGACGGGATTAAAGCGGACTTGGCCAGCGTCGTCAAGCTGCTCGCAGAGAATAATTTAATGATTGAACAAAAAAAAGGAGATCAGTAAATGTAAATGTTTGTAAACAAATTATGAAACATTATTTGTTCAGTGCCTACATATTTACACAGTAACAATAAAGATGAAGATTAGTGAATACTCTTTTCTTATCTGGCTTTCATTCGCAACCCTCTCCAACCCTTCCATTTGTTCGTAGGTGGAATTCAATCACGTTTTAAAAACTAGACTCTTCCTTTTCCAATTATCGTGCAATTTGTCCAGTAAGAACGGTCACAACGATCGCAAATGATGAATCATCTCGCCGTTCCCTGTCAGGGGGTTGATTCAACGCGTCAGCTACTATTTTAGAAAGTTGCGACTCTGCTCGATAATTTCGTAGTATCGATCTGTAAACTGAACACCAGAAAGAAACGACGAAAAGCTCGCTAGCTCCTTTCAGCCTTCAATTTAATACAATGTATGTATCACCGCGGCCTCTCCGTGCGGTAACATCAAAGCGTTTCATTCGAGCCGAATGGAACGGACGCGTCGATACAGTTATTCCAGCCCGATCATCCTTCCCTCGGCCGGAAACGATTTTTGTTTAATTGAAATTTTAAACGATACTGTCACCGGGTGACAGCGAGACCAGCGCTCGACGAAGGTATTCTCCGGCCTTTCTGAAAAAAATGCAAGTCGACCGAGCTGCAATTAAATGCTTGATTTCCACGCACGTCCACAGCGAATTAGTTAGCCGGTGATTCGGTTAGTTAGGAAAATTCGCCGGATTTTAAACTCGATTTTCCCTTCGTTTTCATCGAGTTTCCCAATGCCCTATGTAGAACTGTCGAAATTCACGGTCCATTTTTCCAAGACCGACAAAAGCGATTAAATTTTGCTAGAGTACACCGCCAATATTACGAAGTAAATTGAATACGCGATTTTGTGTGTAGATACGTGATGTTTAATAAACCGTTCGGTACGCGATGAATTATTTCGATTGCTTGAAATGTAGTTCAGTAACTTTTCAGGACCAGTCGCATGTACATATATTTTATCGAATTTGCTCGTTTAGATTCCGCGGAAATAGGTCAAATATGGTGAACAACTCTATTTCACGAAAGAGCCATTTTCCTGGAGAGCTGCCATCGAGGAACACTCGAAAACTACACTTCTATTATCCGGAATTGAATGGAATTTGATTAAACGATTCGAAAAGTCATTATTGAAATTGACGGTAACAATTTTCAGGTTGCACCACATTTTTCAATGTTCCGTTCTAATTAAAATTATCTCAACAGCATTACCAGATTACAGATCAGCGGTTACATGCACACAACCAGTTTTAACCCAATCGTACCACATCCGCAATGATAATAAATAAAGTTTTACACTCCCACTTTTTTCCTAGTATGTACATACCTTTCTATCGCTGGTCGTGTTGCAAATAAAAATTTCCTGGTGTGAACAATATCTATCAGAAACTGTAGATTGAAAAATAAATGTTACATATAGAAAACCTTCTAATGTAACGAGTCAAAAGAAACCGATTTTTAATATACAAATTTCTGGAACCACTCGAGGCATTCGATACAATGCTGCTGTTACATAAAACTGCTGGTAAATTAAAAAATCACGTTGGCGACCAGCGCGTAACATAAGTGCGCCGATCACAATTTTGTCGGAGAGTACGTATACAATGCCGCCGGTGAAACAGCTTCAAGGACATCGCATCGATAAGTTGTTTGTCGACAGGTAAAAGGTAATTAAAGGGATCACTTCTTTCCAGAATTGCTAGGGTACCCGATCCGCTTAAAAGTCCTACTTTTGTTCTCAGAAAAACCCTACTTTTGCATTCTGTAAACAACTTGCCTGCCCTACTCTACCTTTTCCTTCAACGACGCTATCTCCCCACGCTTCTAGCACCTTCCACCGGTCGTATGACCATTTTTAGTATTTTTCGTTTATGTGTTACAATGTCACTGATCTGATACTGACAAAGAAATGCTAGTTTCTCCCCTTAGCAACGATAGCACATCAAGAAAATAAAATTAATTGTATAATCGTAAACAAGCTCGCGAGATACATTATAAGTTCAGATTACATTGTAATTCAGCAATACTTCTGTGTTTTCTACCAGCTATTTTCAATGTACCGTCATTCTTAAAAATCCTCATGAATTTTCAATGACATTCAGCAGATTACATTGTAATCGCAAAGTCGCGGATTTCTAAGTAAGCCAAGTTAAAAAATAATCCGCCTTCCTTGGACGGACGGGATGGTAATCTTTTAGAAGTTTAGATTATTTCAATTACCCAGTTTCCATCCTTGTCGGAATCACAGGTAGCTAGAAACGAAACCGGGCCCAAGCAAGCCGGTACCCCCACCACTGGACCCTTTCTTCGCGATCGTGACTCACGGTGACATCCATAGTCTCGGCAAGTCGTCAGCAGTCGTCAGTTGAATTTCGAAACCCAACCAAGTCGGATCTCTCGTTGTTCTTCTTTGTTGACACCTTCGCGCCCGTAACAGTCGCCTGATCGGACTCTGCCACCGTGTTGTCTCTGTAGCTTTTATTTTGTTTCGTTTTACGCTCAACCGCGTGCGTCTTGTTTCGCGTGTCCATTCAGTGTCTTGCTTTCTCTTGATCATCCACGATGACCGAAATCGTGACCATGCAGACCATGCAAACCATGCAAACCATGCAGACCACGCAGACCACGCAGGCCACGCAAAACTCGTTCATCTTTTATCCGTTCAACAGCAGCTTGGAGGAAGAGATAAAACGGCTGTTTCATTTCAAGTTCGATCTACCGGCCGCGCCGGAGCCCAATGGTAAGTGATAATCGCCGATCACTTTCCTCGGCTGAAGAACGTAACCGGAACTCGATCGAACGCGAACTTCTTCCTATCAAACGATTGATGGGACGCGTCGATCTATCTTATTCAATCTCAAAATCATCTTTAGAATTTTTTAAATGAACCTCACCTACCACTTCGCATCAAACTGGTCAGGTTGCGACGCGTAATGTAATCCTTTTGCGTCGCGAACGTTTAACGGCGTTTTGTTTGCGTTCGAATTACCGTGCACCGGTTCGTTCATTGCATTTCTGTTAACTTTACAGATTGTTGATTGTCTCATTTCGGTATTCTTGTTTAAATTTATTTACTTGGTAATTCGCGAGCTCTCTCTCTTTCTCCCTCTCCCTCTCTGTCTCTCTGGGACATGTTAATTTGTGTTCGTCGCCGAAGTTCTTATTTTATTGCTAGTCGAAAAACCATCGCCGGTTTGTAAACAGACTTCTTGTTCGCTATTGATTCCTTGCCGCTTGCCGTAAACTGTCATCGACGATCATTTGTTTCCATAGAAACGCGATGGAAGCGACGATGAAATCTGTTTTTATTCAGCCGCGTGGAAAATCTATAATTCAAGTCCGCGATGAAAATACAGAGAAATCTGTGCTGCCCGCACGTTTCCGTGTTCACGAGTATTCGTTTTTCGAAATTAATATTTCACCGTGGCACAGACGCGTAAACCGAATTTTATTGGGATTTTTAGGACACCGAAGGCATTGCGTCTCTCTGATCATTTTTTTATTATACATAGTTGCGGGTCTTGTGACTGAATCAGGTTGTTTTTATGGGATTCTTAAGGGTGGCAATCCGATAATAAATTTTCTATATGAATTTCTATATGAATATGAAAATTTTTTATAGTAACTTGATAATAAAGTTAACCCGTCGGTTAGGATTCTATTAATACGTTTCTTTTAAATTGAAGTAAATATCTGTTCCTGATCGTCATCGATATTTGCCCGGTAAAGGAAATTTAAACACACGACTCTAACTTCTAATTGTTTTGACCTAAATATAATTACATATATGAATGCGTAAATGTTCATACAGAAAGGAACATCCGATTGTAAAATCCAATATTTCGATTCAGATTGAAGTAGAGAATTATTTGTCGCGATCAAGGACCGGCGGAAGTGTTATACGTGAACGTCTCGAAGATCAAACACGGTTATATTTTAGAGACCTTATTGTCCGATGGGAATTCATAGTGCGTCACTGTTTAACGATCTGATTGGCAGCCACCTTCGGTAGTTTGTAAACAAACTAATCGATAAGAGGAATTCTGTATTCAAAAACGGCGTGCTAGCGTAGCGGCTTGCCGGCGCGGCAACGATTCCCGGAACAGTTTTATCGGCTACGGTTCACCGAACCGCGTTCACGAAATGTATGAAATCCTTCTGCGTACGGGAAATGTATAGAAAAAAAATCATAACGTTTATTACAATTTGAATCGGGGCCACTCAGCAATAAATATAGTTCGCTGACTCATGGATTCGGGAAAAGCGGTCCGGCGACCGTTCGCTTCGACGTAGAATTAATGAAAAAAGGATAATTGTAGTTTCATGTAATTAACGTTCGTACGCCTGACGATCAGGATTTTAAACGACCGCGCGATATTAGTTTGCCTGGGTTAAGCGTTAACCCCTCGCCGCGCCGGTGTTCTGTATCTGCGTCATTCAAAAAATAGGACGACTCTGTTTACAAACCGTGAAACCAGATATGTACCGCGGCCGTTATTTTTCTCGGTTTACATTCTGTCGAACCCCTCAAAATCTCGATCCACGAAAACACAAGCGACAAAAATAAACGATCCTATACATTTATTTTAGTCCCCTCTCTTCCGAACACCGTCGGACAACTGTGCCGTTGTAACGTTCACGGTTACGTCATCCTTGAAAGATATAATCTCGACGAATATATCAGATTTGATGGTTCCTTTCACCCGTATTCCAGATCTACAATTGCCATAACGCTTTGCTCGATGCTTTCAGTGGAAGACGTAATGGAGGAGTTCCGCCATAATGGACGTGATTTTGAATACTGTCCAGACCCGGACGATAGCACTTTCATCGAGATGACACCGAGGCGCAAGAAGAACAAGAAACCCTTGCCCACAGAATGCGTTTTCTGTAGAAACAATGGCGAGGAGGAGATCTATTACAAGATGCACTTGCTCAAGGACGCTGAAGGCAAAGTGCTGTGCCCGGTCTTGAGGTAGATTATATTTTATCATTCGAATTCTTGCACTGCGTTGCGTTCATCTAAGTACTGTCTAATTTTGTAAAAGCATTCGGGAATAGTTATTTTTCTTCAAGGTTATTGTGTAGAGATTTGAAAAGTGATCGGCACTTTTTCAGGTAAAATGTTTTGAAACGTGAAAAAGTAATAACCGGGTACATATTTAAATAGTTTTAAGCCTTGTTGACTTATTCAATCGCTAGCTGGTTAACCGCTAATTAACGTAGGTTTGTTTTTGCATTATTTGATTCGTTAGGGCGTACACGTGTCCAAAGTGTGGTGCCTGCGGCGACGAAGCTCACACAATCAAGTACTGCCCGAAGAGCCCTAAGAGTCCGATGATGGCGACAGCGAATGCCTTCAAAGTCATGCGAAATTCGATGGGCAAGCGACGTGTCAAGTAAAAAGGACAACCGGGGCACGCATCTCAAAGTCCCGATGTCTCTCATGCGTGTCACCGAAACTATAGGAGACATCATGGTATCGTCGAGGTTCCGTCGGGGTTGAAAAATTTCGACTACGAATCGCGATCACGGTATCAACTGCTGGCCAGGTAATCGTTACCGTCTCGCATTCTTCGCTGTGAAACAGAAACCAATATACACTGACGGTTCACCAAGCATATTCCTGTTCGATAAAGAGAAAACATGTTTTTACCGTGTGTTGATCGATCGATCGGAACAGAGATCTGCTTTACCGAAGAGAGGCTTCTCTTACATTCTTCTGCATCGTTGAAAACAGAATATTGTTTATCTGACAGTTATACAGGTGCAACGATACACACAATTTATTTTTACAGTGTGGCAGTTGAGGGTTATCAATTTTCTGGTAAATTCTCTGTATAAATAGTTAATAGTTTCATTCGGCTAGTAAAAAAGAAACAAATTAGAAAAGTTTTTAACGTAGACTCAAACTGTGGACTATGCAGTCGTTGCACCTTACATCTAAAATATAAAAAAATAGTATTTTCGAAGACATTCAAAGACAGCGATGAAGAAGACAAGCTAAAACCAATGATAATAATTTTAAGAACTATTTATACACACTGTCGTGCCATAAATTGCCAGAGAGATAGGTGTGCTTCGTATTATAATGCACGAACGATTGAAGCGCGTATTTCTGTGGTTGTCGGGAAGAACGCCGCATGTACTTTCACTACCGAGACACTGTCGTTTATAGTTTCAATAGTTAAATTGCATTATTTCTTGGGCTCTTTCGAATTTAGTTTCGTCACTTGTTTCCTGTTAAATTCCTGTAAAATTGAGATATGCCACGTGTTTCCTTGCAACCACGGATTTCATCGTAACGAGAAAGAGAGAGACTCGTTTCGTAGACTGATAATCAACATTTGATACGACATCGTATCATCCCCTCTTTTCATTCTCTTATTTTCTTTCTTTTAAATTGTGTGTACGTACATTTACGCGCACTGACCCTAACAGAGTTTGAATGCATCAGCATAGAATTCGCAGACGTCTTTACTAATACGGTATTCAATTCGAAAGAATTTTAGGTGTTAATGGAGGAGAACAAACTAGTTTAACAAAGACTGTAACGAGTACTGTGATAATGCAAATACGACTATCTTTTATAGAACATGAAGCGAGATCGTGGCAACAACGATCTGACCGCAGTATTGCTTGATCCTGATAAATCTCGGGTTAGCTTTTACATACACACACTTTACTAAACTTATGAAAACTAAGTTTCAAAATTTCCATTCAAGACGAATCAAGCTAGAATTAGGAAACGTGATTTTTCTATCCGCGAAGAAACGTGGTCCTGTTTTATTTGCATCGCCAGACTACGTTCGCTGCGTTCAGCAAATTTTCAAATGTAACTTCTTGCTCCTATCAGGTGTTGCGCGATTTGGAAATAAGAATTTGTTAACACTTTATCTATCAATATAATCGATAGCAATAAAATATGTCAAGTAACATGATCCGATAATTTGTACATAAGGCAAAACAAATTTAATAACATCATTTTTGCAACATTCTAATACCTGAGTCTATTTTCAATACAATTGTGGGACTTAGTTTTCATGTAAACAAAGTAGATAAAGCGTTAACTGTCTCAACGTGCGGCGATGCTCAAGTACAACATATCCAATTTTTACTCGCAACTGACTTTTAACAACATTTCAAATCGTGTAACATGCTTCTGACGGATCAGAATAACCCAGTCAGATGTGGTTTTCATTGAACTCGAATTGCTAGTAGAACAGCAACGCTGATAAAGGGACTAACGATCCTACGAACAGTGTCTACTAGATCTCGTTCGCAGAATGTATATACATACGCAAAACTCTCCGTTCCTGCGTGTTCGACCGTCATTCGTTCAAGGTAATCCACGCCAAACATATTTGGAGCCGTCTTCTGTTTACCGTTCTTTGTCTCGGACGGCTGGTGGCCGAAACGTCGCTCTTTCCAGGCGACGGTGTTTTTTGCGGAATGTTCCCGGGTGCTAAAAAGGACAAGTTCCGCCATGACGATCTCCCAAAATGGCACTGATCAAAACATAAACAGCTGGTACACGAGCGATCGTCGCACGGTTTCCGGAATGAAACAGTTCGTCTCGCTCTTGTGAGCGTATTCGGGTCGATTCGATGTTCTAGAATTTGGATACTCTATTTATATTTATCGTATTTTGTATATTTCATAGAGATTAAGATTGAGAGAGATATATATACATATATAAGGAGCTTTATGCTGTTGTATTCGTTGGTTCGGATGCAAATCTGGATCAATCGGACGAGCAAACCCGACGAAGAGTCGATTCGATTTTCGGCAATGTCGACGGGAGAGAAACTGTACAATTGGTAACCCAGCAGTTGCACAGTTGTGTACAAACAGAGGCAACGGCTTGTTTGGCCACAGCCTTCGTGTACATATAACGCGAGCGAGCTAGCTCGTCGATCTCTAAAAATGTATTTTAACTTTAATCATCCTATCGTCGATTACGTATCGAGTTTTCACGACTTTTTCTTTGTACACGTCGCGACCGAACCTCGAATCGTGCCTTTTTAATCCGATTATATATCGAGATTTATGAATTTAGGTTACAAGCCCGAGGAGTTATATATATTAATTAACCGTATTGCCAATTTTTATGGTAAATATTCCTGCAATAATTAGCTATTAGGTGTTAGGATATGATTAGCGAGTAAGGATCGGGACACAATTATTCGAATCGATGATTGTCGAAAGCATTGTTGACTAATGGATAGAGTCTCTATTTGTTAACGGAACCAAACACATTCCATAAAACGTGGTGCAATTATGTTATGTTGATACGGTTCACGTGATCCCGCGACTACCTTTTTATTGGTATGTTTGAAAGTTAGTCATTGAGTTTATTAATGTTGATTCATCGATGATGATTAATAAAGTATTATATAATTATCGTACGAATAAATAATCTACTATTCTGATCGCAATCTTCAGGATTACCATTTCTGAAATTGAGCTATCCCAGTAGTAGATTATTTATTGAAACAATTTTGATATAATAACGTAACTGTAGTGTTGACAATTAGCTAGTATGAAACCAATGTTTAGGCTAAGGTTAGTTTATCACGCGGTCAAGGATACGGTAGCGTAATCGCACGCGATTTAAGGACTATATTCCCTTTTGGCGACATTTATAGTAGTACAAAAGTTATTCTTCCAAATTTCTCTTCTAAATTAAACTTATACGATTCAAATCCTCTTCTTCTAAATTAAATTTATATCACTTCATTACTTTTATTTAATGGAGTTATTAGATTCGTTTTATTTTTCCGGCATTTCCCCGGGGAAGCTGTCGCCACGTAATTTTCTAGTTATGTCGGCGATTAGTTGCTCAGGGAAAATTTATCCGAACAGAGCGCTCTAGAGTGCAGAGAAATGATTCACAATAAAACGCGAGATGACGTTACCGTAATCCGATGCCCAGCGTGGTTGACGATTAAGAGAGGCAGCAGGTGATAACGATAGCAGTGTGAGACCGACTCCGCCAACATTACATAGGTACAGCTAATCTTCTCGACGCTTAATACTAGACTGCGGATTTTTATGCAAAATATCAATCGTTTTTCCTCTTTGATTTCAATAGGCTAGCACATTGGCATTCTTGAATACCTTCAACCGTCCACATATGCCGTTGTATGGTTTCTCAGGTTTTTACTATTGTCGAGAAAAGAAGTAGATAAAATTGCGCGGACAATTTTTATTTTTCATCGAAACCCGTAGTCTGGTAATTATGGTATGCAACATTCATATAGTTGATGTATCCTAACACTTTCGCATCTCGAGCTTGTTTCCCCACAGAATTGTACAAATGTTAATTTTCCACGCAATATGTATTTTTCATCTACACCTACAATTTGATGGCGAGCGAAAACATACACGACGACAAATTGTTTCGATGACAAGATTTTTCTACATTGCGACGCGCGCTGTACATTGACGACGATGAAAATGAATGTGTCTTGTTTAATTTTCTAGTTTTCCCAACGGGAGGATTTTGATTTGGTGTTAGCGTCAATCTCTCGGCGTCGCATCGTCATGCGAATCTATGTTCTGTGTAGGCGTACGATTAAATTCGTAGTTGTTCGTGAATTTATTGATTATTCGTAATCAAAAAGAAAAACATTCCACACCGATTTTACAAGTACTTAATGCCATATTAAGTTAAGACTTAATCTTCGAATTAATCAGTACACCTACCGACATCAACACGTCGGCGCTCGCCTAATTTTAAGTATATTTTGTGTACTATATTGTCATAATATATCATTATATATTTGTATCACGTTAACTTTTCTTACCATTTATGTTATTATATCATGTTATATTAGCGTGTTATTATTTAAGAAATATGTAATAAAATAATTTGTATCATGGTTATTAATGTTTAAAAAAAATATATCTGGAATTTACCATCGACCCACTATCTGTTCTTGTTACCTACTTTGTTGAAAAAACCAACGAACCGTATAAATTTTTATCTCTAACTGGAGATCGTTCGTCCGCGAATAGAATAAAAAATAGAAATAACACGGTTTAGAAGCAAGCCACCCGTGCTGCATTGCGTGACTAAACGTTTCGCAGAAGCCGTAGGTACTGTGTTTCGTAAAGCAGCGAATTGCTTCGTGCTTCGAGCAAACGGCGAACGTTAGACTCTGCTTCGCGATAATTAGTCGCTGCTTTTCGCGAAGAAACTCTTTATCGGTCGATTGCTTTTTCTCGCTCGTTACACCCTTGTTTCGCGAGGGAGTAATTAACCCTCTTCATTCACGCAACGTTGATTCTGACTAGTCACAAAAATGTGAAAAAAAGTCCATTAGCATGGATGCCATTTTCCTCCAAGTCCGAATAAAATTCTGTTCAATTTGTTATCAATATTTAAGCAGCGAACGAAATTATTAGACGGCCAGAAAGTCCAAAGTACTACTTCATTATTTTCAAGAAGGGGTTGCTTTCATTATTGATACATGCCCGTAAATTAATTATTAATTAGAGAACGGAATTATTCCATATTGTATCAATGAATACTGAGTTTGTCTATAATATGGGTTATGGGGTTAACATCCCATAATAAATGTCGAACACATTTAAATGTCCATTCACGTATAGAAGGAAGAATCATATTTGATTGATATACTGAATCGTTAAGGGTGACTAACGCGTTCGCGCTATTCATCATAATCGTGAATCTAGTCGTCGCGACGCTTTTTCACAAATCTAAACGCTTCCCCGTCGCTCACTAGGTAAGTAGGTCGTTCATTGTGTTCGTCACGACGGGTTGCTCGAATAATCGTTTCTACACGCCTGGTTAGCGATACAATTCCCAATGAAAAGTATTAAGCAACCAAGAAAACACGTGTCGTATCAATAGATTGCCCAATAAAATGATTTACCAAAAAGAATCAATGTCTTGGTAATTTTACAATCATTGTCCTTGTGAAAGAAACAATAGCTAACACAGAACCTAGTTGATAGTTGCCACCTCGTTCTTCAAAAAATAGGATAAAACATAGCTCATAAAATGGATCAGATCTCACCCGCTAACAAACGTTGTATTCCTTTCCCAATAACATGCTTTACCAAAAACGATCTTTCCTCCACGTCTTGCTAATTTTACTATAATTGTAAACTCTCTTGTCTTCTTCAGAAAAATAGAAACATACACATGCATTTTGAGAATTAATTAAAGTACTTTAAATAAATTCCACAGTACGAGATCTTACAATTAATGATAACAATTAAGCGACTTTTAATTGCCTTAATCCTCAAACGCGCTATCCAACAACATAATAGCGTTAGGCTCTAGGTTATATTTATGCTGGCATCCGTTCCACGCGGCTGAAAATATTCGGAAAATCCAGCAGCCTTGCTTGTGGCAACAATTGTAGTTAAAAAATGATCGGAAAATAAGCGCATTACCGTTATCTTGTCCAATCTTCGAGATGGGAGATAAGGTGTGACGCGCCCCCAACCATTGTCTGGAAAATTCAGAGCTGGTCCACGCAACAAAAGGCCGCGCATCCATTAAACCCGGTATCTGCTAGTGGACGTCCCCGGTGTGTCAGGAAATCCAGCACATCCTGCATGTACGTATACATAAACGCGAGACCGCGTTAAAAATCGTTCAATAGGAAACCAGCCGGTGGATAGGAAGCAAGTCATGTCGCGGCTGTTCGCGTTCGCGTGCCTCGCCTCGATCACCCTGATCATCTCCGAGACAGACTCGCTCGGTGAGCAGGGTAGCAAAGACGCCGGGAGTTCGTTGCATAGAACATCCTCCCCATTTTTGCTGCTGCACTTGCTCAAGCTGAAGCACAAGATCCAAAAGATCGAGAAGATCGAGACCATCCCTCCTAATGCCGATTGCATCTGCGTTCCATATTACCTATGCAGTATCAACGGCACGGTTACCACGGCTCAAATTGGCCCAATCGTCATCAGGTGAGTATGTTCTTTGATCAGAGCATTGAAGGTAGAATTTAAGGAATTTTTTAAGGAGAAAATTTATTTTCTCCTTAAGTTATTCTCTTTTAAAGTTACATCATGTAGACTGCGTGTCTTTTAATCAGGTACCGGAGATGCACAGGTGACCAAGAGGTCTGCTGTCGATTGGTAAACGCGACGACAACCACGGCCAAGCCGACCACAACCACGATGAAGACCACAACGAAAGCGACCACGACCACCATGAAACCAACAACCGTTGCCCCAGTGATATTCCCTAACATAGAGTTGCCAACATCTCCAGTGTGTTCCTGTGTCTTTGTATCGCAATGTGACCCTTACGGAGTGATCGGAACATCAGGCGAGGGTGTGATCAACCCCCGCCTGCTGCCACTACAATGTCAAAGCAGCAGTTACGTTTGCTGTCGTCCTACCAGCGTGATCGTGCACCAGAGTCCTCCAGCGGCCCCTCAGCAGGTTTGCACGCTTTGCGGAAATGCAATCCAGTGCAATAACGGGATCGTGGTCCCAGTCAATGTGGGTTTTATTAACCCTTTTGGACAGCAATCGTGCCCGGTCCCGGGTACCTGCTGTGCAGGATCGAATCCTTCGTACTCGAACGGGATTCCGGTGTACCTGGGTCCCGTAAAGTACCCAAACACTCCGCAGGCCTGTTATTGCATGAAAGCCTGGCTTTGTTCTGCGGGGAACTCGGTCAACTGGGGAGTTGGCGCCATAGACCCCAGGTTCTCAGCTTGCAACCAAGCTGACGAGGTCTGCTGTCGACCTGCTGCCATCTCGGATTCAAGAGGTCGGGAGCTAGAGGGAGAATTCTCTGCGAACATCGTCACCGAGGGCGCGTCTTTCTCGCAGGCTGGCTGCGGCTTGAGGAACACTAGCCTTGCGCCAGGTACAAACTCGATTCGTTTTGCAAAATGTTTATCACACTTTTCTGATTAAAATGAATTCAATCGTAGCGCAACCCTATCCCGCGGACAGCGGCAAGACCTATTTGGGCGAGTTTCCGTGGATGGTGGCGATTCTTTCACAGCAAGCTGATGGGAAGTATGTGTTCCTATGTGGCGGGTCTCTGATCACCAACACGGCGGTGCTCACCGCCGCGCATTGTATCGCCAAGTGAGTGTACACACACACAGATTGAGAATCGAATGGAAAGGTAGACAACCGTAGTCCTATCAACAGAGCCTGGAAATCCTTTTGTGTTCAGTCGCGGCGACAGCAGACTGGTGGTGCGAGTCGGCCAATTAAATCTGGATGGCTCGAACCAGAAGTTACCCTACCAAGAGGCCTACGTGAAGACCGTGGTGACTCATCCATTATTTTACAGCGGTGGCCTGTTTAATGACATAGCGGTAGTTATCCTGGCCAAACCGTTCAATACAACCCTGAACGTAGTGACCATCTGTGTGCCACAACAGGGCACAGTTATACCTGCTGGTACTAGGTGTTTTGGCACTGGCTGGGGAAAGAATACATTCGGTGAGAGTTATTTTACCTTAGGACTTTTTCTTATGCCTCGTATTTTACCACTGTTCATATTTTGCCGTTCAACCTGCAATACGCTTCGCTATACCTGACTCTTCTTCCACGCACTGTTTACACTTATGTAGAAAGTCTTTTCCCTGATATTTGACTAAGACGTTCCCAATACTAATTTATGTTAGAAAGAAAATACAGTAAAGTTCTCCATGATGTAAACCGATCCTCGGTTCTGAGGATTGAAACCGGACACTATTGTTCTATACCCACGTCGACTGCGTCGAACGTAAAAAAGGGCACCACTTAGATACGGATAACGTGGTCGAAGGCTCCACAAACAAGAACGTATCTAATAATAATAACTAGTGCGATAATGAAGCTTCTTTATTTTTTATTTATTTTCAATGAATTTTTACCAATATATCTGCGATATATTTTATGAAAATTAAAGAAAGATGCACACGTGATGTTTCTCAAGTGTTAAGGGTTGAAAAGTTTATTAATTGTTGGTTGAAGGTGGTGCGTACCAGAGTGAACTACGCAAAGTGGAATTGCCGATCATTGACAGAACGGATTGCCAGTACAGACTCAGGACAACGAAACTGGGCCCGTATTTCCAGTTGCACAGCTCCTTCATTTGCGCAGGGGGTGAATCGCACAGGGACACGTGTACCGGGGATGGTGGAGGTCCTATCGTTTATCTTTCACCTTCGGGACAATTCGTTCAGGTAACTTGAAAAGAAACATTGAAAGTTTCCCGAGAAAATTTGTTCTTCTTAATTCCGTAGCGTAAATATTAGAATTGAAGTTGGTGACGCGATAAAGTATTGAATAGTGGTATTCACCACTGGTTCATGGAATTAGAAAAAACTCGAATTTTCATTGGGCGATTACGCCTCCTTATCGAAACAGGGTTGAATATGGGAATTCTTTTAGGGCAGGGCATTATCCGTACTCGGAGCTACCACATATACAGGTTTTCACTTTCTGCTTTTCGTTTTCGTGCAGGCTGGAATCGTGTCTTGGGGTATCGGCTGCGGATCGTCAACTATACCCGCCGTGTACACGAACGTAGCCCAGTACACGCAATGGATCGATGTACAATTGGCCACTTACGGAGCGTAACAATTCCAGCAGCGTTTATCGCCGAGAAGTATTCTCTACAACGACCTAGTCCTCGCGGTTCAAGCGCGAATGGTTTTCGTTTCGGAAGAGCAAATTGGAATTTACGAGCAGATAAACTCTCTCGGATGGTCGCCGAAAAATTTCACGACATTCAGTTTGCAGTACCGTATATCTATAAAATGTTCAGGCACGAGGAATCTTGCGAATTCGAAGAGAGACTGACATGGGAATTTTCATGGAGATCTACGGTCCATTAATAATGTAATTGTACAGATAATTGTGTTAATAAAACGAGATGTTAGTTTGAGGTAGAGCGACGAAATTTATCGTCGAGTAGAGACAACCAGGGTCAAAGTGCAACACAATTTGCATATCTAGTAGGTTACGATTAAGAAGCGTACCGAATCGTGTTCTAATTATTTTCCGATCGATGAAGTTTAGCGAAACTGTTTCTGTAGACATTTATCTTCCGACACACGTGTTCAGAAATTATCTACAAATCTTCCCGAGCGTGTTTCACATTGTACGCTTCGAAAATAATTACATTCATAACCTGTTGATTTACAACTATGTTTCTTATTCATCCAGCGTGTAACCTATTACGATACGAGTCAATGTCCACGTCGCAGAACAATAGTTATTCAAGTGCATATCGATTCCGATGCACTTAGTCACTGCGAAAGCTGATCTGGAAGAACAACACTTCCAATAGCCGTGATCGTCTAGTGGTTAGGACCCTACGTTGTGGCCGTAGTAACCCAGGTTCGAATCCTGGTCACGGCAATGTGAACAAATCACATTGTCACGGAGGAAGATTTCTTTTTTTTTCAAAATTTCAATCACGCCTTATATTCTAGCAACTATCTTCTATATATTTCCCGAGTCTGTACTATTTAAATAATTTAAACAAATTGATATTCTCAAGGAAAACAGCGGTGCATCTAACCTCCAATGCTGCATTACTAAAGTACGGAGAGCAACTACAATATTTCAGTTTTACATAATTTTTAATTAAAATTTTTATATAAAATTGAGATAAAACTTTTAGATAAAACTGATTTTGACAATATTTATTGTATCAGTTCAAAATAATTTTAAATTCGGTACTTGCATCGGCTTTTTTCTAATTGATATTATAATTACTGTGCACGTATATGCATTCTCGTGGATAATGTAAATCTCGTTTCTCCATTTACAGCTGTTCGGAGGAGAAGTAAAAGTGTCAGCTTTATATAACAGTTTTAAACGGTTACCATAATTTCGTATGTCGCGGTATAGATTGCAATTTTAATTCGCGAGAAACTATAACGAACGCAGCGCCTTAGCTAATGTGAGATCATTAATTACTCGCGCAGCGTAACGCTCGCGTGCCACGACAGCGCTGCCAGCACATCGCGGCGAATTATCAGCAAATCAGTATGCGCCGTTGACGGCTATTAGGACCATCGTTGCGCGACCTAATTTTCATTACGCCACCGTTCTTTTCCCACTAAAACAGCGTCTAAATTGTCGTAGCTGATTGCATCGACACGATCAACGCGACATCTACAGTTCAACGTATTCATCAAAGAACTGTTTCTAGGCGTGTTGTAAAATATCCTTACGAAGTTTGTTTATGCTGATCGTATCAAGATGCTGATCGTATTTCAGATAAACCCGATTCCAAGAAATCAATTTCGGCCAAGCCATAGTTGACCTTAAGATCGTGAAAGCGACGAAATACCAAGTACGTGGTCAATGTCTAGTCTAGCACGTTCAAAGTAAAAATAGTCGTACCTCGTTCGTTCTACAGAGAAACAAGACGTAAATTATCACTGCCAGTACAACACTCAGAACCACAGAACAAAGCTAGAAACTAGAACTTAAACTCTGCTGACATTCTGTCAGTCGGAACAACTTTTTAGAAATGGAAATTCACTAGATGATGTGTAATGCAAAATAGAAAAGAGGAAATATGACGGGAAAGCCATTTAAAAATTACCTAAAATTGTCAATTGTTTTTTTATTGTACGTCACCAAACAATGTACACCGCTTTTCTTATGAATGAACGTTTTGTAGATTGAAACGAGTTATACAAATGTTGAAAATTTCATCGAAACTGGTCGATCTAAGCAATTAGAAATGGCGAAAATCATGGAGATCTTTAATTTAATTTTGACTTAATCATGTGGAGCATTAAATTTTTTGAGACATGTACTTCACACTCGGTTCTCAGAAATTCAATTTCTTTTTTAGGGCATAAAAACAGAAAATGTAAACATTTAAAGGTTTAGTGTCTCACCACGATGATTCACTAAAATGTAAACAAGCCACTCATGTACATGTCACCTTACAATTAATGACGCTCTGCGTTTCTGAGACCCACAGTGCAGTTCCAGGGTTAAGTATCACATCAATTACGCATTTTTCGTTTTAAATCTTACAAGTATCTTCATAGCTATTAACAATTCACAATCCACGAATTTTTAGGACTATCTATACGGGGTTAGTAATCTGAATCGGACTAGGAAAAACGATTCTATACTTTATAGTCCTTTTTTAAAACGTGGTGTTTCTAAAAACTTCATTTTTATTTACACAATGAGTGTCAAGGAGCTTGTAAAAAGCTTGGTGGATAAGTCCGCACGTGTGACACAAACCAACAGGCTTGGGACCGCACGCCGCGCTGGGACTCTCAAGAGGTTTGGTCGTTGACAACGTCTTCCCCGAGGTCGATGATGAGGGTCACTTCCGACGTCATCGAGAAATTTGCTTTTACCCTTGTGAAAGCGTGGCGTCATAAATAAAGGCCCGGCTCTAATCGTGTCCTTTTCCTGATCCTTGTGGCAACAGTTTTGTTACAAGTACTTGGTGTCCCTTGTTCCGTAGATTCTTTTTTTTCTTGGAAGGAACAGACCGATTGGGACATCACAGTTTGAAACGGTTTCATGATTTGTACATAGAAGGAACCGATATGTTCAATTTCAATTAATAAAAAACATTAGAAGTATTTTAAAATACTGCTATATTAGTATCGCTCGTTTGTTGAAATTAATTCAGAAAATTTTTATTCCGCGGAGAGATCCGCAGTCGATGAACGTAGAAAGTGGACGATATCTTAATTTAGGATATTTCCTTGTTCACGTTGTTGTCGTATTGAAAGCCCCCCGTTATCATTAAGATACGGTGACCGACGGTACAGGGTTCAAACAGTTCAAAAAGAACGGACATTTAATCGGTACGGATAAAAACGAAGTACAGGGTGACTTATTATGTATTAGTAATCATATCTGAATGAAAAAAAACTGAACACGTTAAACGCGGAATCAGTGCACAGTTCACGTCAATAAAATAAAAAAAGATGACAGACAATGAGTAATAATCTCGAGTAAGGATTTCTCAACGAAATGTTGGGTATTCCCGATACGCGAATTAAGCCAGCGTGTGTAGATAATGCTGTCAGGAGGCCCTAAGGTTTTTTATAATAATAAAATAGAACACAACGTTTATAAACAAAAGGGGCCCTCAATCAAGAGGACCAATCCGGTCTTGAGATTTCCGACGGTTTTTTGAATTTCCTCGCGTCACGGGAAACCAAACCAAAATTGCTCTACATAATTCCAAGAAATCAGTATCGGTCCCATGGTCGGGGCGTACACGGGGAATACCACCTTTCCCGCGTCAGTAGGCGCGAAGCCGTCCAACCTGTTAAGGGGCATCGTCGTGCTGTACACGATGTGGAATCAAGGAATCGAGAATTTGTTGGTGGGGAGATAGTCATATATGCTGACAGCACTCGGCTGCTGTGTGTGTAAGCGGACAAATCGCAGATCCTCTGTCCGGCAAGTCGCAATCGCGCGGTTCTACTTGAAGAGGCAACTCGTTCCAAGCTGACTGCGATCTCGGGTGAGTATCCTATTGTCTTCGTCGGTTTCTCTGATCGATTATCAATCGATAATGAATCGATCATGCCCCGACGTTCAATGTAAACAGTTTGTTTACATCGATCGTTGGCTCCATCGCTAGTCGACGGTGGAACTCGCAAGTGAAATTCGAAGCGAACATCGAAATATAAATAGACTGCGGATCAATATGCAAAATGACAATTGTCTGCATCGATTGCAATTTGATTGTTTAACAAATTTTTAAAAAATTCAGAATTCCGTGTCCTCGTATCTTTTTAATCTCTTCCAACTGTTTTCAATTTTTCTCATAAATGCATGAAATCCGCAGTCTAATTATCAGTCGCCGGTAGGATCGTTGGCTTCCTCTGTTCTTAACTCGCCGAGAACGACGCGACGTGCAACTGTGAGTTTGTTTTTGTGCAACCAACATCTGCGGATTTTATTCGTGTATGGCAAAAATGAGAAGATAAAATGACAAACGGTAAAACAACCCTTTGTCTGCAACCTTATTCGTGTTCACGACTGACTTGTTTACTGTCCTAAGCTTTTGAAAAATCTAAAAAAAATTCTGGCATTGAAGCACTAGTGGGAAAAGATTGAGAAAAGTTCCAACCGATGAAAAATATAATATTACGAACAAAAAGAGACGTACATCCTATTTTTATTTTCGAATTCGCAGTCTAGTGTTAATTTGCAAAGGTGGACTCGTCGTCAACTCATCATCGAACAGTTTCATCTCGTGTAACTCATTTTTAAATGTTACTGACACTTGGTACGCTGCATTGACGTCTCCAAAGTGATAATAGGAGGTAAACAAGCAGCTGGTGTTAACCGGCTACGATTCATGCCGATCCTGGCGATGTTTACGATCATCCTCGATAATATACGATCGCGTCCTGTTCGATGATCCGAGGTCCTTCCCTGAGTCACCTTCGAGTCCGTTTACAAGGATCGTCGTAATAGACTGTCTCTCAGACATGTGTTCGTGTTCGTAACGATCAGCAACCAGTTTGATGCTTCAACTTGCCGGTCTGCTGGTCCCGTTGACCAGTCTATCGTCAAAGGTCATTGCCAAGCACTTTTCATCGGCCGTGAACGTTGATTTCATGGAGAATGTTATATAATCCTAGGTCCTCGGAAAGGGGGGCGAACACTATCGATTCGTAGACATTTTTATTATCGTGTTTCTCCGCCGTTAGGCTTGATAAAATCCGCAATCGACGTAGATGTAGGAGAGTGACTTTCCTCCTCGAATCGCGTGATGATTATTTCCTTTTTAGTATGATACGGAAAATGTCATAGATGCTAAACGGGGATATCGACCGTTCTGGACTTTGCGCGAGTAACAGTAGGATAAACGATTCCAGCGATGCGTTGGAATGCATTCCATGGGCATAGAAGGAAAGTGATTCAAGATTAAATGCGTTGCAAACTTGTTCCTAATCATTGATTCCTAATACGAATTTCCTGGTTCGTAATCTTATCGACGACGGATGCCGAACCTTCATAAAATATTGAAGTTTAGTAGGAGACCGTGATGAGATGAATATTAATTCTATGAACTATGAATTTCAACACATAAGTGGATTGAAAGTAATTTGGCTATCTCTGAGGTAAACTTCAAGATTCTAACGTCACGTATCTGTGACGCTCGTAGGAATGTGTTAATAACAGACATTATCACTTTATTGAGTAATCGTAGTATAACGAAGAGATTCAATTCGTAACGAAAATAAAACGAGTACGATGCGGGTATGATGAGAATTAAAAATCAGGCGTTGCAGCTGAAGCAAGTGTGTGCATAAATTTTCCAGTCGCCAATGTATGCTTGGAATTTTTAATGCGAGGAGGATGTCTGGAAAAAGAGTTGATGAGCTCGTAACTTGAAGAACCATAAACTCGAGAAAGAGAGTACATTTGTGTATGTAGCCTAATCACGACACATTCCTAATTCAACCTCCTAGCAATACAACTTAAACATGTCGCCAGGAACCTCGAGTGCAACAACTTCTTCCACAACGAACCCGATCACCTTGAACCCTCGAATATATCTACTTGCATCATCGTTTCGAAGTGCTCGATCGCCTTGGAAGTTCGAAACTGTTTTTCGCAGAAGTTACCGCTGTTCGCAAACGCGTCTTTTCATTTCCAAGATTCTCGAGCAGTATTTATTCGCAGCATTATTCACTTCCTGCGCGGCCTTCAATTAAGAAGAATTTCCTCGTCCGATTAAGCGTTCATCCTCGCAATCTATCAATCTACCGTGGGGTTCCGTACTTGTAAATTGTAAGGCTTATAAATTAGTCGGTCATATAATTGATCGATCCTATCACGGATTAGTGCGACTCAGTGTTATCCGCGACTGAATTTTAATCGCGGCGCATCTTGTTTCCCTGATTTTCTACGCCGATTTACTGGTTTCTCGTAGTTTATCTGCGAAGCTCTGATGTCAGATTTATTTATAGTCGAATATTATTGATCTCGTGATCCCCGCGTCGAAATCGCTGTGGCAGCACCTCAACTTTTGAAAACAACTTCGATTATTGGCCCTTGATTACGTGGTCTTTCCTCGCGTGTGTTACATTAAAGTAGATCATCGTTAAATTCATAAAAGTATTACGTAATAATTAGAAACGGTGACAATTTGGGAATGTGCAGACACTTAAAAATTGGCTACGTAAAAATTTTCAACTCTTTGTCAATTGTATTAATTGCTGCAAACATTCACTGCGATTTTCTGAAAATTCGTTTCGCTAATCGCCTGGTATACTAACCCATCTAGTCCCAGAAAAACTCGAGTCGCTTGGCTAATTTTTCAAAAAGTAGTTTCGACTTGAAGGACAATCGAACATAAGGTTCAACCTAGGTGGTCAAAATAAGGGGTCTGCGAAGTCTCATCTGGCTTTTTATTGCAGGACGAGCACAATGTGGAAAGCATTTTTAACCCTGGCCTTGGCCAGTTACTGCCTAGCTGCACCCCAACAGCAACAAGGAGGAGCTCCATTGGACGACTTGATCGCCAGCGTCTTCACTGCTCCTTCGACACCCCAGCCACAAGGCGGAACCCCTGACAAAAAGGAATCCGGTAGCAATCTCGATGATTTGATCTCCGGCTATCTGGATCAACAAAGTAGTACTAGTCCTACGACCTACGTAGGCACACAAAACAACCTTAAGCCTAAGCCGGACGACTGCGAGTGCGTATCCTACTATCTATGCCGCAATGGGACAGTCGTCGAAGATGGATACGGGTTGATCGATATCAGGTCCGATTTCGATGCTAACTCTACGTCCCCTGATCAGAAGTGAGTCCTCCAAAGACCACCCTACAGAATGAAATTATTTGGCACGTGTAAGACATGCTCAACAGATGAATTCATCAAGCGAAATTTCGTTGTCCCCATTGTCTGCACTGATCAGCTCGGCTCTGTCGTATGTAGTTATGTAGAAGAATTAATCGTGCATGCCTAGGAGATTAGCCTAACATAAGCAAGTAGAGTTTCAGGTATTGTGCACGTTGCGTTGTAATCGCACACGACTCGTGAGGCTGTCTTTGGATACACCCTTCCGATGTCCCTTCAGCTGTACTATGGTATAATGCCTCGGAAACCGAACCGATCGAGCTCGAAATCGATAAAGTCATTGAGGAACTTTGTTTTCTTTTTCTCGGGTAGAGATAAATGATGCACAAAGTGGTCGGGCAATTTTTAAAGGTAACTTTTTTAAATTCTTGCTCCTGATATCAAGAAAGCGTTTAAATTCGTTAATTGTTTCTAAATTGGTTCTAAATTTGTTAGTAAAGACATTTCTGTTTGGCTCGTGGTTGCTGCAATCTCTACTTTGCATGAAGATCTGTAGTCCACCATTTCAACAAGTTAATAATAGTATAAGCTTATGTTTGAGCAAACACCAGCCTACTCTTGAGATGTCAGTGCATATTGACAATGATGGCACGATGATCGGTTCGGTTTGCTCGGGAACTTTCCGCATGAAAGGTTATGGCTATTGTACAGAAGGGTGTAAAGGAACCCAGGTACCCCACTGGTTCACCTTTTAAGCAGTAAACGGTAATGATATTGTTACTGATACAGAAACGGCGGACCTTGCGTCGACTATTTGGATGTTTGCTGTAAAGCTCCAGACAGGCTAAAACCTGGCAACGAAATTGTACCGCCCCGTGTTGAAAGAAAGGGTTGCGGTCAACGAAACCCTGAGGGTGTGGGCTTCAGAATTACCGGGGATAAAAACAACGAAACCAAGTTCGGCGAGTTCCCGTGGATGGTGGCGATCATGAAGGACGAGATCATTGGAGAGTCCAAGCAGAGCTTGACCGTCTACCAGTGCGGAGGATCTTTGATCCACAAGCAGGCTGTTCTGACCGCTGCCCATTGCGTTCATGGGTGAGCTTATGTTAATCTCAATGAAGTAGAATCAAAATTCGAATCTAGAGTTTGGATAGGGTAAAATGGATCGCAAGTTATACTTTCCACAAAATCGTCAAAAGCATTCGTAACAAAAAACTAAGATTCTAATATTGTTCGAATTGATAGGAAAGAGGCAAGCGCTCTGAAGATCAGAGCAGGTGAATGGGACACGCAAACAAGGAACGAGATCTTTCCTCATCAGGATCGTACCGTGCAAAGGGTGATCATCCACGACAAGTACTACCCCGGAGCTCTCTACTACGATTTCGCAATCTTGATCTTGAACGAGCCGGTCGAACTCGCGGAGAACGTCGATGTCGTGTGTCTTCCAGACCCTAACGTCATCTATGATGGATCTCGGTGCTTCGCTAGCGGCTGGGGCAAGGATAAATTCGGTAAGTGCATCGTCTCATCAATCTATTTCTCTTTATTGGAAGAATTCAGATGTTTAACTAAACAGATGTCTCTGACGACTTTTAAAAACGAAAATAATATAATGACCCTCTAATACCCATAAATCCTAAAGATTATTGCAGGTAAGGAGGGTTGTTGTCAAGTCAATGACTTTAAAAAATCGAAAATAATGGTTTCCCTACAATATTCATAAAACCTAATGATCGTTTCAGGTAAGGAGGGTCACTACCAGGTAATCCTGAAAAAGGTTGATTTACCTGTAGTCCCACGCGACACATGTCAGGCCAGTCTGCGGGAGACGAGATTAGGAAAGTACTTCAAGCTTCATGAGACTTTCATCTGCGCCGGTGGGGAACCTGGCAAAGATACTTGCAAGGTACTACAATGAATAATTCACTATAATCTATAATTAAATCTAACCGTACCGTAAAAAGTACAAGACTGAACAGATTTCTCACAATTTTGATAACAATGGGATAATAATGGGAACATCTTTATCGTATCAATAATTGAAGAATAAAAAATATGAAACCGGTCGAGGTACAGGTTGTGTTAACTTTTGCATACATGCGTCCAGGGCTAATTAAACATGAACAACGTCACACAACTTGTGTATTTGAATTTTTTCTTTACGATTGATAGCCTCCGCGATAAATGTGGCCTGTGATTATAAATTTTGTAGGCCGTCTTTCAATTCCTGAATGTGAACGATAAACGATAGAAGAAAATACGTGTGGAATATTTCTTTCAAGAGCCAATAATGATTCCTATTTACAGATCAGTTACTAAACCACTAAGCTTTAGTAAGTGGTTGAGCATATAAGACTCTAATGGATGATATTTGTTTGTTTAGGGCGATGGAGGCAGTCCTCTCGTGTGCCCGAGCAGGAAAGATCCGACGAGATACCAGCAGGCTGGCATCGTCGCATGGGGAATCGGTTGCGGTGAGAATGCTACACCCGGTGTCTATGCTAATGTTGCTTCCGTTCGCGAATGGATCGACAACCAGATGGCTTATTACAATCTCGACAATACTGTCTACAACCTTTAAAAATTAAGAATAGACTGACTCGTTTTATAAGCCCGCTACAACGAATAAATCCCGATCAAGTCAATGCTTCAATCGTCGATCTATGCGCTGCTATCAACGAGACAATTAGAAGTCATTTATTGAGCAATTATTAGCCGTGCAACTTGTGAACACTTAAAAAGTTAGTTTCTGCGTTAAAGTGATAATGCGTAAGTGATCGGGCACTCTTTAAAAAAGAATAACGTTCTGGAGATTCTCTGGGAAGAAATATTTTATTAATTGACGACCAGAAAGAATTTTAAGACTATTACAATTGGTCACGATGAACATAATGAAATTCTCTCTGTGTCAAAATTTGACTGATAGGATTTTGGTTTTAATATACGACTTTTAAAACTGCATTTACTGAGATTGTCCTTTATTGCACTGTTCGTATAAACGAATCAGTGTACTGTACCCACAGAATCAATTCTATCATAAAATCAGGGAGACTTGAGGGAGTAGACTCGTTTAATTCAGGATCGTAAGGGTGCGAGATGCGTGTTCTCGTTAATTTTCATTATTTGGCAGCATGTAGTTGTTGCAACTTTATAAAAATACCTAAATAGATCTTTTATCTCACGTTTTTAACTATTGGGAACCCATATGTTTGAATTACATACTGAGAAATGAGAAAGCGTATCCCGCACCCTTGTAATCCTAGAAACGAGACTATCTCCTTAAGATAAACTTTGAATAAATCTAAATCCGTTCTGAAGATGTTAGGCTAAAAAAGCCTGGTAAAGCGAGAGGGAAAAGAAAGGTTATGGAGTGAGTTTAGGCAGCTTTAAAACTCTCTTAACCATTTTTTCTTCCATTCTTTTCGCAAAAGTGTATGGGAGGACCGCTACGAAAATGACGGTTGCTAGGTCAAATAAACGTTCGTTGTACCGGTATCGCTCATAAAAATAACGTCCACTCGACGAAGGATGTCCGCACGTGTGTCCAACGGCGAGTGAATTGTTTTATGGTTCCCCGTTGTTCGAATGATCTTTACCAAAACACCGTACAACGGTACCGTCGCATTGTATCCCAAAAACCCTAACGTTCCGTTCCAAATAGCCACTCGAACCAATCTACCTACCACCTTCAGAGTGGCCGCACATGCTGGACATATTGCTGGCAACTCTTCACTCTTCACTTTCGCCAGTGCCTAACTACAAGATTTACAATTTTTTTCCGGTGAAGATGTTTCTCATAAACACCATACGCGTTTGCAAATTTTCAAGGAGACTTCCTGGTTGTAAATTAAAATTTTAGAGGTCCTCTTGCGTGAAATTATAATTTTTCTATTTTCTTAGGTGTCCATACCTTTGTCAAAAATTGTAACTTCCTCGATCAGTGCTCGCATTGCTCGTTATAATTTGTTAAATAATTCTGGAAGCCTAGAGATGCTCTTGTGGGAAATTATAATTTTTCTCTTTTGTTAGATGTCCATGCTTTCGTCAAGAACCATAATTTTCTTGGCAATTTTAAAAGTCTAACAGTGCTGGCATCGCTCATTATAATTATTTAAATAATTCTAAAAGAAGGTGCTCTTGTGGGAAATTACAATTTTCTTATTTTTCTAAACGTGTGAGGACGTTTTTATCGAGAACAATAATTTCCTTGACCATTCTAAAAGTCTAAAAGTTCTCGCATTGCTCATTATAATTTTTCAAATAACTTTAAAAGCCTAACAATGCTGACATCGCTCATTATAATTATTTAAATAATTTTAAAAGAAGGTACTCTTGCGGGAAATTACAATTTTCTTATTTTTCTAAACGTGTAAGGACGTTTTTATCGAGAACAATAATTTCCTTGACCATTCTAAAAGTCTAAAAGTTCTCGCATTGCTCATTATAATTTTTCAAATAACTTTAAAAGCCTAACAGTGCTGACATCGCTCATTATAATTATTTAAATAATTTTAAAAGAAAGTACTCTTGCGGGAAATTACAATTTTCTTATTTTTTTAAACATGTAAGGACGTTTTTGTCAAGAAAAATAATTTCCTTGACCATTCTAAAAGTCTAAAAGTTCTCGCATTGCTAATTATAATTTTTCAAATAATTCTAGAACCTAACCGAAAAGTCCTATCGGAAATTACTCATACGTATCATATTTCTTGATTTTTCTATTATTGTAAAAGTGATAATTTATTCTACAATTAAATAATTCCGTAAGTATAGCGTAACAGGAGTGGATCGAATTAGAATGTCATGAAATGATCCGCCATTTGCAGAGATCATATTTTAAAAGATCGTTTGTGATTATTTTCGAAGGACTGTCTTGTCATTGTAGGATTGAGAATCACTGTCAAATATAAGTAGTCAAGGGATCGTTGGTAGCTGGGCAGGAAACTTTAGCGACTACAGTTCTAGAATTCGAAGTGTCAACATCTTAAGCGAGAGCCGATCCGCATGTTTATCTGTACGTACAGTGTAGGCAGCGTGTAAAAAGCAACGTCTCGAGATATGTAACTTAGGAGGGGGGCGTGGGGGGCTTGAGGAAACCGTTGCCGACAATTAACAGTGCAAAATCAGCATAAAAAATCGCTAATGGTAAAGTCAAATACCTACTAACTCTAATCTATACATATTTCAGTGGTACGTACAGTTCAACAGTTGAAAATAATTTCAAACGATGTACAATCGAAGAAGAATGGGGTAGCCGTGAGTACTTACCTAACTGGAATCGAAGATTCTGCAATAGGTTGACTGCATTTTTGGGTGAATTCATGCATAATAGATACCAGGCGTCACAGATTCATTTTCGGTATTGTTTCACGATCATTCTGTTCTTCTGTCCAGTGAAATTGTATAAAAACAAGCAGGAGTGTCGGATGGGTTGCGGGTAGGGTCGCCATACTTTCGATGCTGTGAAATGCGTACATAGTAAATACACAAATATGTAAAAATTGTACTATACAATCGATACATCGATGCCGGCGCTTGCGATTCTCGAACGCTTCCTCGCGACGTGACGCTTGAATATTTCCGCGGTGTTGTCGCATTATCGTGGATTTTATCGTTGTATCGTTAATTTTTACAGTGGAAACAATTACTAGTCGAATCGAGCAATAAGATCTGCGGGGATTAACGATCGAGAATCGTTAAAGTATCCATTGTTTTGATGACACGTGATACCATCATCAGCCTCTATTTAAAAAGTTGAATGGTGACGTCTTCGCGCGAATTCCTCAGATAGAAACCACCAGTTGTTGGTGTTCCATTGAGCCTATGGTGTTTCCGCGGTTTCTTGCCTCGTGGACCGAGCAACAACAACGGCGATAAACAATCGAGAATCGGTGAGATTATTCTAAATACGTAGTATTTATCTTTACTGTAGAGTGTCCATTGTTTTTCTCCTGACACGTGTAGTGATACCATTCACGTAATTCTAAAAAGTTAACAGTCGATTTACCATTGTTGCAAAGTTCTTTTATTTAAGTGATTCATGCTTCTTGCTGTTACTGTTCGTCAATGAGATCCATGGTTGAGAAAGGGAGGTGATTATTTTGATATGATTCATTTTTATTACTGGACAATTTTTTACTGGCAGCTTTATTATTATTTAACACAATCAATTTATTTACAATCCACAAATCTCGATTTGTTTTTACTTGATCGAATAAGTCGTTCTCCCATTTTTATCGAGTGTCTCTGACTGCTTAACGTGTTGAACAATGTATTTTATACCTATTTAACGCATCACGATATATGCTCGTGCTCAGAACGGTTTTTATGTTCACATTTACTCTGCTGTGTACTCTACTTTGACTAATTTTTATATGCAACAGATTAAGGTTCTTTCTATGATCATCATTCTGCGTTGATATCCTTTGTTTTATCACTCAGACATTGTTTATTTTAGTGTAGATACAAATTAATAGTAAGGGGAAAATGGGGAAACCTATGAAGAATTCTCGTAAGCGAAAGCCAGATCTTCGTAGAAAACACTCTCGTTCAAAGATTAAGGAATTAGTGGGCAGCAATGCACACGCTTTGCAAGAGAAATATAAGCACATCTTGGGTTGTAGACAACCCATTGTTATGCTAGAAAGATGTTCAATATTGAAGAACATTTCCCACCCGAATTGTCTGCAAGTTTCATTGAAGAATTCTATAAATAATACGTGCAATGCAAATGACATAAAGAAATTAGTCCACTCAACAAATCATGTTTCGCATCAATCACCATGCGTTGAGAAAACAAATCTTACATCAGTAGATAATTTCGAAGCTGTACCTACAATGAAGAAGATTAATTATAATTCAAGCCAGTTTTCTTCAACTACCAATGTATTTGAAAATGTTTCACAAATATCGAGGACGCGCTCAAAGAACGCTTCATTGAATCATAAATCAATGCCAAAAATTGACAAAAGTGATTCTCCATCTAGCTTGGACGAAGTAATGAGAGGTATGTATTCTTCTTATACTTTCTCCGATTCGTGAAGTACTTGTGAAATGAAAATTTGCACAGAGATTCGTGGTCCAATGATAAATAAATTTTTCAACTTCTTATTTTGTTTCTCGATTACCTGAATAGACATAGATACGAAACATGAAATCAATGTGAAATGTAAAGCATTACAAAATGGAAGAAGTTTAAAAATTTATTTAAAGAGGATTGTACTATATGATAACAATTCAAATGCGATTAATGTAGCTCATAATTTAGGTCAGCTGCAGAAGAACAACTTAAATGAAAGTGTATCCAAATCTCAGAAATGTAACACTAATACAGCAGCAGATGATACAGTAAAATCACATAAGAGAATAAAAAGCACAGGTTCTTCAAGCACTGGTACTGTCTTCTCTTCTCCAGAAGATTCAGACATAACACCCTTGCAAGAAAAGCTTGGTATTAAAGAAAGTACAATAAAAGAAAATAACGCATCATGTTTAAATACTGGAAGTTCTCGTATTTCTACTCTTCCTTTTCAGTCTCCTGAAAAATTAAAGGTAATACAATTGCAAGAAAAACTAATAGAATTGCAAAAGAAACTTGTGCCAAGTAGTAATAAATTAAGTAAACTCACCAAAAAACATACTGTGGCACACACTCAGAAAAATACAATCACAAACGAAACAGAAGGGACGTTATCTGCACCTAATAACAGTTTTATTAATTCTTCTGCTAATAATGTTCAATATTCTGAAAGATTCATTGTGCCAAGTAGCAATGAATTAAGTAAGTCCACCAAAATACGTAGGTTAACACATACTCGAAAAAGTACAACGATGGAAGACACATTATCTGCATCCACTAGAAATCTTATTAATTCTTCTACCAATGCTATCCAATCATCTGGAACATTAGTTACGCAACACAGTAATGACTCGAATAAGCAAATCAAAGAAAGTATTGTAGTAAATATTGAAAAAAGCATAAAGGCAAAAGAAAAACTCAGTGAAAAGAATAATGTAGAACACAATGCATTGCATTGTCAGTATAAACAGAAAAGTTTGCAAGGCCGAAAACGTGTGGACAGCACAAGTAGTAGCAGTACACAAGATGTGAAAAAGGTAAAACTGAATAGGACCAATTGGCAGAGGCATTTGGAAACTGTGAACAACGCTGTTGACACGAGTAAGGAAGTTGATAGAACCAAGAAAATTGTAGAATTAAAGAATCATGAAAAAATGTCTCAGCTGATACGTACAGATGTTCCTGAACCAAGCATTGAACTTCTGGAAGGAGATAACACAACTTGTGGTGTACAAGTTGCACAAGCGAGGAACGAGGAACAAGGTGTTTCCAGCATAGAAAAGCAGCCTTCACCCGAGACTTTTGGATACAGCAAAAGAATAGAAAGCAATGCATGGACAAATACAAGAGAATCACAGCAAAAAGCAGCGACAGAGGATCCTATACCAGTTTCAAAAAATACTTCTCCCATTTCAAAGAACTTTGATAACAATGCCTCACAGGGCGATGAAGATGATTGCATCTCCTTGTTCGCAGATTCGATGCTTATTGATGAGTAAGTATTAATAAGTTCTTTCCATCGTGTCAAGGTTACAATTAAATATCAAATGCATTGATGTTTGTAGATACAATGTTCCAGAATTCCATTCTAAAGAAGCTCCATTGGTCACGGAGAAGCAGTATTTGATGACTGATAAAGTGATCGATAATTATTACAGAAAAAATACTCTCGAGTTTAATGAAGCATACAATGCTAATTATTCTGATAATATCAAGATAGACATAGTTCCACAAAAGAAAAAACCAGACGAAATAATTATGCAAAAGGAAAAACCAATCGAAATAGTTCCTCAAAGGGAAAAGCCAGTCAAAATAGTTCAACAAACAAGAAAACCAGTCGGAATAGTTCCAGAAACGAAAAAACCAGTCGGAATAATTCCAGAAACGAAGAAACCAGTCGGAATAGTTCCAGAAACGAAGAAACCAGTCGGAATAGTTCCAGAAACGAAAAACCCAGTCGGAATAGTTCCAGAAACGAAAAAGCCATTCGGAATAGTTCCAGAAACGAAAAAGCCATTCGGAATAGTTCCAGAAACGAAAAAGCCATTCGGAATAGTTCCTGACACGAAAAAGCCAGTCGGAATAGTTCCAGAAACGAAAAAGCCAGGCGGAATAGTTCCAGAAATGAAAAAACCAGTCGGAATAGTTCCTGAAACGAAAAAGCCAGTCGGAATAGTTCCAGAAATGGGAATAAAATTCCTAGACAGGAAAGACATCAAAACTAGATTGACTCTAAACCCACGGCCACAGACACTTGTGAACATGGGAATAGTAAATCAACCAAGTCACAATAGACTTTACACCTTATTTCGAGGTTTCTGTTACAGGTTTTTAAGAACGGGAAGCTGTTATGGAAAAACATGCAATTTTTCGCATGATGTATGTAAAACCTTTGCAATCAATTCTAGCTGTATTGTATGAATGTCGTCTGATTTCATTTAATAATCTGTACTTTTTTAAATATACAGATTATACCATATCTGATGCAAATTTACAAGAGGAACGAAACATATTTCTTCGAGGTGATGGACGATTTGATACAGCAGCAGTACATATTATTTTTAGAGTCTTTTTACAAAACTTGTATTCATAATGATAGGAACCTTGTCTGCATTTTAAAATTATTGAAAAAACTCTCCACCTCGAACATCATAAAGCCAAATATTGCCCATGATTCTATTAAAGAAATGATCATGTGTGGAGTCACTGTGAATCAAATCGTTGATATTTTAGTTACGATAGTGGACGCCAGTGACACACAGTTTGTTACAAGTATAACGAAAATATTAGTAAATTTTTTACAAACTGGCAATGGCTGGGTCACGTTAAAACCGCTGTTCATGCGGATAGACAAACTGGACGAAGATATTATCGAAATGATCTTGGCCGAGTGTATACTGACCCACCAACATGTACAGGACGTCTACGAAAATGTCATACGTAAGCTCGAGAACGAGTCCCTCAAACTGAACAAAGAAGGATTAGTATTCTTAATAAAACAGGTTCATAGTATACATAGACGGATACAGGGGAACTTGAAAGTAGAAGAAAAGGTGGCATCCACTTCTGTTTCAATTGTTTCACCGAGTCCACACTATGAACCGGATATTACACCGTACCCGGTGCAAACTGGGAAGTTATTGCCTAAGGTGTGGAAGAATGATCGTTTTGACAGTAACAATAATGTGCAAGGTAGAAGTTCTTTGTCTGTGTTGCATCCCATAGGTAACTATCACAGAACATTCTACAAATTTTAGTGTACTTACTTGAATAGTGTTATTATTCATTAGATACATTCTAGCATATCGATTTAATGGTCACGTTTGCTCCACCAGATAATGTTCCAAGTCCGTACTCAGAGCATAGCCGAGAGAGATTTTGGAAATTTTATTTAGATGTTCATAGTCTTCAGGAGGGGCTTAAGCACAACGACTATAAACATGTTAAAAAGATCATGGACGAGGCAGAAATGAGACAAACTTCTCGTTTTACTACCGCTTGCTATAATATTCTGCAGAGAACAATAGAGCATTCTCAGCATCACTTGAGCAAACTTGCTTCGCTCGCAGGTAAATAATTCACTGCGTCACAAGCGTCTACTCTGGTAATTTCGTGTTCAACATTTTCTTAAATTTTATTTTTGTATCAAAGTTTTAAGATAGGTTTTGTTGCAATAGTTTCAAGATTTATTTGCGTCATAATAGTACTGCATTTTGTAGTAATTTACCTACGGAGTAGGTATACATATCACTGACTTTTATATATAATTTTATGAAATATGTATGATTATTTCTTAAACTTGTTTTAGACTTTTATTAATATCATTTTAGAAAGAGAACTTAGGTGTACATAGAATAAAGATTAATTAATTTATAATTTCATTGGATAGTAAGTTTTCACTGATGGTATTAGTAGATTGAACACCTCTCTCTAATCTCTACGTTTGTATCACGATTAACATCGAATAAAAGAAGTTTTCTAAATAGTCGTTGAATTTTTATTTGAGGCCGTGCCTAAGATCGTTCTCTCTTTTTTTTCTTTCTTGGACATTACAGTCCAAGACGGAGCAACGGCGACATTTTTCAAAATACTAATCGATGTCACGATATACATCCTGGCCAATATGGCTGAGAGGGAGCTCTGGGTTCTAGCTCTTCTATTACTGAACAACATGGAAGGAATTTTACATGAGCAAAGTTCCTTCCTTAAATTTGACGCGGTAGTCACGATGCTCTTCTGTGAAATTTATTTAGCGAATCGAAAACCCATGAAGGCTTACAACCTTCTCAAACGTGAGTTGGCTTCTTATTTCTTTTAGAACTGCCAGGTGCGCCATGGTTTCCCAACCTTTTACTTCAGAGTTCTTTTTCCGTGTCTCTTTTTTCAAAATAACATTATTCATAAAAATGTCTGTGTGCTGTATAATCTCTAAATCTGAAAAGATTCAACATTGATTCCACGTTGGGAAACTATGGACCAACTCTGCGTCTGCTAGATCAATATGGCATAATCTGTCTTTTCCAGAAAGTAATATTCTTTATACATATCGTGGTAAGTGGAAGGTACAGAATAATGAGAAGGACGATAATATCAGAGCACAAAGAGTGACAATACTTTTAGATATGTTTTCTGACATGTCCCCGGAGAATGCTTTCAATCTATTCGAGTTCTTAATTGAAGATCAAAACAGCAATTTTTATCCAATAGGTAAGAGATGCAGTTAATTGTATCTATTAGGTCGTTACATATGAAATGAGCGATTTTAGAATGCGACTCTTATAAAACGTTTTGATCAAGAAATGCTGTTTGCATAATGGAAATAATGAGGTATATATACAAAACTAATCCTTAATACTAAACGTATCGAGACTAGTTCTAGATTTTTTTATTTCAAAACTAATGAAATTGTAAATATGCTTTCATAAGAAATAATTTAGTAAATGTCTTTATTAACTAAGGAAAAATTAACTTTTATGTGAGTTGTGGTCAAAATGTGTTGATTGATTAACTTACTAGTCATTGATGGTAAAAAAGGACTACAAAATCATTTTACTTTTACCTTAATACAATCGAGAAACTTGAAATTTGTAGATAGAATACATTAAGTACAAAATTGCGTTTGTTTAACGTCATTGCTAAGAATCGAACATTTCATATGCAACAACTTAATACTATGTGCATTGCAAAATTAAACTAAACTAGATGTGAAACACTTTTCAAAAATCCCTTCCGCTAAAATTGTTCGAATGAACTGAACATCTGTTGCTCCTTTTAGATTTGACGTACCAAGTGAATAAGATAGTGTCGTCGCTATTATTAAGAAATGATCATGAGTTAATTATCGACATTGGAAAGCTGATTCATAAATACAATTGCACATTGCATCCGATCACGTATCGTGCACTGATCTCCTCGTTGGTTCGCATAGATTTGCCATTGGCTAAGCAGCTGTACCAGAGTGCAGTTGTCTTAGGTATCTATCCAGAAATGCAGGTAGATGATCAATTTCTTCCTGTGCTGCAAAAATCATTTATCAGATTTATTGATATACCATGTGCTTTAACACCGTTTACTTCTCGTGAGTAGTTTCACCCAGTGATGCATGTTATCGTGCAATGTGATTGGACGAGCGAAGAAATGTTTCTTGCAATTTGGGCCATGTTGCGCAAGCTTCTAGAAAATCTTGGCCACGCAATCGAAGGCGTAAAACAGCATAATCTTTCCTCATACCTCGTTTTTGAGGTGAGTGTTTGCAATACAAGTTGGTAATATAAATTTCTCTTTGCAACTTTGACTTACAGACTACATTGTTGGACAAGCAGATTGTTAACGACATGGAGTCGAAGGAACAATATGAGAACCAAATAAAGGAAAGTATAAATTTAATGAAGCAGGTGCTCAAAACAGAATTCCATCCACCTCTTTTGCTCGTAAAGAACAGGAAAGGTAAATTTCAAAAGCTGAGTAGTCCGAATCTTTGCCAGTATCTCAAGTGCAATCAGACGAATGGTATGAAATACGTTTAAGCGTAGCGAAGGATCATTGTTTATTTTTCTTAAGTTTTGTTATGGATTACTGTAAATTATATTTTAGTTTTTAATCTCACTGAAATTTCTTACTCACTTGACGCATTATGAAGACTCTTCTTTTAATTATTACCGTTACAATTAATTCACGTACGTTTGTTCCATAAACAATTTAGTATGAGCTTTATGTTGATTATCTTTTGATGATATGATCATGTACAATATTTACTTGTATACTTATATTAATATACTCGTGTATACAGTAATTTAATTTTAAGTATATACCGATATTTAAAATTGAATAAACGTCATACTGTTTTTTTTTCGAAAATTTTACCAGTGCTTATACGGTTCTTAGGTATGAGTCACGTAAAAGCTGATATGTACTGCAAAATAGTTTATTAATCACAGATGTTCTCGATGCTCTGTACAGAAAGAAAATATTTATATTTTAAGCCGATTTGCAGATCGGGCATCGGTAAGGTTCGCATGATGTTTAAGAATGCAAGAAAACGTCTTTTCTCGTTTAACAATTCACGTAAGATCAATCTTTCGCGAGGAGCTCTAAATAATACTTATAAATTCAGAACAATACAACTTAATGATAAACAGTATATGTACAGACATAAGAGATGCTACTCGTCCGAGTCTATTACGCTAAATGAACACTGTGCACGTTTCTCACGCATTGTGACACACCGAAGTCTTAAAAATCCAAGTGTTGATCACGTGATCGGAAAAATAAAAGCGGTACTCACTTTGCGTGCATGCTTAGTGCTAATCAAACGTTAAAATCTCGAATTACTCTCGGTAAAAAATTCGCGCATAATTAATCGAACTCTGGGATATCGTCGAATGAATACCCTGGCACTTTTTGATATGCTAAAATGGCTACCCTCATGTGGTAAGCACCCGGTATGAACATCAAAATTCCTAAGATAATGATTGGCCACATGCGATCGGAATACTGAAAAGAAATAATAAATTGTTCTTAATATAAATACTACGTACGTATTAAAGGTTGGCAACTAAGTTCGCGACCTCCATATTTTCTTAAACAAAGTCATTCACATATATTTTTTAAGCAAAAATATTTTATATCAAATTATTCGCAAAATTCGAAGCTTCCCGAATTACGAAACAAAAGGTCGCGAATTTAGTTGCCACAATCTAATAGTTGCAACAATATATTATTTATAAATAAATACTACTCACTTTCGAGTCGATGTGACCGCTCACAATTAGACTACCCATGATCAGCATGATAGTGCCCCCAACAAACAGAAGTGCTGCCAGCGTGATGGCTTTCCATGGTATTTTTACAGGTGGATTCACGAACTTCAAAATCGTCAATGTTAGTTAGTGTCAATTACTTTCGAACGATAGCAATTTATGTGTGAAATCTTTAACAGATGTTCAACCGATATTGTTTAGGATAAATTAAAAGCTCACCTGAGAATCGACAAATCCATTGTCAGTTTCAGTAAGCTGTGTGTAATCCACGTTGTCGAATTGTCGTTCGCCGCCCAGTTTCCTCCTGGACATACTCACTTTATGAATATAATCTGTAAAATCAATAGGATATTGATTTCCTATTAATTTATAACGCGATTGCTTCCGTCGTTCACGTACACTATAGCAACAAAAGGTAGCAGAGAACGAACCTGTGTCGCAACGAATTTTCGCAACTGTTATTCGTGCGAAAATTCGAACAAGTAATTGCGATAAACACTTTCGATTTAATGACGGTCGTTGCACGTTGAAACATGCGTCCTGCCTAGGTAACTCGAGAGTATCAAACGTTATCTTCGCCGATACGAACTGCGATAAAAAGAGTGAGCATATAAGTCGACCCAAGCCAACGTTGAGACAATGTTCTTTAAGGGGGCTTAAAAATTCGCGCGGATTTCAACGATATTATTAATTCCAAAGTAAAGATCAGTTTGGATTTAAAACAAAGGTCGCATTGCGTAGAGAAATTGAACGCCTCTAGCAAGCGACCAAGTGAACAATGTAATCGTGAATGCACAACCGTTCGATTAGAATCTTCTCTATTCGTTAATCGAACAGTTGAAATTGCAATCACGGGGCCACCTAACACCTATAGAAAATACATGTATTTATTCTTGAGTGAAAAATTACGCTGCCAATAATAGATAATGCTATCTACGACGCACAGTTTGTTTGTTCGTCAATTAAACAGTGCAGCTTAAGTAAGTCAAGTTCGGTACTGTACGTACGGGACTTCCTCAAATATCGTAGTATCCTAAAGGACGTCTGTAATTAGAAATTCTAGCGACAAGAAAACCGTCGATGACAGTTCGTGTTCATATTTCAGTTCTGCTGTCAGAGCGTACAATTTGCAGGTTATGTGTACGCGATGGCTGATAAATGTTCTCAGGTACAGGACGCATGCGCCGAAGAATGCGGCAAATTTGAACGCAGGTTTCGTCCGTGGCTACCGTGGTTGGTTTGGATGAAATCAAGGCACAAGAGCGTGTCGGCGATATCTTCGAAACCTGTCACCCAATGTGGGGGAGATAAGGATAACGTAAACAAACGCAGATATCTTTAAGGGGATAGACTCGTTTTTGGAAATCGCCAAATGAAAGATCAATCTAGGTTGATCTTTTATCTAGCGCTTTTGACTAATCAAAAATCCTATCTTTGTCAGTTTTGTTTCTAACAGTGAAAAGAACAGAGCTCTCCCAGATGAGTAAAACCATACATTGTACCAAACGGAAAACGGAAACCGCCATTATCTGATGTAAGCTTAATAGAAAATGTGTGGTCCATAATGAAGGGCATGCTGGAAGGGAAGCATATTCGTAGGTACAGCATATTCGGAAGCTATGGAGGTTACTACCTGTAGCGTACAAATGTATAGTTGAAAGTATGCCGAGACGGTACTATGTTATAATTGCTAATGGAGGAGGAGATTGGACCCCTTGCTAAGTAAGTGCGTATTAATGTTTGACGTACAGATTCGAGTCATATCAAGTTTTTTTACAAATATATGAATATTTACAGAGATATCGTCGACACGCTCTTGTGGGAAAAACTGTATGTACCTTGGAGCCGGAGTTTACCTGTACCGAACCAGCTCGTCCACATGTCAGCGATCGATATCGCTGTCAACCTCGTGTTCGCAAAAGTTCGTTCGGTTGTCGACGCTTCTGGAATCGCAGAGGACTGAGGGTCGGTCACGCACAGGATTCGAACTGGTTCGCGTGCATTTCGGCTCGGCCTTCAGCGTCGTATGACATTGAAACGCGTCGGGAATGCGGCGAACACCTCTGCGCGCTGTTGCGTTATCGAATCAGGTGCTTTAATAGTTCGGTAGCATGTCCTGCTACTCGTCGCAGGATCGCATGAGTCCCGAACGTCTATCCCGACGAGGTGATAAGAGTCTCATGATAAGGACGCGACCACCCAGCCGTTCTCGTCCCGATCGTTAATGTCCGATCGTTGTTCGCACGGAATTTGGGTCCTGGAATCCTTTCGGGAACGCACCACTGCTTCTAGGACTTCACTATGTCCTTTCTGGCGGACTATGCGAACCCCTGACTTACGCACACTGTCAGGACAACTTTCACAAGCAGACTATTGGTCACGCTTCCTGTCAGTAGCCGGATCGATCTGCGAAAACGAAGAGGCGGCGGTGGAAGCTGTGCTTCCCTGCGTCGCGACGCCAGGCGCAGTGCAGTACAACGTCGATGGGCCGTGCGGGTGCACAATCGCACCCTATTTTTCCGCAAATACACGCACCCCGATTCTAAACCTTCATCACGATTCAGGCTTCGCTTCTAGTTCTGTAGTACTGTCAGAATTTTTGTTTCAATTGTACAGTACAACTTCCATTATCCACGCTGATCCATGCTGATCACATATTTTAAAATAGTATATGGATTAGTTTGTTTTTTAGAAATGTACTTTCAAGGATATTTCTTGTAGAGATAGTTTTTGTGTTATTCTTAATGCAGCAGCTGTTGATTTAGTTCAATTGCCACAAGTTGAGTACTTTAATGACGATCTTCGTATTCTAGGTCAAAATAGACACAGGCATCGCCGTAGGAGGGCTACATCAAACGGTTAAGAAAGAATTGAAACAGGCAAGACCTGGACACTGTTTGAAACGAATTTTTGGACCATGTCGCGCGATAGAGGCCCGATTACGTGGCTAGAGCGCATCACCTGCTGAGCATGCTGTATTCGTAATTTAGGGTAAATCGTTGCGGCCGGACAACGGAAGGGTCGTGAGTTCCCGGTGAATAGGGCTAGGGGTCGAAGAGACGACGGCTGAGGCGACACGCTGCAAGGAAATTGCGTGTTGGCCGCAGTAAAGACGACCGGCCTGATAAATTTAACCACGTTTCGGCGATATCTCCGCAAAAATATCGATCAACGTGACTAGGCTCGAGTGGAGCTGCAGCTTGCCTATTGGGTCGCTCCGCGATACCCTGCACTTATACGCTATCGGCTCCCAAACAGAAAGAGAAGCACATCTGTTACAGACACATTGTTTCTTTAATTATCGTCGGAACCAGTCAGGGCAACGTCTACGATAGTAGCCACTCCGATAGCTTCGTTCAATTTCGATGTATCGGCAGAGAACACGATTATCAGCTATCTCACCGCATTCCGCGCAACCCTTAACGGTGAACGAGACCATAGTTGCTATCATCGGATGCGTCTTGCTGTGTTCTTCTTTTAAAAATAATAGGAAACAGAATGAGAATTTTTGAATGGTATTTCATCCAAATCCATTGGTCTTACAGCACCCACTTGCACAACTTTTGATTAGAATTCGTCAACAGGAGTTGACTCGCTAGGCGATTTCCATCTAGTAATGTTAATGAGTCGAGGATAATATGCCAACACCATGAAATTCTTCAGGTTTGTGTTCGACCAATCTGTATTTATTGATATATGCACAAAGAAGATATCTACTATCACTATCTGTGATCGAATTGCAACTTTTTTTTTTAATTATCGTTACAACCAACCAAGGTAGCCAATTTCTGCAAGAGTAGTCTTCACAAGAGCCTCTAGCCGTTCAATTTCAATGCAAGCGAAGAGAAGAAGAAGGTCAGCATTTTCACCGCATTCCGTGCAACCCTCGGCGATACTCAGATGAGCCAATTCTTGAAGATGACCTAACACTGACGCCTATTGCTTTTGCATCTATCCAGGTTGGGTTTTTAATTATCGTTGGTAGACTGTGCGTGTTCATGTAGTAGTATCAAAATTGTATCAGTTGCAGGAGACAGTGGTTAATAAGTTAGATAACAATTGTCTACATCGATTGCAAGAAATAGAAACCGAATTGAATGTTATTTGATTGTAATACAGGAGAAGTCGTACATTGACATTTCTCAATCTAATAACAAACTTATTTCCAGATGAAGCAGCAAATAACAATTTATAGTATTTTCTCTGTAACTCCGACCAGTTGCAATCTTTCTAAAATGTTTCCAAAAAAAGTCCATGTCGTACGGTCCAATATTAAAGAAGTTGTTCTTCCGAGAATGTCCGAATATTGTGATTCACTGTAGATTGTACAGTTACAGGAGCCGTTCAATTTGGATTGAACTGTAGGTCCGGTGAGCATTCTCGCTGCCTTCCACGCAACCCTCGGCGACGCCGAGTGAGCCGGGGTACCCGGAAGCAATAGTACAGCAATGAGTCGGCAGGGCGCCTGCGCATGGAGCACCACGTCGGTGTTCGGTGCATGGAGGGTAACGGTGGCCCAGGGGCGGCAGTGCGGGTTCAGGGGGCGGCGAGGGCGGGTGCCTCCGTTGGAACTACCCCTTGGCGACATCCCGCAAACCATTCGGAACCTAAACTCGGCTGGTCTCGTTCCGCGTTAATTCCTCGTTCCCCTACGACGACGTTCCGGGAGTCCGTTGATCGTGACGACCGTGTTCCTTCGACACCGCTGACTCAACAACGATCCGGCCCGATAAAACCGTTCAGGTAAATCGATTCGACGCGACAGTGAAGAAACAAGTGAGAGAGCAAACGCAGGAACAAGAGCAGGGAACAAAGCAGAGAACAAGCTAGCTGGCTGGAAATCGTCTATGAACGCCGCGACACCTCCCACGGGACTTGTTTATCGCGCGATGGTTTCTGTTACGAAGTTACCGGGACACAGGTGTGCGAGCAATCTCTCCCTGCACCACTGGCCAACACTCTCGGCCACGAGTCGATAAAACCGCTCTCGGCAAACTCTGTTTCTCCCGGTTATGTTCCACGGTTCTCTCTGTCCCTTGAAGCTGTTCTCCTCGGTACGCGGCCGGGGATGCTGTGCGATCCCTGCTCTGCACTGCTCTGCTCTGCTCGGCTTCTTCGCACAACCAGCCTTGGCCACACGGTTTCGTAATTCCTCGAACCTTGCCCCGCGAGCCTAAGCCGACGATTGCTTTCAGCGCAGTACACACAGATCAACCGACGCGTAAGCCCGTGTATCGTGCCAGCCATCGTATTAGGGAATCACTGGGGTTTCTTTATATCATTATCTCCGCTGAGCCCGCGATATCGCGACACTCGGAGGCCCAGCTTCGCAGCCTTCGACATTCTTCTCCAGCACTCGAAGTCCTCGTGTATCCTACGTGTATCCTCCTCGGTGTTTCGAGGTTATTTCGTCATCCCCCCATTACCATCCGAACTTTCCAAGCCCTCGTGTATTCTCGGACCACTAAGTGCTTCGATGCCGAGATACTAATTTCGAGCTATGTCGAGTCATGTATTTTGGGGAAGAGGAACAGTTTCAGTGTGACTAATCGTATCGATTATGAATTGTGCTTTCGCTACCGTGCTTGATCAAAGAGAGGACAATCTGTTACGTCGCTGATCTAAAGAACAATGAATAATGTTGCTTATAGTTTGTACGCTGGACTGCGGACTCTACGCGTTCACGGCGAAAGTGAGAATCAAAAAAGTTTCAGAATGTCAATGTATTGTCTTCAGCATGTTATACCCATTCAATAAAGAAAAACATTTCTATCGTACAGTTCTGTCATTGTTCTTTGTGGTGAAACACGTAAAAGATAAACTGTGTTATATTTTTATCAGTCACTGTATGTCTCGTAGAAAGAAAAATATTCTCTGTGTTCCCAGTGGTATTGTTTAACTTGCTCATAATTGGCATGAATTAGGTCCAACCTAGGCACTGATCCAAGTTTGTCATCTCCTCCCCATTTTATAGGGAGTGTCTTACAAATCGAGACAGCAGAAGTCTAGATACTTTACTTTGAAAGTTTCTCAAAGTTCTTACGAATACTTTAGTTTCTATTCGACATTCTTTTGTCATCCCTGTCAACTCTACAAAACTGCAATACCTGAAATCCTGAAGCCCCGCTTCGAAACTCTTTATCTCCGAAGTCCTCGTGTATCCTTGAACCCTGACTGCCGCAAAGTGTCTAGGACCTCGAAGATTGCGAGCCTGGCGCTAACGAATCTAGCTTAATGATCGACCTTCTTGCAGGATTCAGCGGAGATGCTTTTTCCCGCGCGACCAATGACTAACTCTTTCAGTCTAGCAATTTTTATTGAAATTATAGACGCGAGATTCAATTTAGCATAAACTAGGGATGCTAATCGAGCTTTATTTACACAATGTACAGTCGTGTACTCAATCGAGATCTCGATAAGCTATGTTCATAGCTAGAATCGACCTAGTCCTAGGCAAACAGCAATTAGATTTAATCAGCTGCACTCTCAAAGAGTTAATTATCAGGAATTTTTTCAAGAAAAACTATCGAACCTTTCGCATTGAGATTTTGCACACATATTCATTGATATCTGAAGTACGTGTACGATTTGTTTCATGTAAAAATAATAATAATTACGTTAGTTGTATATTTTTTTTATACATCGCCTACTGAAAACCCCGATCTCTCACCTTTGCAATCCTGGAATATGGGTTCGGAGGCAATTTACACTTAAAAGAAATTGTACCTAACAATTTTAGTAGAAACTGCATCTATCGAATTCAGCACGTGTCTAACAATTTTCCTAGAAACTGCAGCTCCTCTATTAAATTGAGCAGAGAAGGAATACAAATTGAAACTTCTTTACACAGTGTGTATAATGGCAGAGTGAATCACAACTTTGATAAGCTACGTCCGGCGATTGGATCGACTAGTCGTGGATAAACAGCGTTTAGACCTAGAGAACAGTATTCTGAAAGGGTTAATGTGCATTGGTCGGCTGGTAACGAGCAGGCTCTCTTTTCCCATGGTCTAAGGTCGGACCGATTACCGCGAACGATGATGGATACGAGTCTGACCGGGCACGGGCACGCTCCACTTGACGCGATAAGTCAAAGTCAGAGCCTCGAGGGCGCGGAAAACTGGCTGGCGTGTGTCTCGGGCACTCTCGCGAGGAGGCGTCGCGACGCTACGAAACGTTTCGACGGCCCGGGAGAGTGTGGCATAGAATTATGCAACCGACGACGTCGACGATGACGACATTGTCGCCGGGAACGTTGCCCCGGCGTGACACGTACGCGTGCCCCGCCGACGAGAAACGTGCTCTTAATGATTCTTAACGATGAGCCGCGTTTTCATCGCACGCCTGCCTCGCTCTTCTCGCGCGCTCGCTCGCTCTCGGGACACTATCCTCCGCAGCGCGATCGATTATTCGCTTCCGACCGGGGTTGCTCGACTGTTTACAAGCGATATTCGACGAATCGAACGGCCAGCGAGGGGAGCTCGATTTCGGCATGCACGTTTTCGAGCGAGGAGCACGACGCCAGTATTCTGTAGCGACCGCACCGGAAGGTTTTTATGGCAGGGACACCCCCATTGTACATGGGCCCGGTACTTGCCTTCTCGTAGTTTGACTAGAGCGTTGGGCCTGTCAACGACCAATGTGATTACCGTCCGTACCTGGGTACCCCCGATCGGTCCTGCTATAAACCCTTAAAATCGTTCGCTCCTTGGGTCCGGCTGGCAGGTGTTTGCAACTACAGCGGATCTGGTTGCTAGATGGTTGGAAACCCCGGGGTAAATCTTGGGGACCGTTGCAAGCATCTAGCTTAGCACCGTCCACCCCCAAATCATCTCAAAGAGTGGGGATGAATCTGTTAGAGGTAGGGAGGAGTACCGAGGTGATGAGTATGAGAACTCTCGGTTCTCCGACCAGACTGTTTTGTGGACATCCTTGCCAAACAGTATAGATTCGATTAGTTGCCACGGTTAGTTCTCTGCATACGAGTTTTATACAGTGAGAAATATATAGTTTGTGAAAGGTCCGGTCATTGAACAAGTCTGTCGCTTCTTTTCGTCATTTCGTTTATCGTTCCGGAGCTTGGCAGTTGGCACGGGGATGCTATGAAAATGTAGAAAGTAGGCCTGCGCCCTAAAAATTCAGTCCTGAAACGTTTCTTCGCTACCTTTGGCGGATCTTCTTTAAAGCTCTTCGTTTCCTGGGAGAAGAAAAAAGTCCAATTATACCGACCACAAACTAAATAGAATTTGATTGTAGTAGAAAGTTGAGACATTTAAAGAAGTCACAAATAATGTTGCATTGTGCAAGACCAAATTCTGCAACCTTGTCAGTCTTGTGACTGTTGCGTCACCCATCAATTTCACAATGCCCTTGTCAATCGAATTGCGTTACTCGATAATGCCGTGAACCATTCCACAATTCGTCACCCCACCCTTGTTCACGATTGATTATAAAAACTTCCATGCGATCACGCACTGGGTTTCTTTCATGTCGCGTTATGTGAAATTAAAGTGGCGAATACACGTGTCTGCGCCAGACACCCAAATTTTGTTACATAATATTTTGATTTTGCACAAAGATCCGCAGTCTAGTGCATGAAGTTTTAGTTGCTGTCGAAGGATCTATTCCAGAATCCATGGGTCACAGACCTCCAAAAATTATGGAGTGATCTTCTCGTTGTGTTAAATAACCCTTAGCAGTCGAGTCCTATTATTGAAAATATTGTTTATATTATTATATATGTCGGTATGTAACCAATCACTAAACATTTAAGTATTGTATGAGGTATTATACCAATGTTATATCTAGCAAATTTCAAAACTCATAGAGAGTGTAAATATTCTAGATCAGAAGAAACGATTGATTTTCGAATTAAAATAGCTCCGAGTGCAAAGGGTTAATCAGGTCAATGTTCGGACCTGATCGCGAGCTATGCCAACAATGCCAACTGCCGAGCTCCTGGCGATAAGTTGCCGAGTCGTTTTTGGAAATTCGCGAGGGTAGTAAAAAGCTGGGCCGTCGAAACACGTTGCGAGCCGTGCAGGGTCACGTGTTTCACGGGAGGCGTGGACGGCCGGCTGGGGTTCGAAAGTCTGTGCCACTCACACAATGATCTCCCGGTAATTAGTTTCAGTATGGAGTGCCCCGAGGCGATGGATCGAGGCCGGAACTTTCGTCTGCTCGCCGAGGAGGAGTTGCCTGAGCTCTTGGATTTCCTCGCCGACCACTTGCCTGAATCCTTAAAGGTGCGTTCAATCAAACTAAAAATGAAAATCGAGCGGTCGCGTCTCGTCGCCGAAATGCTCGTGTCCCTTTAATTCCGCGTCTACGAAATCTCCCGGTGTATCGTCGAACCACGTTCTAATTAACCCTTTAAGCTCCTGACGCCGCTCTCGAGCACCACTCGCTTTTAACCGGCCGCCTGAAAATGCTTAGAACACGGCTAGAAACTACGATCGCCGCTTCTTTGAAGCCTGTCGACATGCCACGCGATGCCAATGCTCTGAAGAAACCGTGTTTATGCGGAAGAGGCTGCTGTCCTTTGTCAATTCACTTATCGGGTCGTTCTCCCACGGCTTCAAACGCAGAATTTTGATTACAGCTTCCGCTTCGTTTGAATCTCTTAATCCTCCAGTATCAAACTTGCTTCACAATTCTTGCTTTACATTAAAAAGATTAAGGCATTTCGATGTTTCAGTTTCGGCTTGATAATAAAATTGAAAGAAGAAAGACAATTTTATTTGTCTTCTGTGTCCTGCAATCAATGCAGACATTTTTTATTTCGCATAAGAAACTTGAGAGATGATGTAAATTTTATAATTTTCGGAATGTTTTTCACCAGTTTGTAGCTGTCCGGGCAGCAGCTTTCAAACCGGTTAGAATATAGCGACATCGTAATTCAAGCTTCAAAGAATTAACTATGTTTCAATGGCGAACCTCGATACTCTGAGCATACCCGATTCGTCTCGTTGCGCGAGTAAATTAGCCTCCACGGAGCCAGTGAACGATCCCCAATTCTCCCACCTCGATCCTTTTCTCGCCATTTAGAGTCCTGCGATCGATAGGAGGGGGGCATTTTAATCAAAGAGCTTGTAGTTTCTTTGCTGCTGCGACGGGAATGCCCGGGAGTCATGCTAGACAAGGTCTTCGTAGCTGAGGGGTAATGGGAATCTACGGTATTTTGTCGAACAGCTAGCCTAATAATGGCGCGGCTTCCATTGTACAACACAGTTTACACTGTTCTACAAGTTTCGAACACGAGAAGCTCGTGGTGTATTAATATAAATTCATTTCGGAGGCTGTGAACACTAAGGGTTGATACTGGAATACCTGTCCAACGCATTATATCAGGTGACTGCATAAATTCCTGCCCTTGAAAATAAAATTCGATGATTATATTATTATTATTTATTTATTTAATGCTTTAAACCAGATGTGGTTTATATAGCATATTCAATACATGAATTCCATTAGCGTATTACATAATGGCTTAATGCGCCTCATAGCGCTTAGCTTAACTTAACAGTAATTTTGTTATTAAAAAAATTGATTCAATGAAATAAAATTTTAGTGCACAACGCTTAATAAAATCGAAAATGATTAGCAGACCTTTAATATCTGGACCGATGATTATATTTTTAAGAATACAGCTTTATTAATCAATTATATAGTTCCCATTCTCTTCTATATAATTTTTATTTAAAAATGGCTGTAGTTTCGTAATTTTTGCGAATTTCAAGAAACTGTTTTTGGAATGATGTCACAGAAAAATAAAAATTGTCTACATCGGTGCAAGGACGTGGTATCAAGCAGAAATTGTCACCCTAAAGTTCTTTCAATCTTTCTTTCATTCTTTGATAATATGTGCAAACAGTAGTTACGATTTTCTTCTCGAAATAAATAAAAATCTTTCGTTTAACTTGTGGCTTCAGCGTTAATGTCGCGAGGTTAAGGTCCCTAGTTGCTGGCCACGATGCGACCAAGCGAGCAGAAGGAATTTAATACTTACAAAAGGCAACACCTGCTCGCGTTGCTAGCGCCTACCTCCTCTAAATCATCGGCTCGCAGCCCGAGGCCTTGAAGATACCTCGCGCTCCACTCAATAACTCGCCGTTCTAAACTTGGAGCAGAAGCGATGGGCTCTGTGTGAAATCTTAAGCTGTTCTTCGATTTTTTAACGTCTTCAGAACGCCCCAACAAAAATCAGCAACCCTGTCGGGACACGCCCGAAGGCGAAGAACGTCCGCCGCAGTACCAACTGCGGCTACTGGGGGGTTGCGCAAAAGTTTAGGGTTGCGCGAAGACAAACACCAGTTGGCTGTGCTAACTATGCTCTGGGGTGTTTTGCAAAGTTCTGGCTGTCTTCGTCCGAGGGATTGAATGGCGCCACGAGATACCGCACCTTTCAACCGAAGGTTGCCACTAATTAACAAAATCATACAGTCTGAATACTTTTACGAGAATCGCTTAGTTTTTGTCGGCGTGATGGCCGAGGAAATCATCAATTAGTCATCGGCGCTAATCGATACCTAAAAAGGATACTGTGTACGTCATTGTACTTGTACTTGCGACAGAGTTACTGGTAATAATATAAAAAAAAATGTTTTATACAAAAGCTGCATGGTACAGAGGGCGAAACATTGTGACGTAAAGATTTTTTATACAGGGTGGGGCGCCACATTTTGCCATCTATCTCTCAAAACCATTCAACTTCATCTGAAACATTGTTTGCTATGCGTAATAATAATCACGTAAATCTAGATGAAGGCGGAGATTTTAAGGTCGGCTTGACTTCTTGAAAAGAAAATGTATAAAGAGTCTAGTGGAATTGAATCGTGGTCCAAGTTTGAGGACCACAGCTGTCGCTGGCAGGAGAGGGATCGAATGATCGAAATAAAAATTGTTGGTAAAACAGCGAGGTTTTTTCCGAGTATTTGGCGGCGAGTACCGAGGAGACGAGCAAACAGACGCGCGCAGAGGAGAACGACAGCGTTGACAAACAACGGGAGCGTCGTGTTGGCAGACGATAGGAGGGAACATTCGACGGTGAAACGCAGTAGGCTTTCCGATCGTCGTTAAAATAAACGCCCACGCGCTCCTCGTCGCGTAACGCCACGGTGAAAGCGATAAAAAGCATCAGCTGTTACGCGGATCGTTGCGCGGGTGTCGCAACGGAACGCTTTGCGATCGCGTAATCGTAATGGGTGCACGAGAGCACAGGTAAACACCTGATCCGACCGTTTGATCGGGAAAAAGGCTCGCAATTCGACTGGAAACCCGGCTCAGCCATCTGTAGCTCTGTCGAGCTCTGCGAAAAAAGACGACTCTCCGGTGGATTTTACGACGGGACGTGCAAATATCACGGAATTCTCTGTACCAGCTGCGACCTTGACACTAACCTAGCGCAACGGCCGACACTAAGACCGGGTTACAAGCGGAAATGCCGTGCGAGGATCGTCTCCTTCGACCGTAATCTTATCCCGTGGATGCGCGGTCTTGTCCCTCAGGAATACCACAGGATCGTCATCCTCGATTTTTTCCCGGCTCCGTGAAACTTTCATAACGAGAGTCAGAAGTTGTCCTCCTGCGCTATTTCAAGGTTCCTGCTCTCCGTTGAATGGAACCGCTAATCCAGGAGAAATGTCTTTGCTTTTTCCCTCGGAAGTCGGACAGCTTCAATATTTCATCAAGCACTAATTTCCATGAGACCCCTTATATGGAACGGGTGAAAACCATCAAACTTAAGTTCACATTTTTTGAGATGTCTCAACAACAGTAGGATACAGAAAAGAATTTTCTTCTCAGACTAGGTGTATTTTTTCTTTGTTGGCATCGTCTTTATTGAAACGGTGATATCGCCCTCGAAGGGGTGGATACATTTTTCGAGATATCTCGGGAAGTGGAGAACGGGGGAGAGGACTTTTCTTTTCAGACTGTGCGTTCTCCAATGAACAGACAGCGGATCGTTATCTTATCTAGACAGCGGAAAAATATTCTGCCTGTATTGCAACTGGAGTGAAATAGACATTGATTTCCTTTCTTAACACATTATCTATTATCTCGTAATTTCTTCAATTGATTCTTCATCGGCAATAGTCAAGATAAGGAGATTTTGAACACGGATTTGACTCTGACGTTTTCAGCATATAATTAAAAACTGCATCATGTAACGAAGGTACGCGGTCGCTCGATAATTGTCTCCGTAATCTACGCACGCAGCGACCTATTATCTCGCCAGATCTATCGCAGCTATTGTTCCACGAGATTACTCAAGGCAATGCGCAGATGGCTCTACCTATCGGACGCTCCCCTGACGTAGGCTTTCCTTACAAACATCTGCTGGCCTGCTGTACCGTAAGCATCACTCGGGGATAATCTAGAAACTATGCTCGGGAGGATTGCAATTCAATTTGAACCTCCATTAAATTGAATTTTCTCCACACTTTCCTCATAGGCGATCTACATTCGAGACATGTATTTCAATAGAGGCGGATACGGTTTAGCACAGATTATGCGAATGCTTAGCAAATGCGATGCATAACCATCAAAGTGAAGTTACGTAAACGTTACATGCTTCTCGTCGTTTCTCTTCGCATAGATTAGAATAAACATCTTTCGTCGATTTAGTGTATGCTTAGGAACTGGTTTTAGCAATTTAGAGTTTTATGTATGGCGACGTCGAAGAGCTAGACTTGAAATTAATGCTTACTACAATCTATTGAGTAAACCAAATTCTATTAAGACCTATAAGATGTAAAAATGGTACAAGAATTATGGTCATGATAAACATTGTCTCTTGGATTGTTGTACCATTAAATACAATTTTATTTTATGTGACTTTCTTTATATATAGGCTTTCGGTAGATAAAGTGTTTAATAAATAAATTGATATTTACGGCGCACAGATTCGATCCTACGTTACTAACTAAGTAGTTTTGCAAATTAATATAACAGTTATAAAGTGGTAATTTCGAATTGTTTAAATTGGTCTCGGTATGATTTAGAATTATTCGAGGACCAATGTTGATTTCGGATAACGTTAAAAAATATACAGAAGCGAATTGCTACATGTTTGACGTCGATTCAATCCAGCAAGGGTTAATTAGCGAGCAATGATGTTAAGGTCGGAATCCAACTGGTTGAATGGACAAGTAACGTGACCAGAGCTATTCCGTTTTGCAATCACCAGCAGCAACTTGTTCGACCACAGTTCGCAGTGTGTCGCAAAGTGCAGAATCGTGCGATCCGATCGAGTGTTTCGCGCTATAGGTAGTTAACGAACGTGGCCCGGTATCGCTTGAAATTATCGCCAGTTTTCCAGAGTTTCGATTGCGTCGTTTTCTCGGTTGCTCGCCGATAACGATATTACACAGGCGACGTGTTTGTCTCACAACGTTTTAGTCTAATTATCGATCACGCTGTCCTGGCCAGCCGCCCACGCGCGTCACTACGACAAACGAAGCCTGAACCTTTCCGCGCGACGAAAATCACCGCCATACACACACCGAACGATGTGTACAAGCGCATACGTGACGGACACCTGTTAACGCGAATGACACACACGCACCGGCGTGCGATAATCGGTCACCGAGCATGCTTTACGAGAGAGAAAGTTGCGATAAACCTCTGCCTATACCTGTGCCTCTCTCGTCACGACTCGCTTCACATCAATGAAAAGATTCATGCCCCGCCACTCTCTTTCCTGGTCGCCGTTCGTTCGCCGATTACAGCCACCTTGTAAACACGCGATATCAACTTTGAAGTTCAGAGATACAGGCGAATCCGCGAAACTTTTCAGCTACCACTGGTCCGACACTTTCCGAATTGTTTCGCAGCCAGCTCGACACATTTATGTGCTCATCGGGTCTTGAATCCTGGGAAAAATTAATTAATTATTGCTACAGATTTCTACTTTGAATTTGTCTTTTTCTATTTTCAATTTATCTAAAAAAAAGATTTCTGCTTTTAATTTATCTGTGGAAAAGTTGCTGCAGATTTTTACTCATAGTTTACCATTAATTTCTATTCTCAATTTGTCTGTGGAAAAATTGCTACAGATTTTTATTCATAGTTTACCATTCATTTCTATTCTTAATTTATCTGTAGAAAAATTTCTACTTTCAATTCGTCTGTGTAAAAATTGCTACAGCTTTCTACTTACAGTTTACCATTAGAAAAACTGCTAAACTTGTACTTTCTACTATTGAGGCACACGCACACGTATCGGCACGAGGGTTAGCTGAAGATTATTCGTGCAATTTCCGAAGAGGGTATGAGGGTTAATAGGACACTCGACAACACCGATGGTCATTTCGAAAGATATTGCGCAGGTAGCGATGCGTCGATGCTGAAATTTCACGCATCAAAGGCTATCGGTTGCGCAACAGCAATAACTGTGGTCGCCGTCGGTACCATTATGATTTCGGTATCGCTTTACGCCGGTTCCGCAAACTGCGATCGATACTCGGAATAGTCGAGCATCTAATTCAGGAATAATATTCTCAGATTTCTTCATTGATCCACCAACGCGTACCATATCACACTGTAACTATTCTAGAGGGGAACAGTGAATCCTAGAAAATTTCAAATGAGTTAAATGATTGCATATTTTAATATTCGCGAAATAACAGGTTGTTGCATATAAACAGATTCAATTTCCTCCAAACAAGACTTATTGATCTAGATAAGAAAAGAAATGAGTTATTAAAATTCTTAATGGAGGAGTCAAATTTTTAATCTGTTTATAAAACTAAATATCTATACACAAACTATAGTATCTTAAAACGATATTACGATAAACCTGCAGATTATAAAATGGGATTCCCAGCTCAAAGGACATTTCACATGCGACGCCTAATGCAAATACAATCTTGAGTACACAGTCGACATTGATCCGACTATCGATATAAGAACTGATATTTGCGGAAGGATCAAACACATGCAAATGCGAGTGGCAGAGAGCCCAGCGTTCCCGTCCATTCATTTCAATTCAGAATCCGAGTAGAAAGTGGTGCGAAGCCGATTGCTGTAGGACTTCTCCGTGGCTCTGCCGTCCATTTATCTCTTTCTCTCTTTCGCCTTTCACTCTCGGCCCGGAGAATTATCGATCTAAAAGAGCTTTGTTTCCTGCTCGTCGAGCGGGCAGAGCGGTGTGGGACTGCCGGTGTTACGACTGCCGGCCACGCCACCTTGAGTCCGGTACCGATGCACAAGGTGTACGGGAGTCAAGGCCAGGGTCGCGTTTCCGTGATCGCAGCACGGTTGAGATCTCGTAATCTTGCGCCGTAATATTGTCGCAGTGATCCAGTCCATCGGAATAGGATTCTAGAATTCCATTCCTTTGGCAGACCTCGAAAGCCGATAGCTACTTTGTCTAGCGATCTTCATGGCTCCGTGAATCGGCTTTTCTTGTGAATGGGAAAAGTATTAGCCTGAATCGAAACCTGCCATGATCCTGGTTCCATCCTGGATTGATTTACATGCTCCAACGATGTTTCTGAAAGAGACATTTTTAAATAATTGATTAAACCTCTAGTGCATGGCTCAGACATTCCTTCTAAGAATTCTTTTTTGCAGAAACTGTATACACATCATAATGCGAACGTTAGACTACGGATCTTTATACAAAATAAAAATGTTCTGCATCGATTATAGGTAGCAAAAATAAAAATTGAGTTCGTCCCTTAACGATTTTGTTACATTAAAAACAACATTACGATGTTCTTAAATTATTCTAATCCTTTATTGTTTTATATTTCACCCAACCAGTTTCTTCGTAAATGCATGAAGATCCGCAGTCTTGCTATCGTTGTTACATTTCGTAATTGAATTGATTGAAAGATAATTTATCGAAAATTGAAATAGTATACGTAAATTGAATTTATAAATTTTCTAACATTGAAGAATATAGATACGTGTACACACTTTCTTAAAACATTGTTAGCGAAAACGTTCTGAGGTAAAATCAGCTGCGCGTTGAACGTGTTAATATTCATGTTTAAAATAAGGGGCAATATTGTAGCGTAATTTCCAACCGGAAGGCGAAATTATTAAAATTTCAAGGGGCAGATGTATTTACGATGCGCGCCGTCCGAGTTCGAGCTGGTATTAGTAGTTTCCGTTTCTCCTACCAGGTTCCACGTTCGAAATCGCGCGTGTTTTACAGAAAAAGAAAAAAAGTTGTGTGTGTTCACCCTGTGGCTGTATACATAGCCGGCAGGAATTTCCTTTATCAGGCGCCATTCCTCGGTCGTTTCGATTACGTCGGCATTCCCACCGAAGGCTGTAATGTCTGACCAGCACGAAATGATTGCGCATAAAACCCGCACCGTTTATCCCGGCGTAAAGCTGGTGTACTCGGCGAGAGAAGTCAGGGTCAAGGACGTGTCCAGACGACGACGGGCACACGTGATGCCATGTCGGTTTTTCGAATCCGCATTTGAATCGATGCTTCCTGCACGCCCGCCCGTCGCCTACGGTATAGAGGATGCTTAACGAGCTGCGGCTGAAGCTCAACGACGATTCGAGGAGCTTTGACGAACCGCTGTCATGATCGCGTGTACCTCTTCATCTCTTCTAGGTGCAAATTCCCTTTCACATGGTCGTCCTTCTTCATCTGTCCCTTCGCGCGTGGCAGCTCGCCAAAGTCGTAAACCGACCTCCAAAAGCAGAAAATTACCCGATTCGATCCCAACCTACAACATATGGCTGCACGAAAAAACGCCGCATGTATAGTGAAACTATATGAAATTCGGAGTTCTTCCCGAGAACCATAGATGTATGAAGCAGCATCAATGCAACTTCATGAGTGATTCATTTTTAATTGAGAAGTATATAGTTATTTATGTATGCGATGTCACCTTGTGCATTTTATGGAGCTCGCTTCCCTCTCCTGGATTTCCGTTTACAAATATTATCCGGACTTGTTCCCTGAGCTTTTCTGTTTGAGCCACGAGGCGTTCCAGCCGGTCGCTGCTTAATTAATGTAAAACGTGTTTATAAATTGAAAATCATGAAGCCGTGGCGCTGGTTTATCCGTAAGCCGTCGTGCTCACGTGCCGTTCTAATATTAACCTTAAACCAGGCGAATTAGGTTGCATGACTTTTCACTCGGCAGGCAGCGTGAACCCGTCAACTTCGTTCCCCAATTAAACCGATTTCTGAGAGGGCGAGAGACTCGTTACATTATTACGAACGTGCACCGCTCTTTCGAACACGGCGCGTCGCCTCGCGTGCACGAAAATGCATCGTTTTAATAAACGTTCTATACTCTCTTTACGTTCTCGGTAAACAAGCACCTCGAATCCGCTCGATACGAAATTAACTTTCACCTGGGAATGAATTTTACGCGCGAAAGGGCGTCGCGTCTCGCGCCGCGTCGGACGGCCAAGTTTTCGCATAGCCGCCGCCGCCGCCCGGCCGATATTGCGATCTAACTTTCCCTTCGAAATTAATTTGCGTTCGTTCGGCCCCTCACTTGCCCGAAAGACACCAGATAAATTGAGACAATTCGTGCGGCCCTCGCATTTGCATCGGTTTCCGAGATCGAGCCAGCCGATATGTAAATCCGCGACCGGTTACACACCGCGTGCGTTGCATTTTATTGTGCTACGTTCGTTTCGGGAACTGTAACCTCAGTCCTATCGCCTAACTCATTCTACAGGCTGCTCCGATAGCGTATGGACAAATGAAATGATCGCATCGTCTCACGGAAGCTTCGAACCTGAACAATTCCTCGTTTGGCGCAACCTAAAATTAAAAGTTTTCTTTGTATAAATATGAATAATACCTCATACGATACTTAAATGTTTAGTAATTGATTAGATACCAACATATTTACTAAGATGAACATTTACATCAAGTAAACGCTATACTGTTGTAAACTGCGGATCTTTACTCAAAATAAAATAATGTGTCTCATCAACGAGCTAACTTCAAGACAGATGTACTTGTAATTACAAGCGGTTTGGAAACACGGTTCAGGAATTTCTAATGTTACACCGATTGTTTCGGAGGTGTATCTCGATAGGAGTCTCGTTGATCTCTGAACCACCGTGTGAAAGTTTGCTACCGCTATTAGCCTTGAGTTGGGTCTGAGCTCGAGTTCCGCTCGACATAAACAAGGCACGAAGTGGTCTGAAAACGAGGATTAAACATTTGTACAGCGGTTGTAATGATAGGTTTACGGGGTGATCCTGATTGCAGCATTGTGGGTTCCAGACCCACTGTGTGAAAGTTTGCTACCGCTGGTGCGCCGCGTGCAAGTCAGGTTTAATTCTCTTTTAGAGGTTGAAGAAACACAAAGCAGTTGAGAAACAGGGTTGAGACAATTGCGGAACCTCTATGGGGTGGTTCGATAGGGTTGTCCTGATTGCAGCTTTGTGAAAGTTAGCTAGTACCGCAGGTATCGGTTTAATTCTTTTTTAGAGTTCGAAGAAGCACAAGAGGTTCGATAGGGTTGTCCCGATTGCAACTTTGTCTTTGTTAGTCCTAACAGGACCCTTGTCCAGGTCCTACGTTATCCAAGTTTGTTACCAACTGCAGGACAAGACCAGTGCTAACAGTTCAGGTCACGCTCTCAGCTGCCAACAGAAGTCCCTTCAAGAAAAGTGTCACTGCTGTGAGCAGCCTCAACCAGGGAGCACTGAAAAATCGTTAGAAGTTACACGACGCTGACCCGCGCGACTCTTACATAAAATCTAGGACAGGAATGTTCCGCAACAGCTTCCACGGCCGATTATTTACTTTCAACCGGCTGGTTGTTACCGAGTTAGCAGTCGATGCCTGTTGCCACGGAAATTACGGCTGCCACGTGTGTTTCGCGATTGATGCTTGCGTTTACGAGTCGCAGCCGATCATTGCGGTTCTGCAATCCGGAACAGGTGTCTTCTCGCTCTCCGGTATTGTTCCAGGGAAAAGTGGAGCGAACTCATCTCTCTCTCTCTCTCTCTCTGCTCTCAATATTTGAATACAGAGAACCTGTTCCCCTGGTTTCTCCCCCGGCAGGAAATATGGAGATTTCCTTAGAACGGGGCGAGGACACTTTGCGTACAAGGGTATCAGAGCTAGCACGTGGTAGTTATTTTAAGACCCGGCGTCTGGAGCGTCGCCCTCGGCTAGGCCTCCTCTTTATCCTCTTCCTCGTAAATATCTACCCTTTCATTCCACAAGCTGAAAAGGATCCGTCCCTGTAACTACCTTGGCCCCGAGTTCTTCCGCGAAGATGAAAAGATACTGAATGTTCTCCCTTGCGTTAGGATCACCTGTCCTCCTCCCTTTGCTACCTTGCTACCATCTTCTCAACTGTCCCGGTAACTCGTTGATCGGGTAACGCGTTTCCAAAGGAAAATCAACTTTCCACTTTGTCTTATCATATTGTTTTCTTGCTTCTATCCGCAGTTCCATCAAACTTTGCTGACGTACACGCGGGACAAGGTATGGGACTTTCATTTCTACGTGGCCAACGGCTGGCCCGAGGATGCGATCTGCCTGCACTTCCCTGGTATGACGTTGTCGGTAAGTATGAAACAAGTCTACGTTCCCTTTCAGATTACGGCCGATCGATAGCGCATGGTCTGCTCCCGATTCAGGAATTTGCTGACATTTCGCTTGAACTTTGAAACCGTGGACATGTCCCCTGAAAAATAGAAATAAATAGTTGGTTTCTATCTTACACGAGGTTACGTATTTTATAGTTATATCTGAACAAATGTTAGAAGCTATTCACTAGACAAGCTTCTTTAGCAGAAATAAAAATTGTATCTATAAAATAAGCAATATCTCTATCACGTAAGTCGCGAGTTTCGAATAATTCATCTGCAACTGTTCGTTCCAGACGTATTCCTCGCAAATTTATTATTTTCATTTCCAAGATAGATGGACACATAGAGAGCACTATAAATTCCATAAATAACTATACGAGAAAATTGATTTCCCGACAGAAGGTCGCTAAATTTCTCCGCATCGAGGACACGACTCGGCGCCACGTCCACCCGCGCAATTCCCCAATTGCGTCGACAAGAAAGAAGTTATATACCGCATGTTCGTGATTCGTTTCGAAAAAATGTGACTTTCGAAATTCGCCTACGAAAATTGCAGGCTCTCTGTCGCGTGCGTCCTGCAAATCCATCTTCTCTATCGGCAAGGGTGCGGAAAAGTTGCCCCACATCCTTGTCTGGCTCCCGGCCAATCTTTTGTTTCACGGGCTTGCCATTCCGTTTCCTGTCCTCGCCGTTGACTCCTCTAATCTGGCGCTAGTTGATTCCCTCCCCACTCTGCTCTTTAGTTAATTACCGCGCCAGCAATTTGTTGATTCGACGGGGCTCTCCTCGCGTGTGTCCATTCCGCAAGCGCGCGGGACCCCCGGCATTTTATAAATCAAAAGGCGTCGCGAACCTTGACATTTCCCGCGGGATTTATCGCCGACGCCGCGAGAAATTATGACGCGAAACGTTCGACGCGACTCGCGTCATCTATCCGCAGCATACGCTCCTCGGAATTGGGGGAAATTGATCGGGACTTGCAACACGAGGACGAGATTCCCAGAACCTTTCATAAGGAACTGACGTTAACCACTTGACCCTCTTGGAATTTTTAAAATAATCAGAATAGTTTTTTAGGGGATCTGTTTCCCTTAAACTTCAATTTTCCCCAACTTTAGGAATTAGATGTACAGTTATCTTCAATATGCCAGGTCAGCCAGGTTAACACCTGATAGGTAGACCCGCTAGCTCTACCTAATCTTCTCTGTGGAGCTTCATCTACTAGGCGTTTCAAAGCCTCTGCTGTTGTACTCATTGATGAAGACAGCTCGCTAACTGGAAGCTTGAAATAGCCGTCGCCATTGATCAATTTATTAGAGTATCTCCGAGCATTAGACCGCGACTTTGAAAGGACTATCAGATGCTGTTAGGTCCTGTCCGATCCTCCTCTAACTTGGTTATTCGAATTGGCTTTTAGTCTCATGGCCTGCTGTACGAGAGCGTGGGCATCTTTTGTCCTAACGACCGACTGGAGCTGCTCCAGCTGCTGAGGGACGAGGACGTTCTGATCGACTGGTCGAAGCCGTTTTACATAAACTTCGTCCACCACGACATCGCCGAGGAACTGGCACGGCTTTACGAGGACACTGGGACCATCAAGAGGGTAGTTGGCGACGTGTTCGTCTGTCAGGACACCGAACACGTCGACGATGTCCAGGACTCTGAAGAGGACGTCGATCCTGACGTCGAGGTGATGCCGTTGAAAGGGGAACACGCGGAGGCTATACACGAGTTGTATCCGGCCAATGATATGGAGTGCCACGAGGTTTTTCTACGGCTGATCAGGTCCCTTTCTGCGGGCGGGGTGTTCGTCAAGGGCAAGCTGGCTGCGTGGATGGTGCAGTCTTATTATGGAGCCATGTTCTCCATGCAGACCAAGCCGGAGTACCGGCGGAAAGGCTACGGAACGAAATTAGCAAGGTAGGCACTCTTCGTCTTCGGATGTCATCGGTTGGTTGCAGTAATTCGTGCCGTTATTATATACTGCCTGAAGAAACAAGAAAATGTTAAAGAGAAATGTGGCACTGTTAACCCGGTTCATATTTCTTTTGCTACCGTTTCGCAATAAAATGTAGCTTCTTAAAAACCGACACCATTTGTATTGGTGTAATAAAAACATTAAAGAGAAAAGAGAAATTCGAAAAAATTGACTGGATGTTGCATACAAAGAGTAAGCGCTACAATTTTGAAAACTGAATTACTTCATGAATCAGAGCAACGTTTTGAGCCATCTATTCCCAGCGACACGAATTAACGCAACCTTCTAATGTTTTTTTCCGCCTTCTTAATTAGAGGGCATTGTCTCACTGAACATGAAATCGCAGGTACCTGACGAAACGGGTAGCCGACCGGGGCTACCAGCCTTTCGTGGTGATACTTCCGGAGAACGAGGCCAGCCAGAGTCTGTACAAGAAGCTGGGCTTCAGGAAGCTGTACCAGACGGTTCGGATGACGTTCATGCCGTCGGCGTGGCAGGAAGAGGAGAGCGAGTCGAGCAGCATCCTCAGGGATAATCTGGAAAACGCGGTTAGACAGTTGACGATCGAGCAGAAGGTGTTGAATGCGTTCCAGAACGAGGAAGTTCTGGAGGAAGGTGCCGAAGATTGTGTAGAGGAAGACACCGAAGCGATCGTCAAGGAACCTCAAGAGGATGTTGAGCAGAGCGAGGATCAGCCTGTGGAGGAGGCTGAGGTCGCCGAGGAAGTGGCCGAGGATGTAGTAGAGGTGATCGAGATGCCAGGTGAAGAGGTGATAGTGGAGGAAGTGGCCGAGGATGCTGAAGTAGCGACGGAGGTACAGGAGCCGTCGGGAAACGTCGAGGATACGGCGAACGACGGCGGTGGCGATCAGGGAGACGGAGGAACGGACGCTGCCGACGCGGAATAATGAAATTACACGTTCGATTATTCGATAAATGGTCCACGATTTAAGTCACGTTGCTCGCTCGGGGGCTGCTCTCCCTGCCAGAGGTGGTGGCGTGCAGCAGCACGCTCGCCTCGCCCCGAAAAATCTATTCATCGATCGGACCCCGTAGTAGCTAGACGAACGTCGTCGTATCGACGAACAATCAGAACCAAAAGCTTGACGAGCATAATATTTTAATCCGCCGGGAATAACACAGACGATTGTTTCAGTGTCCTCGTTTTAGGCGATTTAACCGGTAGCTTTTGTAACAGCGAAATCGACTCGATGAGAACAATTGAAAGTAAACAGAATTACCAGTCTCGTGCGATAGACGTCCGTACACTTTTTCCATGGTCCCGGGATGATCGATGGTGTGTCCTAGGGTGGCGTCGTTCCTTAACGGGAGGAGAGAGGCCCCCGAGCGACTCGCGCGACGGTATAGAGAAGCTGAAAAGGGAGACAGAAGGAGGGTAAAAACAAACAAAGCAAAGCAAAAAAAAACAGAAATTATTTTAAGGAACTTAACGACATTAAACGGCACCGCGTTCGTGCGAGGCTTCAATTACGCGTACGATTGATGCGTACGGTTCCGCGTACGGTTCCTCATATCAGACTGTTTCGGAGAATGTCGTGAAGGTCTCAGGAATCAGCTAGATGTATCCTTTGGGTTGCCAAGGTTAGATGGTTTCAAAGTCTATCCAGTACCTCGTCTGGTATCTTCCTGTTGTATTTGGTGGGTTCATTGTTTCAGATGTTTAGCGTTGTATTTGTCATGATCGTATATCTTCGTTGCGTGGTTGACGTGGTCGATCCGGTACCGATCAGCTATGCTCTCGTCGCCGCCAAGCCGGGTTGGCCGTCCTAATCGATGACCGTAGATTCGTGGAGTTCTCGGCGAAAAAAAAAGTAATATGAAAGAACGGTACGGTACGTGTTTTTATCAAATTTTAAACTGTAAGTCAGTTAGATGTACCACGGGAGAGACCGAACCCGGTCTAGCGGCCGCGCGGGTTCCGAAAGAGAAACGTGTTCGGTGGTTTCCTCGTCGCACAATGAACAGGACACGGGAACGTTCGTACGTTAGTTTACTTAGCGACCAAAATCCAACAGATAGACTTTGAATTACGAAGCGTTCGTATCCAATCGAATCCTCTCACGAGCTGAAAGAGAGAAAGAAAGAGAGAACGAGAGAGAGAGAGCGCAAGAGAGAGAGAGAAAGAGAGAGAGTGTGAGAGAGTGTGAGAGAATGAGATAGAACACCGCGGTTCGCTCGGGAGATTTTCGCGCGGTGAATCGATCTGTGATTGTAATTCCCTTGTATAAAGTAGCGTTCCGAACAAAAAAATTCCGAAGCCTCGTGCGACCTCGACACGCTTTCCTTAATATGTAAGTAGAAGTAAAATTGCTGTGCCCGTGCGCTCGACCGTAATTGAATTTCAAGCAGAGAGCAGGCTCGTCGCTCGAAGCTTCTTCGAACGCGTACGGTATTTTTCGATTATACACGGCTGAGAGCGATGGGGGAAGTCGCGAAAACACAACAACGTACGCCAGGGACTATGTCGTTAGCCCGAAATCGAAGGTTCTTCACACGTGACTTTCCTCAGTGCTTCCGCGAACCGTAGGGAATCCCGAATTCCAGCTTTTCTTATCCGAAACGATTCCTAACCGGTGTAAAAGGAACACGCCGAAAAACCTGTGTACCGTCGCGTTTTGTCGCGGCGTCCGGTCCAGCGTGCGAGCTAAACGATAATAATATTAATAGGAACGATCCAGACGATTAATATTATTATTAGTTACAGAATTGTACGTGTATAAAATATTGAACATAACCGCGCGCAAAACAGGAGAGCCCGGTCTGCCCGGCCTCGGTTCACCCGAGGATTTAACTTAGGCGACTATAATAACTACGTAATATAGCTGGTAGCTATTGTTTGTATCGTTTTTTCTACGTTTCATAGACGCGAATCGTCGTCACCGCACGAGAAGAGGGAAATATTTAGAACAGAGGCTCGGGAGACCGTAGCCGGGACGACCGTGCGATTCCTCGAAGGCCCCTCCTTTATTTTCGATTTTCGACAGTTCCGGGGGCCAGCTGTGATATTTTCCCAAACTCCACCTATGCTCCGGTTGCAAGTACCAAATTCGCGGGGGGCCAGCTGCGACCTGGACCACTGTTTTCCGAATGAAACAAGCTCCGAGACGAATATTTCATTCGGAAACCAGGTTGCAGCTAGAGGCGCGCGAGAACCCGAAGATGCGCGGTACCCGATGGTCAGGACTCAGTATAGATCGAGAATTTGATTCGGGATCGGGACGGGTTCCCGAAAATTTCCGGATTCCATCGGGTACCGGAAATTGTCGGGTTCTCGCGCAGCTCTAGTTGCAGCTAACCCCGTGGTTTCCTCTAGGCAATGAGTCTCTAGATCGTCTTTGGACCGACGGGACTCGCCCATTGTCCCGTCCCGGGACGCAACAAATTTCAATTTCGATGAACAAAACGAAACCAATCGCGCGTTCGGTCGCGGCCACCCCGGCGAGAGTAATTGTACCCCTCGTGGACGAGTTCGATCGCCGCTAGTAAGTTGCCTTGTGTTCATTTTTAACTAGTTTCCGTTACTTCCGGTTTGTGCACAAACCTCGAGAGAACAATCATAATATTCGTTTACTGGCGCGAGCACTCTCGTCTGGCGCGGCCGCGACCACTCTGTTTCCGAACAACTTACCTCCTAAAGCTATTCAATGATCGACCAATACAGGCGTCGATAATACATACACAACGTAGACCAGCGTCGCTCGTACGGCGACCCTAATCGCGTTTACGGTGCAATGGAAATTCGATACGATTCGCCACCTTCCGGGTTTACACGATCAACTTGCAACGGATTAGGATATAATCGAATATTATAAATTGTTAAGCGTCGGTGAACAAGAATTCAATGTAATGTCCCCGTCGAACGCGTTCCGCCATGTTTGGCCGACACAATAATTGTAACCTCAGCCGAGCCAGGATCCGCGTAAACGTAAAAAACTCGTACACTCGTCGAGGGCTAAGCTCTAATGGAAACTATACGGCCGTTGCGACGAACGCGAATTCTATACCTGGAACGAATCGAAACAAGAAACACCGATATTCAACGGGATTCTGTCAGAAATCGATCCTACGCAAGAAATCAGTTTTATATTTGCCGGAAGTTCACCGTAAACAAAGTTCCTAAAGTCTGTTTTCATGTATTACACGGAGCCAGATATTTTCGTTCACATCATCTCTTCGATTAAACATTCATTGCTTTAAGCGACTCGTAAGCGTAGTGACTATGCAAATTTGAAACTTCATTTTTGAACTGACTTTGGAGAGGAACGTTGGACCAGCAACTATTCAAATTCAGAAATTCATGTTTCAACTAACTCTGGAAAGGTATATTCAACTGATAACTATTCAAATTTACAAATTCATTGTTTATCCGTCATAAAAGAGAGGGATCATCGGAGTAGAAATGCAAATTTAACACTAACCCTAACCTTATTATAATATATGTGCTCTAGTAAAGATATATATACAATCAATTCTAATAACATCATTTTTGTTTCAATAATTGTAAAATAATCAATCTTGAACCAGTCATTTTGACTTTGGTTTAGAGTTCAAAATACATTTTAGAACCGACTTCGAAAAGGAAGATGTTTTCCATTCGATCAATATGTCTTGTTGTTTTCTATTTGTCGAACGACTACTCTGTAATGGACAGTCCCGATTAAGAACTTCTTCGAATTGGTTTGTATTTATTATTGCAATATAATCGAGTCAATCAATTATTATTAGGATCGTCTGAAAGAATTACATTACAAAGTGCAATTTTCTACCTCGAAGTTGATTAATTAAACGACTTCCATTTTCTGAAGCATCTTTAAAAGCCAATTCGACCATAAACGCGGTAAATTTTTGTTAGCGGACGTCGACACGGTTATCGATTTCATTCTGTCCTCATAGAAGACTCTAAAATAGCATAAATGACGCCATCGGTTTCAAAGGTTATTTTATTAATTTTATTTTATAAAAGAGAATTTCCGGCAAATAAACAAATTGTTTCTTGAACCGAGTGGTATTGTCGACTTTCCCAGCGAGTATTCTGCGAGATACCTTTACCCGGAAGAAAGAGGAAAAATTCGTTTTAGTTCCCGCATTCCAACCTAGATAGCGGCGCGGTGACGTTACGACCGTTGGGCCGCAGATTTTTCAGAATTGGCGCGCACGGGTTGCTGTTCGCATCGGTTCTCCTACGAAGCTGTGTCAATTAGTATTCTGGAGTGATAAAAGTTAGTGTATCGGTGGTTACGGTGTTTCGTTTCGTTCTTGAACCCCTTCTCGTATAACAATCGAAACTCTAACGAAGATTTCGAATGCGAACCACCGAGTACGTATGACGTACGTCATTCTTTGAAGTCGACAGAAAACATTGATTCTCGAAATATTTAAATGACCGTAAATGTTTTGTTTTCTTTTCCATTAGGCGATTATTCGGCGCGAAGAAGTCGAGAAAGATAATACGGGAAGAGGTTATAGATTTCCGATGACCGTTCTATCGCGTAAAATACTTGGAAGACGTCCGATGTACCTTCTCGTCCCACCCGTTGGCCGTCGCACGAAAATAAAAGGAGAAAAAGGTAGATTTTACTCGTCTCTTCAACAGTATAGTCCGCGAAGACATCGATCGTTCGAATTCAGTTTGATTTGAGACGATTCGACCCGTGATACGCGCACGATTCGCACAAAAAAGGAAGAAAATATTATAGTAAAGGGTTTCTCGTAACGGCTCGGCGATACCCACCTTCCCTCCGTTTACACAGGTTTAAATAGATCGATTTGGAATTTACTCGCGGCTTCGCTTTCCTCTCAATTTCTCGACTCTTTATCTCCGACTCGCGTGCAATTGTCCCACCGATGCAGAGACAATTGGAGAGAGCAGCCGGGCTGCAGAATCGTGGCCGATAAATTTTGAATATTTAAAATATTTTCTTATCGCGTGATATTTACGAAAGCAACGCCAGAACTCTCCGTCGTGTTTGTCGCTCGAAGCCCGTCTACCCTTCTAAATGTTTCTGCATCGATCACCGAGAGACCGAGTCCGGTTCTTACTCGCACAATACAGTACGGACACGCCTGCATATGAGTTCGCTTTGGGCACCTGATTTCCTCGACCGTTAAATCGTTTCTTCTAACCTACAAAACAAACGATAATTGGTGGCTATTCGCGTCTTTCATTCGTTCCACGCTTACTACCTCCCACATACCCCCTGAACAACGTTTTCTCTTTCCTCTTGTTACGCTATTCTAACGGAAAAGTCAGTGGTAATAGTGTCCAATCGAGAACAAAAGCACCGGCGGGAGAACAAAACAGAGAAAGAACAAAATACTATATATGGACGGCGTGAATAACAACAACGAAATAATTAACAATTAAATTTATACCAAACCCGCATCTAGAACTCGCTAATTCCTAGCGCTGTGTGAGTCAATGTCTCGCGAGATAGGCCTACGATCCGTCTGTTTGACAACCTACACGAACACACACGTACACACTTCTTCTAACGCTTATTGTAAATATATATATGATATACATATATACATATATATACATAAATATATCCTTCCTATTTCCTCGTGCACGTTGCCTTTAACCGCAACAAAAAAAAAGAATCTTTTTCTCTGGAAACAAACGTTTAAATCTCAGTCCCGCGACGAATGAAAGTTTACCAAACAAATATTTAAAAAAAAAGAAAAAAAACGGGAGAAGGAACAGAGAGATTAGAGAGAGAATGATAAAGAGATGAATTTATTGCGAAAGCATTGCGAGCACGGTTTAATTGAAACAAGACGATAAGAAATATAGGTTAACACGCGCGGAAACATAGCGTTCGGAGGGCGCCCCGCGAGTAGGCGTCGATCCGTGTGATTTGTATGTTCGAAAACGGAGAAAACAAGAAAACAAAACGTTGACGAGACAAATAGACGTTGGGCGGCGTTAGTTTTGTGAACACTGGAAACTGGAAAAGAGCTTTGGGTAATAAATGAAACAAACCAATACGATTTCTTAACGACGGTGTCATTTATTGCTCTCTCACTTATCGACACGGCCCATCCAGCACAAAACCATTCCGTTACAACCATCAATCTGTCCGTTATTTTCGAACTCGATCCATTTATCCTGTGACGGTTGCTCGATACTATCGTCGACAGTCCTTCGTCCTTTTATTTCGATAATCAAAACTGCACGCACCTTGTTCAAATCAACGAAAACACTTGCACTGTCGCTCAGAAACAACTGAAGTCCACAACCTTGCACTACATTTTCCATATTACATTATCGAAACTTATATTCTCACTGATAAACGGAATATTATTCGTTAACGCAGGTTTACAAGAATTATTCTACAAATTTATTTTTTTGGGGGTACAGGCTGTTTCGAAAATGTGTAAAAATTTGGATAGTACAGTCTGCGGATCTCTATGCAAAATAAAAATGTTCTACATTGATTGCGAGTAGCAGGAGTAAAATAAAAAATAAATTTCATCCCTTAATGATGTTGTTCCATTAAAAACAACATTTCCAAATTTTCCTAATCTGTTATTGTAGCATAGTTTCACCAGCCAATGTTTGCATAAACGTATAAAGATTCGCAGTCTAATAATTGTACTTCGACCTTAGAAATTGTCCTGAGGTCTGATGTACAGAGGATGGCGTGGTGTATGGTAAATTCGGTACCAAACATACAGTGAATCTATGTATCACAGATTCATTGGGGATTGCGAGAGTCTACATATGTAGTTTTGCGCGACAATGCACGGTGGAACGGGAACGGTCCGAAATGCGCACCGGTGCGCAGTAACGTGTCGCAGACGTTGGATCCGCGTGACCCAGAGGCAGCGCACGGTCGAATCGGGCACAGAATCATTGTAAATATTTCGACGACATCGTCGCGTCGAGGTTGTCACAAATCGTATACCGCGTGTCACACAGCTGACAAGTTCGACGTCGAAGTAGCATCACGTTTTGCGACCGCGAATTCACTGGCATCACTTTCAGTTGAGTTCGGTAGATCGTAAGAGTCCATGGAGCACGAACGTCGTCGGATCAAGGTTAGGGCACAGAGAAAATCGGCAAAACACAGGGCGTTGATCGTCACCGACAGGAATCCAGTGGTATCCAGAGAACGGAGGTGGCTCGGTCTGCGAACAGAGATCGTGGGAATGAGACGGCGAGCACGATCGCGATACGGCTGAAGTGCGATCGGTAAAAAGAAGCGGGCCGATATGAAGAAAATCGCGAACGAGTCGCGGTGTTCACGCGGCGAAGGCTCAACGAGAACGAGGAGAGACGACAGGTGACTGGATCGCTGCGCCATGCGCGTTGCCCGCTCGGGCTCGGATTCGGTCGAGCTTGCTCGTCAACGGTCGGCCGCCTCCGGCGGCTAGTGGTGGGGCGAGCAGTGTATCCGTGACGTCACATAATTAGAGTAAATACAAAGTAGTCTTGATGGGACAGCGGCGTGCGCCGCACCGTGAGTCGCTGGTCCGCGCGCGTCAAACCTATATCGTTTCGATACACGCACACCGCGCTCTCGTGTGTAGACCGTGTTCTATCCGCGCTATGTGCCGTCAGTGTGTGTGTGCCAAAGGATCCTAGATGACTGTGGGAATAGTGAGTGACAGCCGTGCAGCAAAGAAATGGAAAAGATAGAGGTGAGTGTTCGTACGTTTAATCCGCTAGAATTATATTGTGTGGTTGTGTTGTTGTTATTTTTTTTTCGGTGGTCCGTCTCCGGGTCGGACGATTGTCCTCTCTGGTTTTCGATAAATAACACTGTGCAGGGACTGTTTTATGCGCGACTGTTGTCCACGATGCCTGCCCGGTCTAAGATAACGCGTTACGCGCCGCTTTTTCCATCCCCCTTCGCTCGTTCCTTCGTCCTATACGAATTTACCTCGACTCGTGTTCTCCTCGCTACTCGTCCGTAATGCAGAAGTGACAGCGTGCTGATGAGTGGGGGTAGGGGTACGCTCAGTGGAGGGGAGGACGATCGTGTAGTTAGACATCTGGCAACGAATGCAATTGTGTGTGTATATCTGTCTCTCTCTCTCTCTCCTCGATATGCCCACACTATTAGACGGACTGATTACTACTACTTCAGTCATCCGCCACCTCCACCTCCCTCGCCCATCGTTTCCACTATTTCATTTTCATGTCTCTCTGTCAACTTTGTGACTCTGCTTTTATCTATCCTTCTCTCGCACGTTTCTTCTCCCCTCTACTCGCCACCTTCTCCTAGCCCCGCCACTCCGCCACGATTCCCCTCACTCGTGTTCCCTCTCTCTCTCTCTTACTCTCTCTCATTCTCGACCACCACTGTCTTCGTCTGTTTTACCGACTCGTATGCTTGCTTACTCTTTCTCCCGTTTACATATCTCGCTCCCTGTCTCTCGCTCCCACCCCGTCTCTCCTCGTATATTTATTCTTTCTCTCTTTCTCGTGCTTCTGACGGAGCACACTTTGTGCTTCTTACTCTCTCTTTCTCTCTCTCTCTCTCTCTCACTCTACCTTCCATGTTTCTTCTCTTGCTTTAACATGAACGTGCGCTCTCCCTCGCTCTTCTCCCCCCTCTCCTCGTGTTCTCTCATTCTCAGTTAGTGAGGTATTTATAGATGTGCCTTAACCCGATTTAACACAGCCACCTCGGTTCGCATTGTCCTAACGACGATTTAATGAGAAATTACATTTTTTTCTCACTACCCCCTCCCCGCTAGCCCCGAGTCATTTAGTTGTTCTATTTTTTTCCAGTGATATTTGATTCTTCTATTTTCTTTTCTGCCTCTCTCTGTGTGTGTTTCTATCGTTTTCTTTCTCTCCGCTCCGTTTCCCTTTCTCTCTCTCTCTCTCTCGCCCTCGAAAGCGTGTTATTGTGGTCTAAATGGAATGCGGTAAAGGAGAACCGAAGGGAATAACGCACAACAGCACTGTGGGTTCTGTGCACGCGTCCACAAGAGTTCGAATCGATAAGTGCTTCCGTTATTATTAGGACGAAATATTATGGGTGCACACGGCAGACGGATAAATAGAGCGGTCGTGTCTTGTTCGGGAAGAAATTTTAAAATCGTCCGTTTGCGTCGAGGCTCTTGTTTCTCTTCCACAAAAAAACGAAAAAACACAAACGTGTGTGTGTGTATATATAAATACGTACGGGTCTTGTCCGTGTATAAATATTTAAGTGTGTTTCACGAGAAACGAAAGAAACGGCGGCGAGTCGTTCGGCAAAAATATATTTGAGCGACGGCGTGTTTATTATTGATTTTATTTTTCTTTCATTTTATTCACCGCCCCGTTCCACCGTCGCATTCAACCAGAATTATTCATTCGACGCTCGAAAATGGAACAATAATTGGACTGTCCGAGTGCATTTAATAATATTATTTTGCAGCATCCCCACCGCTGTACGTTCTACATCTACCCCCTCGCCACCCACTCTCTATCTTTCTCTCTCTCTCTCTGCGCGTGTGTTTCGGCGGACGAATTGAAAGTATACATTTGAGAATTAAATCGATAATACGGGGTCGCGAGTCACGGCTGGTAATTATTGTATCAGAGTCCGAGGAGAGCGGCGAGCGTCATTTTTGTTATCGTAACTCGTCGGAGTACATAATACGCGGAGCGCTCTCTATTGTCTTTTTCTCGTAACGAGGAAACAACAAACTCGTGCAGTTTTTCGTCGCCTTTGTGCCCTCCCACCCACGCCGCCGCCGTCCCTACCCTTTCCCACCACCACCACCACACCGTTCCCACCACCACTACTATGTACTACTACCACCATCAGCAGCGGCAGCAGGCAGGAATGGTGACTTAAAATATTCTCTCTCTGGCTTTTCGAATAAAGTGCGCTTTTCCAACGAGCTATTTAACGTTCTTAGAAATTTCTTCTTCGTTTTTCTCTTTCTCCAGCTTGTGTCTCTCTTTCTCTTTATCTCCGCTCTCCGCCTCTCCCGTCGTCGCGGCACTCTCGTCCTTGCAGTCGAAGCGGGAAATATAAACTACAAGAAATGCTACTGGCAGATGCAATAATAATCAGTGCGCCGACGAAAATTCCCATTCCCCTTTCGCGACCTGTGCGCCCGAGAGCACAGAGCGTCCATGACGTAATAAAATTATATATTTATACGAGGCGAAGCTATTTGGAGTATGATAAGTGAGGCACGGTGAAAATTCTATTATGCAACATTGAATACCCTCGCACCGGTGACTGTTTTCTTTTTCCTACCGCGATAATACGTGACACACAACCGTCGGATTTTTCAACGGGAAAATATGTTTCACGGTTTCCGAATTCCGTGCTACCTCGAATTAAATTAATTCTCTTTCGACCCACTTCTTTTTTTCTCTAGAAAATTCGAGAACCCGGATAATCGCAATTACCGAGTCACGAAAATCGATACACCCTCGCCGAAACATTTTCAACGATGGCTAGAAACATTAATTAATTTTATGCACGCGCCTTAAAAATGCCCGATTTTTTCCTCTCGTTTCTGCTAATATATTCCGGAGTTTTTGTGCGCATGATAATGTAATGCATGGTAATAAAAACAAGCTTCGCGGAGTAGCAAACCGGGGAAAAATGAGTGAACTATCTACGGTTAAATAAAATATCAGTTTTGCATATCGAGATTGTCTCATTGTTCCGGCATCGCGTTTATTCGAGCGAGCCATCGAAACGTATTAATTACACCGTGCCGGGCAATCGAAATAATTTAATTAAATCGTACCCGGGGATCGTTTTCGGGATATACGTTTCGTAACTTGTCCAAGCAAAAACGAGCGGTGTAAACAAACGCATCGTTGTTGCTCACTATTTATTAATTCCGCGCATCGGATTAAATAATACGCGGACAGCGATTAAAATAATCCTATGTCCTTGCGAGCGCGCACGAACAGAAACGCGCACATACGTGTGCGTTCGCGCGCGTGTCTTCTTGCTCTGTTCCAGTGCGAACGATTCAAGTGGATCGTGAAAAATAACAAAACATTTATATTACCTTGGCTGTAATTTCTACGGTGCTCCCTTGTCTTGTTTCCCATCAAGAAGCTCTCGTTCTGCGCATACACGCTTTTCTGTCTGTGTGTGTGCTCGTGTATGTGTGTGTTGTGGTAGTAGTTACCGTGCATAGAATCAAAGGAACGCGTTGTTAGTTTCGCGTAAAATTTCCCAATTTCGAAATCCCGCCGGCGCACAGTGGCCCATTTCCATAAAATAGCTGGAATTAATCCGAAAGTTTTCGCCTTGTGACATAAGTTCGAATTAAATCTACTCCGGAAGCTTATACATACTCCTACCTGATAACGTTGTGTTCTTGTGGCCGTATTTGTTTAATAACTAGTTGTATATCAAGCCACAATAACAGTACATTTTTATAGTTATTCTTTTTTAATAAATTTTTTATTTGTTTGAATATATTGCAAGTTTCATAATATCACACATATTGACGTCTGCTAAAGTATTGATTAAAAATATGCATTTTTAAGTTCAATCTACAACTTTCATTCATTCTTTATATTCCTGTTTTTTTTGTTGCTTTCCTATAACTCTTATAGCCGCCGGTTCGAAACGGTAGAAATATTCTTTTCGGAATATTTATAAATATCGAAATTGTTCCAATAATAAAACAGTAGTGCATCGACGAAAAAAATTAATTTTCGGAGCTTTGTATCTCTTTCGAATCGGGTCGAATACGGCATCAAAAACCGATACAAATTTAGCGGCGACCTAAAATTCGCCGGGTTCGGCTCGACCTGAAAAGCGGCCGAAACAGTTCGGTCAGTAATTAATATAATCGATAGAGATACGCGTTTCGCGCAGCTTTTTGCCCCGGCCGGTTTCGCTCGGGTTGAATTCGAAAATTGTTAGGTTGCGAATAAAAAGATCTATTTTTGCAACGTGGAATTGCGTCACGTCACTCGACGGACAACGACGGCGTCGGCGATCAGCAGCAGCGCGCGCGCGCGTCGCAATATTTACGTTTAAGGATTTCAATGTTACAGAAACTCGCTTGTACGCGACGCCTCTAAAGAGATTAAACTTGGAATTTAGTCGAGCGAACCTGTAATTCACGTCGCCGATAACTTCGTTGCCTTCGTGCACTATGAACACGAACGTTTGCTGTCTGTGTGCGTTCGCTTGCTTGCTCGCTCACGGGCGCATGACCGTGTGCGTGCGAGCGGACGACAAAAACAAAAACGTTTCTCACGGCAATCATTTTCGCCCGGGGATTTATGTAATATAATATTTCGCTCGTCGTTGTACTCTTGATTCCGTCTTGTTCTCTTTTTCATTCTCGTTCTCTTGTTTTGTTCGTTTTTTTTGCTCCATTTTTGCCAACGCGTTTGCGCGCGGGTTTCAGCGAACGAGTCCGCGAATCGACCGTGAATACAGTCGATAAAAATACCGACTGGCTAAAATTGTCCACGCAAATGATAATCGTACCGTGATCCATCGGTTGTTCCTTTTCTCGTTACGGGATCGTTAATAAATTTTCAAACACACTACTCCGCGCGCGTATCGAGACGCTACAAAAATTTATGGCAACGTAATTTTTCTGGCCGCCCGGGAAACCGCGATACTCCCCGCTCTCGATTTGTAATTATAATTCGTTTCGAGGCTAGCCTGTGCATGCACACTGTTGCACTCGAAGGAGAACTGTTCGCGAAACCAGGACGTGTATGATGTCTCGTTTCCTCTCTCGCTCTCGCCACCATGCTCGTTCTCTTTTCCTCTCGTTTTTAATCTTATTACTTGAATCCGCCATCTAGTTGCCGATTCTATCTCCAGAATTAGCACTTTTGCAAATATTCCTCGCGTACCTTTTCCCCGTTTATTACCGGCGGTAACGCGGATATGTACAGCAGTGAATATAAAAAAAACGGCCGCTCGGTTTCGTCAATAAATAATTCATTATTTCTGTTCGAATAAAAAGGCAACATAGTTAAAACTCGCGATTCGTTTCCTCGTTTTCTTGCGTCTCGGAGGGGACGAGGATTTTTGTAGTACAAGGACAACTGCTTACGAAACCGACGGAGATAACGAATGTTCACTTTTCGATTTGTTAATTCGCTCGATAAGTAAGACGCTCGTTTTGTTTGAATAAAAAGGTGAACAGCTGAAACTACGTGTTTGCCTCCTGTTTTTCTTAAGCTTTGCCAATGGTCAAGGGTTTTGCCACAGATAAAGAATATACGTTTTTTTTAATTGATTCTTTAAAAGTTTTGTTAATTTTGTTTGAACAAGACAGTGCCATTTTTAAAATTATGTTCATCCTTTTTAATCTTTTTAGCCATTCACTGTTTTCATTTCAATGAAACAGTCGTTAAAATTAGGAGCATGATACCTTTCATTTTTACACCCTAAAATTGGTCAAACATTTAATCCCTGATAAAGAATATTAATTTCTTTAATTTGTTCAGTGCCATTTAAAATGGTTAAAGGTTTAGTGGGTGATAAAGAGTGTTAATTTTTTAATTTGTTTAGCCATTTACAGCTTTTATCATAATGAAACAGACACTGTTAAAAAATTAAGAGTGTTACTGATACAGAATATTCATTTTTGAATTATTTCTCAGCGGTACTGTTAAAATTCCGAGTTCGTTTCCTGGCATTCCAGCATTCCAAAAATGGCAACGTATTTTTTCACATCAGAAAATCTGAATTGTTTAATTTGCTCAGTCATACGACGCTTTCGTTTGAATAAAACATCGCTATTGTTGAAATTCGGAGCGCATTTCCTGCGTTTTCGCGCCAGAAAATGCGCGGAGAGTATTTAGTAGCACAAGGATGACCGCTTGCGAAACGACGAGGCTTTCCATTTCCTTGAAAATAAATATTAAATCCAACAAACCCCGTCGAAGCACTTATTACGACATATAATTTAATGTATGAACGCACAGAACGGAGTGCAATTATTCCCGCGTTCCGCTCAAAGTCGTTTTAACCTAATATAAACCGACAGCTCGAAGCCATTTGCAAACAAAGCAGATTGAAATTAAGCGCGTTACATGCGCGACGCTGATGCAATTGAGTCGCATTTTTTTTGTTCGTTTCAGCAATTTATTCAACGCGACCAAACAAATACAATGTACATAACATAATTTCGCGTCTATAGAGGCACAAGCCGTTGTCGGCGTGTCGAGTCTCCGCGAGACGCGCGACGGTCGATATCGATTACAAGGCTCTCGTTCTAAAATATCGCGTAAACTACATGTTATTTCCGAAGAAAAGAAAAACTATTTAGCTATTTCACAAAGTGACGCAAACTTTACGTGAGCGATAATCGGCTGGCGGCGTTTACGTCACCGGCGAGCGAATGAGCTAATATAAACATAGTTTATATCCACAGCAGAATTTTATTCCTCCGCTCTTATCGTACGAACATTATTACCTCCAACGATATTTTTATCTGCCTACAATTCCAATCTTGTAACATTACGTCGCCCTTATTCCTATGCTCTTGTTAACAAAATTCAGAAGATCGAATTTATTTTGTTCCCCACGATTCGCGTGATGCATGCAATCGTATTTTACAATTTTATCAACGAACAACGTTAGCTGGACAACACCCAAAATCTAAGATGCAAATGAATTTCCCAAGAGTTTGTCTATTTAAACAATTTCATTTGGTACATTAATTCTCCACATTCTATTATATTCACGTTACAGAATTTTTCTGTCAAATCGGATGATTTGTTTGTATTTTGAAATTTTATTAAAATCTACGATGCGTAGGAGGGTGAGAAAAATCACTGTTACGATAACAGCGCTGAAAAAAGGGAAGCTTTCGGATTGGAATCGCGGAATAATTCATCGGTCGATCGCGCCGCGAATTTTAGAGCGCGCTGTATTGTTTCCCCACTCATTAATTCAGCCGGTAATCGGCCGTGCATAGGATATTTCGTTACATTGTGTCGCGTGTATACATGTGTTTGTCAGTCTCACTCTCTCTCTCTCTATCTCTCTTTCGGCCGCGGTGTTGTCTTCGTGAGAGCTGTTGTGCGCTGGCAAACGCAAACACACATCTACAGCCTGAGTCAAATTCAACGAACCGAGCCGGACAGGTGCTTCGCTGACAATGAACCGCATTGTGTGCATTCGCGCCCGTGTGCACGAGTCCGCGTGTACGTGTGCGCCGCGCGACAACCTCTCGCGCACACCACTGTAAATCTACTTCAATTCAAATAATGATCGCGACGCTGAAACACACTATCATAGTTACAGCGGCGTGCGAGTCGGACGCGCGCGCCATACAAAAACCGGCCGCCAGATAAATTTTACGATCTTTCAACGGCCAAACGAAATTAGCCGATAATTCATCGGCGCCCCAGGCCCCCTACCCTCTGACCCCTCCGGTCGTTGCCGCCCCTGTTCAACGGGATTCAATTGCCGATTCATAATTAAAATTTGTACGCACGCGACCAGACATATTTATTCGCGCGAGCGAGCGAGCAAGCGCGAGCCTCAACGTTAGCGTATCGATCTTCCCGTTTGACCGAGTCACTGCCACTCGCAAACCACGAAAAGTTGAGGTAGCTTCGGGTTAGGCTACTTCGGTTAGGCTCGCGGAGACACTGGGCTAAATACACGGGGAAATATTTGGTCGCAAATACCTTCGTCTATAGCTGCTGTGTACGCGTCTCTTTGTTTAAAATATTTATTTACAATATTTCTTGGCGAAACGATTCTATTAACGAAAGCATTGTTGTAAGTATTATTGTAAGAAACCATAATAGTTGGTAAACTTGTTTTTAGCTGAGTACCTACATATTTGCGTGTCGCGAAGTTCATCGTTCAAAACATACTATTTACATACAATTTACCTTTCTTCAATGTTAGCTTGCTTATTTGTGTCAGACGGTTCTAATTATTCTCTATTTTTATCGAGAAGTACTCGGTACGTTTCAGCAACCGGCTCAGAAAAACGTACAATTTAATGCAATGCAATCTAGTATGATAAAATACTAGTTATAATACTAGAATATATTATATCATGATATAAAATTGTATTCTAGAATGATATATTACTAGAAATATATTATAATTTTTAATCATGATATTATATATGATGTAATTTTTAATCATGATATTATATATGATATAATTTTATATTTTGATGTATCTTATATTATATCATGATTAAAAATGACATCATATGTTATATCATAATATTTTTAATATATATCAGCATATTTTAGTACATTATAATGCATTCCAGTTACTGGATAATAATAACATACTAAAATGTAATACATTCTGCTACAGTTTCAACATAAAATTCTTAGAATGAATTTTGTCTTTATTTCCAATTCAATTAAACGATGAAATTGAATCTATTTCCCTCTCGAATTTCTTCAGTGTTTATTTCCGCGAATGTCTATGTGCCTAAAGTCCAAACAGTGCGGCGTATAAGTAACCAGAAAATGTATCTCAATAATTCGGCCTTGACGAGGTTAAATACGGATCCGTTTCGAATTTGTCGCGAACAACATCGTCATGGACAGGGAGCCGGTCACTCCTGCAACGTGTTCATCATCGAGATTAAAATCCTTTGATCGGAATTTTCGAAATCCTCTTTGCGTGGCGCGCGTGAATGCAGTGCTCGCACGAAAAAAAAAAGAAAACACGACACGAATTTTCAGCTGCCGCTGTCGGGGATTTCTCCATCTGGCACTCGCGCGTAATGCAATCGATGAGATGCAGTTTATTGCAGAACTTGCGCCTTGAGCAAACTCCCGACAGGAAATAAGCGTGTTCGGCAGAATTTATTCTGCCTTTGAACACGACTGAACGTTTACGTTTGAGCTTGTAACAATTCTACCACTGTGTTATCTATATCGTTACGTAAATGCATATTTTCCTTAACGACTGTTTTAAAAGTAAAACCGTCAAACGCGTTTAACAGTGTCCGGTTCGCGTACAGCTCAATATTGTCGAGATTGTTGTTTTGATCGATACCAAATGTTTGTCTATCAACGATTCCGAGACAAATAGCCCTTTGTCCCGTTTCAAGTTCATACGTAGCAATTAAAGTGACTTTGAAATCACTGGCTCGTTACCACTTCGGATAGCATCGTCAAATCATTGCAGACGTGTTCCCGTAATTTAGCAGCAATCAATTTACAGTAATTTCTTCGAAACAATTATCGGTGAAATTACAGGATCCAGACTGCGCGTTTATAAACTTACCTGTCGAAGCATTAATTTTTTAATTGCGCCCGCGATTCAATGCGTTTTGTTCGAGGTCTGATTCAAAGACAGTCCGAGGGAGAATTTCACAGGGTGGAGGGTCGGGGCTTTAGGGTGGACTGTACAACAGGGGGAGGATATTCGTCTAAATCGTGGCCGTTGATTCGGCGTAGTTCGTTCCTTACCCCCTTCTATCGTCTCGGGGCTACCCCCTCGGCTCGTTCCCGCTCTTTCCTGCTAACGACATTAAAGGAAAGTACCCCGTAGCTGCCTTAATGGAATTTACTTTTGTAGCTTCGCAGAGCTCACCATACTTTACAGAGTAAATTGCACCGCGAGGGCGGCTCTCGGGGAAACAAGTGTCTCGATTTGACGCGGACAATAGGACGCGTTTCTTGTGATATTATTTCGCGAATCAAAGGCAACCCTTTCCCACCCCTCTCCATCCCCGAATCGCTCGAAAAAATATCCTTGAACACGCGAGCTTTTTCACGGACCGTGGAAATTCCGGTCTCCAATATTTTTCCAGAAATTTTCATCAACAAATATCAATACTCGAATCACTGTTATGTTGGATTTGCAAAAATGGACGCAACCTTTTTTGATTTTCATTATTTTTTAATCGGACCTTTACCAATACATTCGCAGCATTTTTCAAATTAAAATGAGTCCAAGCATGACACAATTTGCTTGTGTAATTCACGAATCAGTGAAACCTCTGTTATCCGAATCGATATCTCCATTAGTTGCGAGATTAAAAATATAATAAGTGGAAACAATTTGTTGATTTGAAGTGTTCTTCTAGTCTCCTTTAAGAAACAATATTTTCAAATACTTAAAGCAAAATCATGCACTATTTATAAGAGTATTGATTTTTTTTATTGAATCTCTGCAAAATTTTAAAATGCAATTACGCAGGATTACATGATAACACCTATCGATTGCACCAGTATCATTTTGTTCTTTTCTTGGTTCTTATTGGATAAATAGTCTTGTATCTTTCTCTGTTTTTTTCTTTTCTTTGTAAATACTTATGTAGAAAAGGCCATCTGTCCGTCTATAATAAATAATAATAATAATAATATTATCGTTAGCTACACGAAATTTGTTATTGCTGGCGGTGTATCCGATGTTAAACACTAATTAAATGTTTCGCCGAGTTCCCTGGGTCGGTAGATGCTATAATTCCATAAACTTCCGTAGTCTAATTGTTACTAACCATGCTCCAGCCAGGCTGTACACTCCCGGGCATAAATAATCGAGCGCTCTCGCTTCGATAAACACGAAATAAGGACGAATCAATCTCACGGCATTACATAAACAATGAAAATTACGAGTGTTCATTAATGACTCGCGTTACAGTGCAAGCCTGTCGTACCACGAGCTAAAATATCTTTTTCACTTTTCGCGATCGTTTCGAAGTCGCCGGAATGATTAAACAACCGATCCCGGCTCCTTTATCGCATCGACGTATTTTAATCGCGCGAACGCGATTACAAATTTCGAGCTCACGGTTATCTTTCATATTTTTCGAATAATTTCCGAAATCCCGTTCAAAGCCGCAGCGGGAAAAATAAAATAAACCACACGCGGGGATTGCTTTATAAACTTGCGCCTGTATCGCAGTCTCTATTCTCGTTAGAACAACGAGATGTTCGTTGGGTTATGGTCGTCGATGTGCGTGCGCGTGGCTGTGCGAATCCATTGAAAACGGCTTTCACTCTTCGGGAACGTATAAAATTCGCATCGACGACTATAAAGCGACGGGACACGAAATTTATCGCGATGCAACTTTCCACAGGGGGTAATGTTGTTGGTATTACTGTCCGACTATTATCATTATTGTTATTATTTCATTTTATCGTCAACGTAGCGATTGCTAAACGATCCTCTGTGCTCTCTCGAGTTCGTATCGTTGCAGTCGACGACTGTTTCCTCCGCATCCGAGCCCGTTATCTTGATCGAACGAAAGCCTCTTATCGACTCTTTACTTTGACGAGTGCCTACTGCACGCGATCAAACAAATCTAAACGCGTTAGGAGAAACGATATCCGCGCCGTTTTCCAAATCGAAAAAAATACAGGAAGACGAGAACCATCCAGAAAGTGGATTTCAAATTTAATTTTCGAGACTTCTCGTCGCCGGAGATTTATTTGTTATTTCAGACAGAATTTAGTGCTTCTAATTTTCGAATGAAATATGAACATCGCTAAGAAATACACGCGACAAACGTAGTCACTATTAATCGCGAATATTTATGCAATTTATGGAAACCATCCAGAAAGTGGATTTCAAATTTAATTTTCGAGACTTCTCGTCTCTGAAGATTTATTTATTCTTTCAGACAGAATTTAATACTTTTGATTTTTTAATAAAATACGAACCGATAAATGTAGTATTATCAATCGCGAATATTTACGCAATTTATGGAAACTATACAAAAAGTGGATTTCAAATTTAATTTTCAATATGTCTCGTCTTCGTTGAATTTCACTCTATGTACAGATAAAATATATTTACTTTTTCATACAGTATTTAATGCCCCATTAAAAAACGAACATCGCTATTAAATGTAAACGCGAATGAAAATTAACGTTGACAATATTTTATTCCAGACCCTAATGAATTCACGATGACTATCAAAATTCGAATAAAGTTGAATAAAATTAAAGAAACACAATTATTTATTTTTCATAAAAATGGAAATTTGACTAACACTTACACTAGTAGAGTATTAACAACAACATCGATTAATTCTCGTTGAAATCGGTATTTGAAATGATGTGTTAACCGTGCTGAAAAATAAATTGTAATAAAAGTAAAGATGGTCGACGTGTCGGATTTTTCGCGCGGACTGTACGCGATGCTAAAATTCTAATCGGCAAAATTAGTCGCGGGGAGGGGAGGGGGGATGTACAGTCACGGCGGAAAGTCTAGCTGACCGCGTTTGCAAGTAGGAAAGTTATGAAATCAATTCAGCAACGTAGAATCCGTTCGTTCGCTAACGATGCGCGTGCGTGTGCGTACGTTTGCGTTTTGCGTTTGCGTATGCGAACGGGTTGTCGGTGTGTGCGTGCGCGCGCGTGTGTTGTTGGCTGTTATTTCTTTTGATGGGCACGACTCGCTGTTCCCCAGCAGTCACACGCGAACGAGAACCGTCTTTTCGATCGGACATTTTAGTTTTCTCTTCCGGCTGCGATCGCTTTCCTTATTAAATTCCGCAGATTAATCCCGAAGATTTCGCATGAAAACGCCAACAGCCACTATAGAAAGAGAGAGGGGAGAGGGGAGATCGATAATTAATATCGAGCGTGGAATTTTGAAGCTTTCCTAAATAATGGGAGCTGAATTGAATCGAACAACCCCGCGGCTCCGTTTCCGCTGCTAATCAACGGAATACGAGTACGTAATTACATTTACGTAATTAATAATGGTAATTGCGCGTGCGCACAATATGTGTCTCCCCCAACTTCGCGGAATGTTTAAAGAAGAAAAAATTGCCGGAACGCATTCAGCGAGAGAACAAGTAACCGCGATGGTTAATGGCAGTGCGGTTACACACTTAATTTCTGCTATTTCTGTTTAATTAAAACGTAGCTGGGCGAGGCAGATAAATAACGGATATTCTAAAGGTCGCGTGCGATAGTGTTATTAATTATAAATACAAAAAGTCGACCGAGAATGAAAAAAAAATATCTGAAAGAATAACCTCGTAAACATAAATAATTTACGAAATAATTCAGGAGTCGTGAATGGTAGTTTTTAATGAAAGAAAACAAGACGAACAAATTCGCTGATCTACGGAATAAAATTTTGAGCCACATTCGCTCGAATGTTTAGAGATAACAACAGCATTTTCATTGCGCGAGCTGAACGCGCGAATAAATAACGGAAAGAGTATAATCTGCGAAATAAAACAAAGAGAAACGAAAAGCGAGACGGAGTAATTGTAAAAAAGAAAATACAATGAACGGAATAAAATTGAGATTGAACGGGGAAAGTATAATATGGGCGGAATGAAAAATAAATTATTTATTGCAGAACACCTAATGGAAATACGTCGATGTGTTGTCGAGCGAGCGGGTTAGAGTAATTCCGATAACGATGACTGTAGCTGTGTTATCGCTACAATACTAACGGCCACTTATCGCGCGTATGCAAGTATTGAAATATTTACCACGAGCGTTTCATTAAAAAAGATAAATACCCGGGTAACCCGAAAAGTAAACAATTCGAAAATTTTCGGTCGGTTACAGTTATGTGGAAAATTATAAGTAGACAATTCTGAAATTTTGGGGCGATTGTTTCGGAGCTGGAGGATGGTTTTGTTCAAGATGGCTAATTACTGAGATCGGTTGTTCAAGATGGCTGGCTTTTTTAGGTCGGTTACAATTATACGGAAAATTATAAGTGAACGATTCTGAAATTTTAGGGCGATTGTTTCGGTGCTGGAGGTGGGTTTTGTTCAAGATGGCTGGTTTCTAAGATTAATTACAATTACACGGAAAATTATAAGTAAACTATTCTCTGAAATTTTGGGGCGATTGTTTCGGAGCTGGAGGTGAGTTTTGTTCAAAATGGCTAATTTCTGAGGTCGATTACAATAATACGAAAAATTATAAGTAGACAATTCTGAAATTTGGGGACAATTGTATCGAAGCTGGAGGTGGGTTTTGTTCAAGATGGCTGGTTTCTGAGTTCGGCTACAATTATACAGAAAATTCGTCGGATTTGGCGGGGGTGGTTGGTCTCGAGCAATTGACCTCGTTCGAGCGCGTTACAAAGCTGCCTTATGCATACGACACGCGATCGAAGCGACCGCCTTATTGAATCCGTGGCGTGCGTAAAGTAAATAGAAGGGGGCACCGTAGTGATACACAAGGTGTGTATTGTAATGCGACGGGGCTGCCGTGTAACCAAACAAAAAGACGGGAAAAAGAGGAACGAAGAAAAAATAGAGGATGCTTAAAATACATTTATGCAACGTGTCGCGCGCATTTCACGCTAATGAATACCGAAGAAGAAAGAGAGAGGAAGAGTGAGCGCGCACTACGATGATGGAAAACAAGGGGGAGAAGAAAAAGAAAAGCCAGAGACAGGAAAAATTCTGATACAGGATTTTTTTCACCGGTCTCTGGTATACAGAGGGCGCAAAAATGCTGTTTTCTTTCTTCACTGAACGTGCTAGCTCTCTTCTCTCTTTCTCGCTCTCACCTCGCTGCTTTAATGGGCTTTCCGCGCCAACACTCGCGGGTGTAGTTATCACGATTATGGTCAAGAGCATAACAGGCCTCGTTGAATTTCCCTGTAATAGTGTTACAGCGACGAGAGGAAGACCGGGGTATCGCTAATAGATAATTCCCCGGTCGACGCGTTTCGAATGCGGGAATTTTCTTTTTTCGCTGACGTACAACATTCCCGCGGATGCGTTACGTTCTTAGCTCATCGTCGCAATTATCGTTCTTACACGGTTGACCAAACGACGCGGTGAATTAAACCAGTCGAACACCGGCTGGACTATTCGTCATCGTTCAAGATCCGGTCAAAAAAAGAAAAACTTGGAATAAGATATAACAGGTGTTGGGAAATTCCGTTATCTTCCTCTATCATTTGTCCTATTACGAAAATAGTAAACAATTAGACTATTGTAGAAGCTTCTCCTATTACGACAGTGGCGAGCAATTACACTATTGTAAAGACAATAGTCATTGCCATGGGAAAACGATGTCTCACGCCACACTTGAATCATTTATTGTCGAACCTGCAACATTATAATTTCGATTGCGCGTTGCAGTTGTTTTATTCGAATATAAAATTGATATTGCGTCATTATTTTCGTAGAAAGTGTAACGGAAACGATTTAAAAACAGGTTAAAGAATACCGTTGTTTTCGCAACATTGGACAATTGTCCGGTTTAAGTAAATTCATCCGGAGTAAAAGGTCAATTCGCGCTCGGATCAGTTTTTCGCGGAGGTCTACGTTCGCGCGATTAAACACTCCGGTTTCTTTCATCCCGTCTAACGAAAAAGTCGGGCGGGGCGCGGAGGGCGTAAAAAGAGAGGAGGAAACGACACTGAAAGTTTCGTCCGAAAAGTAGAGTGTACATAGAGAGAAAGAACAGCTAGGCGTTTGTTTAACTCGATTCTACTTTATCTTTGTGAGTTATAACCGGGCGTCGCTTATCTACGACCGTGTTCTCGAATGCATTATCGAGTAGATGGCAAATAACGTTACAAAATCCAACGCGACTGACAGTTTCGTGATTTCATTTTTCACCTGTGCAACGAGCAAACAACTTTTTCTACGAATCATTATTACGCCGGCGAAGATTGAAAGAGGAGGGGAGGGGGGACAGCAATTTGTACGTTATCGGATCGAGTATATCTAAATATTTAAGCGTATCGCATGATCTACCGTGTACGTGTAGGCACGTCTAGCTCAAACGAGTTCAACTTTCACGATCCAGAAGTTTATCACGGAGTAATAGTTAATAACGTGGCCGAAATACGTTCGATAACGCCAGGTGGACTCGTCATTTCGCCGATACTGCCCGATCAACCGACGAGACGTTGAATTAAATCTAATCTGAACTGTTCCAGCGAAGATCAGATTTATTTCGAGAGGCCAACTTCGGGAACGATCAATCCCATCGGCGAGGATGTAACCGCGATCGAAGTACGTGTCTGCTGCACGCCAAATACCACTAAATTAACAACAACGATCGTCTCGCTATCGGATTACTCGCTTTCTAAAAACATCATGCCTCCGAGTATCGCAAAGATACTCGCATAATCGTTCGGAACTTTATCGCCGTTCGAGTCCTCGACATAGACGACTTCCGTGAATTAGTTGGAAGAAAGATTCTGTATAGTTTCTTCAACAATTTCGCAGATCTTTCAAGAAATCAATTTATTCGAAGACTCGTGTTAAAAAGTATTTAAAAATCGATCGACAAAATTCATATTATTCAGCGAGAATAATAATGTTTCTTAAATGAATTAAATGCCTTCTGAAGTTCCATTAAGAATTGACACTTTTAAACGTTCGTACCTTCCACAATTTTTGAAATTTTTGAAAAAATTTTGCACACGCGTCTCGACGAAGAATTATTATTATTTATTATGGAAGGGCAGAAGCCTTTTTTACATAAGTATTTACAAAGAGAAAGATACAAGACTACTTATCTAATAAGAAAGAAGGGACATGCGCACAAAGACAAAAAAAAACAAAATAATACTGGTACAATCGATATGTATTATTATATAATCCTGCATAGTTGCATTTTAAAATTTTGCAAAGATTCTGCAATAATGCGATTCATTGGATTAATTAATCCTCTTGTTTTCAGAATTGTGGCTAATTTACAGGTGAAACATTCGAATTTTCCAAACGCCAGGACAAAGTGTATCGCGTCGAATATAAGGAAGCGCAGGAAACAGGTCGCGCGCGCGGCCATGTTTGATTCATCCGCGAGTCTCCGCGTGGTTTCAGCGTACCTAGCATCTATAAAGTTTGCGCGGATCCTTGACACGAATTATCGAGCCGTAATGGAACAAAGCGCTCAAACTTGCGCCGGAATATTTGCTTTAGAAACACGCTGTTCGCCGGGATTCCATATAAATATTCCGCTCGCGCTCTCGCTGCATTATTTCCACGTGACTCGGCATCGGGCCGCGTCCCGCGATCACGATTCTCGATCAAAGTTTATCCATCCTTGACACTAATTGACGAACTGTAATCAAACGTGCAGCTTCGAAACGGCGGCCACAAAAACGTAATTGTCTCCAATTCTGCATAAGTGTGTCCCGTGTTCGGCCAGCTCGGAGATCAACACCGTGGAAACATTTCTGTCTCTCTTCTCTTCACCCATTGTCTTTATTCGCTCGTTGGATCCGCGTCCGCATTGTTCTAAGCTTCTTCGATCATGCCACTGACAAACACGTGTTTTACCGAAAAATTTAATAAATCCTCTCCAATGTTAAATAATTTATTCTGTAGCGTTTGGAAATTGAATTCACTTTCTCCAAGCATAGCACCGATCATACAGTTTAATTAAAAGTACGGAATAAAGTAGCACAATTTTCCCAGGATCTGAAGAATTAAATGTAATTTTCTATGAACATGAGAAGTCCGAAAGAATTTATTCACAGCTTCTGATAAACGACTTTCCTTGATCGAATACAAGAAAGAATACAAGAACAAGTAGATTGCAAAAATTCCACCGATTATTGTCGCGTATTAAGTAAAGCTTGACATTGAATAGGATGACTGGTATTTTGTTAACATTTTCGCACGATTTACATTGTTATGCAAGAACGAGCCAGCCGGTCGATCTTGTAGCGAAACGAGCGCGCGTATCGTGGCTGTTGACGAGACGATAAATCCATCAGGGTCGATTAAGATTCGTCGATATAGCGCGATATGTTAATGCACGGAGATTCTGCGATTCCTGTTGGTAACTTGCCAGCGTGATGAACGGGTTTTCTAGCACCTTGGGCACGTTGCGGATCGCGAAAGTGTCGGTTTGCAATTAAGATCTCGGAATCGTTCTTTCATTCACCTGGCAAGAGCGCGACGGCCAGCAACCTGGACCTCGCTCAAATTTTCAAACCGGCTAACAAAACGCTCTTGGCTATTAACGAGCATTAATAATTTACTCGATGACAATTTTTTCTCTCATTTTTGACCGCACCTCCGAGTCTCTGAAAATAACATAAATTATTTACCGCGAAGGGTTGATCGAAACGGTATTTATTATTTAAATAAATACTTACTAATTAAGCAGTTTTGCAAATTAATATAACTGTTTTTCGACGTTTCGGTCTAGTTTATTTATTACGAATGAAAACCACAGGAAAAATTGAGGATTCAGGGTTGATCCGCGCGAAAGGGTTGGCCGAATTGGTGAATAATTCAGCGCGGCGAATCGAAAGAAAGCAGAAACGAGGAAAGAGCATTTAAAGGTCCGTTTATCTAGGAGAAGTGATCACGAGCTCGCGACGAAACGAGCGGAGTTATCGATGTTTACATCTGCGGTGCTAGACAATTCGCATCATTAACTGCAAACGCGTTTACAAGCGCGCGCTCTCTCGCGAGCACTTAAACGCTCGCCGTTGTCCGTGTGCGCGCTCCCGCGCGATAAAACTATCGTAAACACTGTCCGCGTTATCAGATCTTTCTTCGAGTCCCAGCCGCGATCTTGATACCCTCGCGTACTTCCAATATTTCCTCGATAACTCGCGGCTGACATACATATTCCACTTATTAATCACCGTAATCGCGGCAGAGCGACGAACACTTTCGTCATACTCTCGGTTCATCCTCCTCTGTTCCTCTCGGTTGTTGGATTTCTTCTTGTTCTTCCTCGCCGTCTCTTTCCTCAGCCGAGCTGGTCAGCAGGTTTCAGTTCGGCCAGGTAGGCGCAGGGGAATGTAGCGAGCATATGCGAGAGGCAAAAAGTAATTGGCAGTAAATTTTCTCCGGCCCGGACTCGCCTCTCTTCTCTCTCTCTTTCTCTCGAGTTGCCGCTTCTTCTTCTTTCACGAGCCAATGGCGAACTGCTGGAATCCGGGCGAAAGTGAATATAATGTACTTACAGTTTTTAAATAGGACCTTTATTTATCACTTTTCGCGAATCCACCGTCCCCGCTTCGACCATTTCAGAACCAACACGTTTCTTCCGACCTAGAATATTTCTACACGATTTTATTTTGGTAATCGTTCCGACGTCGACTGAAATCTTTATCAATCTCTTAGATGCAGACTAGTGATGTAATCTCAGAATCTTCAGAGTCTTCACCGACTCCAGATTTGACCGACAACGAATCTAAATAAATAGTCTATATGAATTTCAATAATATAAAAATTTTCATAATAACTTAATACTATCCCTCAGTAATAATAAATTTTCGTTGTCGGTGAAAGGCGTTGTCGAGTTACCTTATGATTTACATTTTACATTTGAAAACCTGTTGACGTAGATCCCAAGAAACAGTGATCATATAAACTTCTATACTATATTATACGATATTATAAAATTCTTTTAATGTTCCTGCCGTTCTAAGCTGCAGCTACTCCTTTTTGTCATAAAAATGTCCAGTTATAGGTGGTTCGGAACCCACCTTAATAAACTGTAGATGTCGTCGCGAAATAATCTTAACAAACAGTTAAAAACCAACGTAAAATAAAAAAAAACAAGAATATGTCCAGTTATTAGGATACTTATTACTGCAGTAGAAATTGTACAGTATACGAAAAATGGTGTGCTGTAGAAACAAGTACTCAGCTAATGGAACATTTTGTTCCAGGTAGATTTTCCAAGGCTCGACCAGATAAATATATAAGTTTAAGTTTGATCTTGTCACTCTCGAGACGCCACTCCCCGTCTCTCTTTCTCTCTGACATCTCTCTCGTTCTTTTTGCTCCTTCAGCAGGAGGATGGAAATGACGCGGCAGGTTGGTCAAGTGTCCGATCAGATACTTATGTAAATTCGCGTTTTTAGAGGATAATTTACAGGAGCGAAATAGAAGGGTATGGCGGCGATGGAGTTTATCGGGCGACGAACGAAATCATTCGGTTTTATTTCGTTGCTGCTTAAATGCCTGGCAGACAGCTGGGGTCTCGAATGTCGTGTGTCGGTTCACCGTCGATTCATCTCGCCGATCTGGTTCACTCTCGATTCGCTATTACGCGTTCTGCTTGCCGCGACCCAGGATTAAAGCGTGCAATTGGCCAGGACACTCGCTATGGGATACAAGCAGATGAATCCGCGTTCTCTCTTGACGCGTAATGCTTTCAATAACGTGTATACGCATGTTCGCAGAGGCTCGTTAATTTTAACGGCGCAGGCTCGACGTATAATTAGCAAGCTCGCTGCTCACCGAGTACCTGCATATTAATTTCCATCGCGCGGAATTAATCATTTTTTCGAATCGCCCCGGCGAAATCAATCTTCTTCGACTTTTTCATTAGACCGCGGAACTTTATGCAAAATCGAAATTTTTTACTGTACGGACACAGCTCGTCACACTATATTCACTGATTCATATTTTATATCGCCAAATTACACGACCACATATTTTTTTTACGATGCAAATGTAAGATGGAATTATCTTATATTTACATATAATATTACTCGAGAACTCTAGAAACATTTTAAAAAAGAACACCTTTTTTGAAGAGATTAAAATTATTATACTAGCGCACTGAAATAACCATTAACTTTCTGGATGTAGTTAAATTTTTGTTTTCCGTCAACCAGTTCAAGTTGTCAAGTTGTCACATATTTTTTTACGGTGTAAATGTAAGATGGAATTATCTTATATTTACATATAATATTTAAATTACTCGAGAACTCTAGAAACACTTTAAAAAAGAACACCTTTTTTGAAGAGATTAAAATTATTACACCAGCGCACTGAAATAACCATTAACTTTCTGGATGTAGTTAAATTTTTGTTTTCCGTCAACCAGTTCAAGTTGTCAAGTATTTATATTAATCCTAAGTGATCTCTTAAAAAAATTGATTAGAGGAGACCGACGCATAAAGATTCGAATGTATCCATCCGACGACTTCAAAAGTCGGCGTATTTTCAGACGTTCGGCGTTTCCTCTGGCGAGCGTAAAAGAGTTAAAATTTACAATAATTATTTTAAGTGGCCGTTCCCAGCAGATAGAGGCTCGTTAGAGCGTTTCCTGTGCCGTCGTTCGGGCACGCAGGTGAAAATGCATTGGGGATTCGAACGTTTCAGTGTTTGAATGCTCGGATACGGGCGAGCTGATAAGATACCACCAGCCTGCCGGTGGAATTCGTGGTCTACGGGGCCACAAACGTTTGTCCTTCTATCCTGCAGTCGTGTTTATGAATGTAGACGGTCTCGGTGACGAATCGATGATGCACACTGCATTTAAATCGCGATGGAAATCGCTACGTTCGAAAATATATTTATTCTCTCACTGGGAAGATGATGTCTTCAATTTTTGTCGTAACGCAGCAGCGATTATTTCATAAATTTGTTTGAAGACTATATTAGAACTTTTTAGTAAACCAACGGTGATAGCAATTTTAATTCTGAACCAATTATTTAGAAGTATTCTTTCGGTATAGTACAATTATTGAAAATTTTAATAACGACTGCATATTACAAATACTGAAAATATTACAAGAATTTAACAAACCCACTAAAGAAGGAAATATTGGGTCCCTGTGTTTCGCGATTAATGCAAACGATTTTTATTTTTATATGATTTGTATTTTGTTGTTGCTCCTTGACGCGTCGATTGGTTAATTTTCTCGTCTCGCGAGAAATGTACCGTTGAACGTGAACGATGATATATTGTTCGGATATAGTTTTTGTAATATTGCAAAGCAATGTTGTAAAGTAAAATTTATTAGCGCTAATTGCCAGGAATCGTTGTGTAATGCCGTCGAGAGAATATATTGATGGGAATAATGAAGTATTTCGATCGGAGTGGAATTAATCACGGCAGAGACGCAATCCAGGGGAATTTAATCTCCGTATACATATATTCATTATGCAACGAAATATTTGCCTTTGCAGTTCGAGTGTGATGTGTCTCGTCCAACGTGTCTGCTGCCATCGAGCTTCAACCGCGCGTCACTTCTTTTTTATCGTTTTTCGAGCCGGTGAATCACGAGCCGCTCGTCGAACCTTCATAAAAGCGTTTTCTGAATGCTTTATTTATGCTTTGTTTACGGCGCGCGTCCGCCTCTGATGTTTCTTTGAACAAATATTTCCCGTATTTCGAGACTGGACCGAACGATTTCGTCTATTTTCTACGATCGAGAACATCAATTTCTATTGGAATTTCCGTGGACCAGCTGTGACGCACCAACCTCGGTATTATTTCAATATTATTTCCGCGGTCGAGTCAAACATCATATATGTAAATGAACAATTCTGATTGCATTGCTAATCAGATTTCACCTAACAAAGATCGCGATTACCACAGGGAACACTCGTGAAACTTGTTAACATATTCGTCTAAGATTTTTTATTAATTACTGCGAGAAGAGAATCGGATGCTGGAAGTTATTTATTAAAATGTAAAACCTCTTTGCAACAGTCTTTCCGTAAAACAGTCCTTATACCCTCGGCTTCATTCTTCCCCTGTCTCTTACTCATTCGTACCTCTTAAAACTAAACAGTTAAAGGAGATAAACCAGGTACAGGCCAGCTTCGTACCATTTTGTCCCTCGCTGTACCTAACTAGAGGCCCTACCATAAACATGGGCCCCTTAGGTCCTACGGCGTGCACTCGAAATCCCACACTATGTCTCCAATTTCGAAGTGGAGGCTATAGTAAGAATTGTATTTTTATTATAAATACAATTATTGCACAATTTATCTATGAGTGTCAATTGATACAGATTTCTCGCTAGGTGATATTTTTTTTTAAACAATTATATATTATCGTAACATAATAGAGCAGCTAAGATTACTCAATTGTTGACTTACTGAAATCATTAAGACAAGAAGTATTAATATTAATAGAAAGTATAAGCATAAATTATGGATTTGCATGTTTGCTCATGACTCGTGGTAAGTTTCCATTGAGTGCATAATTTTTCTAGCGACTCACAACTATATTCCTACGACGACACATTCACAAAATTAAATATTTAATCGTGCGATGAAGTGGTTGGTTTAATTTCATTCGTAATTGACTAGAAGCTTGATGGAATGGGGGAAATGTTTTTCTTCCAGTTTCCACAACAGTTTAAGGATCATTTTTCTAGCGACTTACAACTATATTCCTACGAGGCCACATTCACAAAATTAAACATAATCATATTAAATATTTAATCGTGCGATGAAGTGGTTGATTTAATTTCATTCGTAATTGACTAGAAGCTTGATGGAACGGGGGAAATGTTTTTCTTTCAGTTTCTACAACAGTTTAAGAATAAAGTCCTCTGTATGTCACTATCTTCTTTAGCTGTCACCGTTATACACCGCGGAAATAATGAAACTATAACGAGGTCGGCCGCAACGTCTATAGCGAGAAAGACTATTGTCGCGTTTATTAATATTGCCACGGACGAAGACAGTTTTCAAACAGTTTCTGCCGACAAAATGGGCCGATTTGGATCCCCTTCGGTCCAGGATAACGCGATTTCACAGCAGACAAGGTTTTATTAGAAGGCAACTAGCGTGCGGCATGAGGGTCAGCAGCGATGGGTTCGTATCGCCGCTAATCACAGGAAGATTATAGCAATTTGCGCTTCGATTTCCCACGCGTGGACCGTTCCGAACATGAAAGGACGATTTTGATTTCGCGCGAGCCTCTTATTCAAAACGAAAAATCAAAACGTTTCACCTGCTTCTGACAGAAACTACCTCACTCCCCGCAAAAGGAAAAAATCTCTCGTCGAGTAACAAATTAAAAATGTTCTCCGTTTGACTCGTAAAATACCCAGCGATTTTTAAAAAATATTATTCAACGATACAATTCCACAGACATTTCCGAAATAATAGAAAACTGTAATAAAAATTGACCAAAAAGAACGTGGAAAGAATTCCTCGCTAAAAAACAAAATTGGAACAAGTGTTCAAGTTGTTTGCAATCGCTGCTACGAGGTTCCTCGCAAAAACGAAAAAATTTCCAATCGACGCGAACCCAGCAGAAAATCGAGAATTTATCCTTGGACGTGCGAAAATTCTTTTCGACTCTCCTCCTCGATTTTGAATTCGGGAGAACGAAATCGGAAGTGTCGATCGACCGCGCGACAAATCGGCAGCCGTGCAGAACCAAAGATTACTGTTCGACTGAATTGTTCTCTTTTTGCTCTCTCTCTCTCTCTCGTTTATTTTTTATCGCGAGGTCCACTCGCGCAGGAGAACCGATTATCGATCTTCCGGCGAAAGGTTTACAATTATGAGCGGCGCTCGGTCATCCTTTTTCAATCTGACCGGTCAGCGATCGGTTCGGACGCGTGCTCAAACTTGTCCGAGCTCTATTTGACGTCCGCGCATTGTTTCAGCGGGAATCGGAGCTCTTTGCTTATAAAAATCGCTAAAGCGAACTGTATTGAACGCACCGCTGCAACAAAAAAAATTGACGATTCGATTCAGCTCGGTTTTCAAAGCTTTATATAATCCCCATATAAATGATAGACATATTAATTGGCTCATATCCACCGGTCCTTTGCCATTCAATTTCCTCTAGTGTCATATTTAAAACACGTAAAAGTAATCGAGCGTAGAAATTGCTCTCTCTTTAGTTTAACTTCAATCTGTTTGATTCGTGTGGTTTTTATAAATCTTTAAATGCGCCAATCGTCTTCGTTCTCTTTTTACTAGTTTGTCTGCCCCTTTGATTAACGTTGTCATATCAAAATAATTGTTTATAAAAATGGTCCCCTCCCGTCGCGTTTAATATTTGCTGGATCTGTTTGTATCGTTGTTATAAATTTTTAAACAGACCAGCCATCGATTAGAAGTAATGTTTCTTTTTACTAGTTTGCGCATTTCTTTGATTAACAATGTAATATCAAAATAATTTTATGCAAAAATGGTTCTCTCTTGTTCTGGTTTTTCGCTGGCGGTGTCGTATTTCTAAATTTTCAAGCGAGCGTTTACGGCGGCGAAAAGTTAAACTGCGATACGACTTTGAATTTCTCTTTTTACTAGTTCGTTCGCCTCTCTGATTAACGTTGTTGTTCGAACGGCTCTTTAATGTTTCCATAAACAGCAGCGATATTTATGCGTTCCCATTTTCGTGCCCCGCCTCGGTAACAAATTTGAGGGAAACAATGGAGAAGTATGAATTATAAAAAAGTTTGATTACGACAGTGTAAACGTGGGAATAGATCTACCGTTCGAATAGGTTCGCCAGTCACCGGTATATCCATCCAATTACATGAGCGCGTGTGATGCAGTACAATACCCTGGAATCAGATGCGACACAAATAGAAAAGAATATTAAAATTAATAAGAGAGACGACGGCACATACGAGTATACTGTCTACGCGCGTGTGTGTGCGAGCTCCACGGAATCGTAGAACCGCAGCTTTTATGCAGGGAGCACGATAAATTGTGAAACTTTATTGACGTTTCAGAAAGTTTTTATATTCTATAGTCCTGTAATATAAAGTTGGGAACACATTGAATAGTTTTATTGTGTTCGTAAAGTGTGCGAGCGAAGTACCGTGCTCGATATTACTTTTAACTCGGCGGAATCGTTGAGGGACGAAAATCAATTTCCATTTAAATCCCGTTTCCACGGAATTGCGAAGAAACATCCGCCGGACCGATAATAAACGAAATATTATTCGAAGAGAAATTAATCCTCGTTAAACAATCGGGACCGATCTCTATTCGCAATTTCAAAAAAAAAATCGTATTTTAATACTATCGAGACCCTGCAGCGATCGGGGGAATATTTATTTTATCAGGCTCAAATTAAATACGTAGATCAATTCTATTGCCTTGTCGAGCGGTAATAAAAATCACGCAATTTTTCGATATTAATTTCGATATCGGTGAAACGAAGAAACGCGATTTCAACGATATCAACTGACCAGAAAAGAGTTGCAGATTATTCCCAGTATAACTAAAAATCATTAAAATTACAATTCAATAGTGTTATAGTCCGATTAAATAGAAAGTGAAAAAAGGTTCTAAGATTTCACAATGAATCAAGCAACGAAATAACGCGACGAGGAAAATTCATTGAAAACCAGAATTCAGCGTTGAGAAAAATTAATAGAAAATCTGCTTGATGATGCTTTAACGACCAAATATATAATGTAAGTGACGCAACAAAAGTGTCCACGATACTTGGGCGAAGCTTATCGAATAAAAATTGCGTGTTTGCACCGCGTCCTCGGAATCGCGGATTAATTGGTTCCGCTGGGTTCTAAGTCTGTTTTTAATCCTTTTACCGAACGGCGAGAGCTTTCAGAAGCATTCGCGACGCTGTCCTTGGTTCGAACGAGAAAATTAGACGAAAAAACCGTGTGCCAAAGCAATTCTGATTCGGATATATCGGTGCGTCGATGTTGGTCGGGTGGGGGGAAACCCGACGAGAAAAAACGGGGGTGCAAACCTGATAGAGAGGTCTCGGCGTAATTACTGTTGGGAATTGGACAAATGGAGCATGCATTCTATTATTGTGACAACATCCTGCGAACGGGGAACGCTCTCTCGTATTTTGCTTTCCTTTCGTTAGCTGTCTCTCCCCTGCTTTCTTTCTATCGTCTATTCCCCATACTGTCTGCGCACGCTTTGGACAGGGTCTCGGTGCTGCATCGATGGAGTTATAAAATTTACATTATTCCGGGATTGCGTGTCTCGAAGGACAGCCTGTTTTTAGTTCGGTTTTTTTCGCTAGCCGAGATTCGCTTCGAAGATATTAGGTTGCCGCGTAAATTCTGGACCCGTGAATTTTTCAACAGTTGCACGACAATGTTATTTATACCAAGATATATGTTACTCCTCGTTGCATTACTAGCTCGACCAAGAATGTTGTTTCTCTGAAATTTTTAAGGACAATTAATTATTGAAAAATGATATTAACGTAATGTTTAACTGTAACCTCCATTTTTTTTTCATAACGATATATTAAAAAATGACGCCCTTAAAGTTTAAACGTCTGAAGCGGACAATTTTTTATACGCAAATTGAGAAGGTACAGTTTAAAATGTAACGTTGGATATCTTAATATTATTAAAGTTGAATTTACAATCCGGTGTCACTTCTATAAATGAATGCATCTCTAAAAAGTGCTGTTTGCTAGATAATCAAGTTTAAGGATAAGAAATTCTTCGTTTTATTTGCGGTGATGGAATTGGTTCGTCACTGCGCAAAATGAATTCCCATCCAATCGGTGGAGGTAATACAAATGTGTCAGTTTATCATCGATCGGTACACTTAATACATTTATAGCCAGCGGGATCATGTAATATTCAGAGTGTTCAAATTTTAACGAGGCTTAACACGATTTCCCTTTTACCAGGCATCGAGCGAAAGGCCAAACAAAGTGAACACACTGTGTATAGCTCGAGCCTCGAAGCCTCCCAAATTAGTCCATGTAAATCTGTAATTGTGTAAATATATCCCGGGACTCGATTTATTATTAATGGATTCGAGGCTCGCGACTTCTGCATTAATCAAACGTTTCAACGAACGACTTCCCGATCGAGCTCTCCGCGGCGAACAATAAATATTTTCTTCGTTAAAAATCTGACGTGGATTCGTAATACTTTTTATCGCGGCTGAAATGAAGTCCCCCAATCTCCGGGAGGAGGGTGCCTTTCTTTTTTAATTGGTATGGAAACAAAATAAGAGAAGTTATTCTTGCGGGGGAGAGGACTTGTTAAAAATTTGCTTTGCCGTTCGACAGAAGTCGATTATCGACGTTCTCTTTTCCGAGTGTTTGTAGTCCGAGTCATTAGTAAGCCGGAACGGACGTCCTCGTTCGTGGAAATCCCTGAAAACCGGCGAGTCGAATTAATATTAATGAGTTGTTAATAATCATCGCTGCTCGCCGAATTCCGTTTTCTTCGTCGAGTTATTTCGCACGATTTTTTCCACGAATTTTCCTGCGTACTCGAGCAGAGGAATCCCCGAGAAACTTTTAATTGACCCGCATTCTATAAATTGTGATTTTTCGCCTTTATATTTCGTCGTCGGTCTCCAGAGTGGAGGGGGGAATACAGAGGGCGTGGCTCCGATGCTCTCCTAATTACGCGGAACTATTTATCGAGATAAATTGGACGTGTCGCCGACCATCTCATTTCCATATGATTTAAGACTTAATTAAATCTATATCGTCGATTTCGCGCGAGAATTGATCGATGGACGCCCCGCAAACTCGACGCCAAGATCGATTCCTCTTCGATCAATTAATCGAACCCTCCATCGAGGAGATCGATTACATTTTCCTCCTTTTTCTTTTCGTACATGAAGGTCGTGTTACCAGGGATTTACGTAACTTTGTTAATTAAAATATAACGCTGATTATTGATCGCGATCGGTAACTTGTAATTTCCTGTTTTGCTTGCAGGTATGGTGCTCCTTCGATTTATTGCGAGTATGACTCAGGCGTTATCCGAGGGCGTGAGTATAAAAATTATTGTTACGAGACAACGACGTTCGATAACGAAGAAATAAATTTGTCGAATAAGTCCTCGAAGATGTTTACAATCTTAATAATCTAGAACCTAGCTTTATTTTTAATTTAATTAGTAATCATATTGATTGATCTTCTCTAATACTTAACTATCAAACACTTAAAGCAAAATCTAATTTATTAATTAAATTTAAACAAATTAGTTTGATTTTATTCCATTTTGTCCCCTTAGAAATTGAATCTGATCGAATGGGTTAGCTAATATAATAGGAAAGTTACACGAACGTTGCAGAATATGTGATTTTTGCTGGAGTGAAACCGAGAAATCGGCGCCGATTTCAACAATCGCTGAGACACCGTCGAATTACCGATCGATAAATCTATAGGTCAGGCCGCTCCGAGTACCCGTAGAATTTCTAATTAATCGAACAAACAGAACTTCCCTAGAAAACGGCTGAATAGTCGCGTAATAACCATCATTGAAATTTTCTTTTCGATGGTCGCTTAGTGGAAACCGGTTTCTCTCGGCAGCCGAGTCTCGCGTGCACACAAACAAAAACGTTCCACGCACAAACACTCTTGCACATAGTTAGGCTCGCGCAGCAATGATCCCCAGCTGTCTCGCGATTATGCTAGAGGTCGAGACACACGCTCTCTATCCCAGATATACAGGGTGTCCCAAAATTCGTGTACTTCCCGGAAATGGGAGGTTCCTTGGGTCATTTGAAGCGACATTTTCCTTTACAAAAATGACGCCAGCGGCTTTGTTTAGGAGTTATTAACAAAAAACACGGACCAATCAGAGCGCGGCTACAGCGGATTGATTCTGGCTCGGCCAATGGCGCCGCCACGCTAAGCGGGACCTGTCGCTGAGTCGGACTCCGTTTGCTCTAGCCGCGCTCTGATTGGTCTGTGTTTTTTGTTAATAACTCCTAAAGAAAGTCGCTGGCGTCATTTTTGTAAAGGAAAATGTCGCTTCAAATGACCCAAGGAACCTCCCATTTCCGGGAAGTACACGAATTTTGGGACACCCTGTATACAGGTTCTTTAAATAATACTCTTCTGCCCCGGTATCCGAGGATCACGATCCAACGATCGAGCGGGGCAGGTGGATCGATAGGAACAATCGATGCGTCGAACCGATCACAGAGAAAAGAGAAGAGGAATTCGCATCACGGCCACTCCCCATCGTTAAATCACGCCGCGATACCTAACTCGAACGGTTTATTATTTACATACCATACAACGATGAAGCTCTACCACCTTTTCAACAAATTGGAATTTTAACGAAGTTTTTCGAATCGTCTTCTAAAACTATTTGTTTAACATGTTTTTTTTTTGTTTTCATAGAACTGGGAGAACAACTAAAACTAATTGGAACTTTGTGTACGCTTTTATTACTCTTTCACGGTGTTACACGAATTTTTTTTTCAGTTCAATTTAGTTAATAACACAGCTTTTGTCAACGGTCCGCGACTGCCGACGTTTCGCAAAATTGTTTCATCGACGCTCGACGTCTGTCCTATAGTTTATGTGACGGAAAAAATTTCCGTTTACCGTTTCGGTGTTGGCTTTAACTGATTTTTAAATTACCCGGGAAATGTTAAATGATTTATAGTCGCTTTTCGGATTTCTTATCGGAGAACGTTCGTGTGGGTGAGCGATGATGAATTAATAATTGTTTGAAAAAGTATTAGACACTTGTTTTATCTTATCGAGCGTCATATCTGTTGAAGAGCAACAATAAAATCTTTATTAATTAAAAATAAAATATACTGTAACAGACACGCATTTTATCTTATCGAAAATCATCGAAGAACAAAAATAATCGGTTCTACGGAACAAAGAACTGAAAAGTAATCAAGTAAATTGAATACACAAAATGATCGATACCAAATTAAAAGAGTCCAACAAAATTTGATAAATAATTAATTTTTCTCTATGCAAAAACGAGTAGAATTTCATATTTATTCGCGTCTGCATTTGCATACATAAATCGATGCTCGAAGAGGCCTTATCCGAACAAACAAATAAACAAATAAATCATTCGTCGAAATCCTCGGCTCGCGATTACATTCTAGGGTTGCTTTATCGCGAGCACTACGACGCGGGAACAATAATTTGCACGCGCGCGCGCGTTCTGGGTGTGCACACACGCCGATTAAATATTGATAACAGCCAAATAATGTTGCACTTTATCCACTTTATCTTTCGTGCAGTTTATCGAGTCGAGAGAACAATATTCACGCGGTGTATTGAATTCTTGAGAACCGGAGTTATCGCGATTGTTTCGACCGATTTAATTCCGCGATTCCTCGAATCGAAAATTTAAAAGCGGCTCATTACAGAACTGGTGCTGCTCGCCATATTTTACGGTGAATTCTATTTAGACGGGAACCGGACGGGTTCACTTTGGTTCGTTGAAATTTTTAGCACGCTGTGGAACAAACCATAACTTGCGGATTTAGGTCAGCCGCGTATTCTTTTGAAAGTTCCGCAGGGAAATAAAAGCACGTCCGAACATTAGATGCGTTTAACTTTTGATTAGGTTTTATGAATCGTGGCGTGGTTGATCTTTGACCAGCTACGATCGGAGTTCCTGTTGCTACCCCTAAACGCAATTTCAATTTAGATCGTTTAATTGATACTATCGACAGAATCTGGCAACAAAGAAAAATAATAGAACACAAATAAATATAAGAATCGTTATTTCCCATTGATACTAATCGGTAAAGATGAGATTCGTGTGCTTGTACATGTGAGCGAGCCAGCGAATCGAGTTAACAACGATAACTTATCTTCTCCGTATGCTTATGACAGATGTGATTACCTTCCACACTGAAACATATCAAAAGTAATTGCCTTTTTCCAATGAAATATCGAAAGTAATATTGACCGACTGTAACCGCCAGGGAAAAGAGAGGAAAACACCTGACAGAAACGTTTGCACGAGGTACCATTGATTATGTTCGCGCTGCTGCCTACCTGTCGATTCAAATTCGAACCTCTCAATTTCTTAACGTTCAAGTTTTCGCTAAAGTTTGAAGAACGAAGTATTTTCGAATACTTTGATATTGAAATCCTGTAGGTTACAGCGAACATGGTAATTTCGAAGTCTTTTGATGTAGTTGAATTCAATTTTTACCTGCAGCACTATTCAAAATTGCCTTTAACAGCCACTGGGTACGAAGGAGGAAAGTAACTGTGTCTCGGCGTTTGTATGACGTTCCATCGATTATGCAGCTCGTGCTGCTGCAAGAAATATAATGCATCGACGAGTGAATGCACTCACCGAAATGCAACTTCACTCGTTCCCCGGTGTATTCGGCTCGTCGAGAGCCGATGCTCGCCGTGCACGAACAAAATCATTAGAATATGCATATTCACCTATTGATGGCTGTTTTTGCTATTCGTGCTTTCTTCTTTCTTTCTCTCTTCACATTTGTTCGTTTCGAATAATTTTTTTCTTCTTATTTAACGTCGCTTTTTGAATTCTTCTATGAGAATTATTTCGCGACGGGACCTACAGTTTACAATAAAGGTGGGTTTCGAATAATTTCAACGACTTTGTCGCGGAACAAAAATTAACCAATTTAATTGATTTTAAACAATAGAGTAATACCGCGCAGACTTTCCGAACGAAGGTATCCGCGTTTTTCAGCCGAATCGAACGCAAGCTTACTGTACATTAACATTCAGAAAGTTCGTTCCGTTTAATTGCACAATTCAATTTCATTTTCACCGTGCCAACACTACTTCGCCAGCGATAAAACACGGAATAAAATGTTTTATCGTGGCTGTAACGCGACGGTTATTATTATTAAGTACTCGTTATTACAAGAATTCCCTGTTCCTTCGATTAGGACGATAATTAGATGCAGATATCGCATCGATAGTCAGCATGCTTAATCGACAGACGGTGAAATTAAAGAATAACAGGTTATCCAGGGAATTAATAATGCGGTGGATTTCGGGCTATTTGTTGACTTTATGGCTTGCTGCCGAGTGTATTTGACGAATCGTGCGCGTACACTCTCTTCTCGATTTTCGTAGCCATTTTTCTCCCGCACGCCTCTTACGAAACCGGACAAGGCTTGGAGAGATTTATCGCCAAGCGATTATTCTTGTGCATAAACATTTCTAAACAACTTGTCCCGATGCGTTGTGTAATTTACGGTCGGACTAATTGAAAAAACAATTTTGCCCTCCATTTTTCCTAAAAAGCCAAGAGAGACCAACGTAATACCTTGTTCTCCTGCATTCTCCAACATTTCATAAATACCCACTCCCTTTTCTTATTACCTACTCTTGACTCCGCCCACGAGCTCGCTCAAGATACACTTAATTTTATTTTCATTGTTACTGTTCAATCATGGATTAAAGACTTCAACGAAGATAATATTGTTTTCAATGGTACTTCCTTCTTACCACATCATTCTAAATGGATGGATCCTCTAATTGGTCAATCGATTCACAATCAACTTCACTCGCTACATCCACAGAATTACAATTATCGTCTCTCACGACTCTGAAAAGACTACGATAGCTATTACAATATAAATTGATCGATCTGAAAGCTTTAAGTGTTAAAAATCCTTACTCGGCCACGCCTCGCTCCCCACTACACGCTCTCAGCTCCGCCCACAAATGGAAATCTCCTCCCACTGATCTACAAACTAGTATATTTCTCTAAACTAGTACCAGTACAGTAAAGAATAGATAAAAGCAAGTTCAAAGATGTAGAAACAGGTCATTTATCGCCGGGACAGCCGTCTCTAAGTCGCATGCGCTTTCCCTGATACGTTACGCCTCTCCCATTTTACTCATACGCTTCTCTTTCTCTCTCTCTTTTCCTACTCATATACGATTCTCTGTCTACCGACACATTCTTGCCCCTGCACACACATGCTTTTCCCTTTGCCGGTTCCTGAAACCATCCACTTTGCTTTGCCGGGTAGCAAACTCGCCAAGGCCATAAAGCGAGGTTCTGGACCAGCAGTATGGCACTAGAAAATTTATGCTTCGCACAATACTTCTACGGAACAGTTTCTCTTCGTGCGACTTCATCTTTAAAATTCCAAACTCCCATTCTTAGGGAAATTTTTCGAGGCAAAAGTGACTGGGAACTTTCCCCTCGGATTAGCAAACAAAAATTATGGCAAACAGTGCCAATTTTCTTGTTGCGAACTCGTCGAAGGGTTCGATCACTCGAACGTCAAATTTCGAGAAAAAGTTATTAGAAAATCGTCCGAAGGGCTGATTCCACTGGTCATCCGGCCAGTTTTTGAGTGTCAGCTTATTTAACGGAGAACTCGGTCGTGCGAGCCATCTTTGCTAACACAGAGGGAGGAACGTCTTTTTGTCTGAAAACGCTCTGCTCTCTTTCCATCCCCGTCTCGCCACTCTCGGCTTGCCGTCACGGGTTTTTCTACCTTTTTCATTCACGGGTTCCGCGTGGCCAGGTTGCCTCAGACGTTTTCGAAGCTGCTCGGGAAAACCTCGCAGACGCTTCCACGTCCGTCCGAAACCGTTCGACCCCTGAGGCCGTCTTGAATATTCATGATCCGGTTGCCTGAATATCGCTGGCACGCTTGTAGTGCCGTAGTGCACGGTTAAATTTACACCAAACATTATGGGAGCCGTCTTTTTCCGAGATCTGATTCGCTAATCAACTCGGAGAATAACAAGAGTGCTACTTTCAGTCAAAGTCGCTGAGGATTATCATTAAACTCTTAAGTTATAGATTATTCACTTCCTTCGACATCAATTGTTATTTCGTTGTCGATATGTAGCCATTGCAGCATACATTTTATTTTTTTTTGTAGAAAAGTATGGACGTCAAAATAATTTTAATCGCTGCATAATACTATTAATTTATTTAGTTAAACATTATCAACTTGTATTGAAATAAAATTCTATTTTTTACTGTTGTTGATTCTTCATTGCAGAATGCATTTTCTTCTTCTTGTAGGAAATTATGCACGTCGAACTAGTTTTAATCACTGCATAATTTAAAGTACAACTTTGACTCGCTGAAGAGTATGATTAATTTATTTAGTTAAAGATTATCAACTTTCATTGAAATAAGATTCTATTTTCTTGCAGGAAATTAGGAACGTCAAAATAGTTTAAATCGCTGCATTAACTAACTCATAGAATGCAAGGGGGTAAATAAAAGGGGGTAGATCAGGAACGTAATGAAGAAGAAAAAGGGGTGATGAGATAAAGCACGGTCATTCCTCTTCACTGTGTGCCTCTTCTTCGCCTTCTTCTTTTCAGGTTCCTGAGCTACTAGCTACGTAAACGTTGACCGGGTTTCCCGGACATATCATCGGGGATGAATTCCGACCGGGTTCTATCAAACACCGGCGATCTTCGTATCAAGCTCTCTCACCCTGTATCTCTCTCTGTCCCTCTGCTCGCCTCTCTTTCCCTCTCTCTAGTATTGCGCATTCGGATAAAGGGGTAATAGGGTCACGAGGTCTGGCAGGATTTAGGCGGCCGGGGTGGGGAGGGGGTGTCTCGCCCCATTTTCCGCCATTATTTCCCTTTTACAGATCATTTCGAGAGTTTGGCAACTTTTCGAAGCATTGATTTTTCACCCTGCACCGTTTCGCTCTCGCGGTTTTGTTTTTGCTTTGCCAATGATATGATTTTTCCCCTCCCTCCACCTCTGTACTTCTCTCCTCGATTCTCTTTTCTTGCCTCGTGGTCGAGTAATTGCCCTAGTAGCACAAAATATTATATACACATTCATATAATATTAAAAAGAGATTCAATCTCTTCTTAATATTTAAATATACATACAATATTTATTTTATATCAAGTAACAAATATTTCTATTTAAATATGCAGGAAATATCTATTTCATATTACGAGAAACAACCTCTCCTAGTTTAATGTGCAGTGCACAGAAAGTAATAGATATTCATAGTTTCTAATTTTTGTTATAACTTTTTCCTACACTTGAAAATTTTATTTTATGTTATTTAAATATTGAATTTACATTTTTCAAATATTGGATTCACATTTACTTTATATTTTTTAAATATCTAGTTTATATTCTCTGAATATTTAGCTTATATTTTTTGAATATTCAATTTATATTTCTTGTATATGTATACAATATTCAGATCCAATATTTTTCTCCTATGAAAAAACGTGGCTTAAAAAATATTTTTCCAATATTTGAACAAAAATATTTATCCAATATTTTTGTGCTACTAGGGTGCAGTTTGAGGTCACTGATACATTCTGGACATCCGCGGAAATTTGCAGTTCCACAGGATATCGATCGTTCCCAAGATTCCCCGTGATTTCTTGCCGCGATTCGAATAAAAGAATAATAATTCGCTGCTGTATAAATCTGTTATTTTTGTCGAGTACGGCTTTATCGTTCTCCTCTCACGAATGTCTTCTCTTGTCGTCGATAAATAAATCTGCGAATGATAAATCTTTTGTACACCGTCAAACAAGGATGACGTAACATCTCCGAGGCGATGTCAATGAGACGACAAAAGTTGGAGTGATTAATTTTTCTTGAGGAAAGCGTATAGACCGCTGAACTGTCTGAATGGATCGGTCTTTAATGATCGTTTGAATCAATTAACACGTCCATCGGTAATTATTGCATAATACTCTGAAAGTCTATGGCCCATCAGGATTTCTTAATAGGTCTTTGAGCAGCAATAACGACTTCAATCGTGGACCAATAATTCACCCCCAGTAACGTAATTGAATAATTTCACTTTGGAGTGATTACGTAAAAGACTTGTAATAGATTAAATATTAAAAATCCTTACATATATGTACATATGATAAAATTAATTAAAATGAAATAATCTATGTAATGAAACGAAAGTATTAGATTATATCAGTGCGGGAGAGTTGTTGGTTTATAAATAAAATTGCTATAGATGTTTAAACATTCTTGAAATAATTACTGACCAGACACATATCACATGGTAAAATTATAAAGACTCAATTTCGTGATGCAACCATACATAATGATAAAAATGGCGAAAGTTTTTATGCCCGGTGAGCTCGGTATTAAATTTCCAGGAAAATTTCGCTGGGAACGGTAGCTATTTCGTTGAGAATTTAAGACGAGCGGATTCGTTGAATTTACAGGGAATAAAGGGCCGATGAAAAATAAGAGAACCCCGCGCCGTAGCAGAATGTTTATCAACGGCGTGCACGAGTATATCCGACTAAAATCCACGGGCCGATCGATCCGGCAAGGGAGTCCAGTTACTTTCACTTTATAAGGCAGTTTGAAAAGCACATTTCACAAGAGAGAGAGAGAGAGAGAGAGAGAGAGAGAGAGAGAGAGAGAGAGAGAGAGAGAACCGCTGGGATTCCCTCTCGTAATTTCGAAAAACCGGCCGAAAACGGGGGAAAATATTGAACTGGAGGGCTAAATTAACGTTACCGGCTCCGGCGAGCCGTTTAACCGTTAAATGGGTGATTTTTTTATCGTAAGCACCCGTGCAGCCAGTTTGAACGCAGTGCCAACGAAAAGGGTAGTTCTTTATATCTTTTCCGCAACGCTGTATCGAATTATTTTATCGGAAAATGTGCTAAAAATTTACACCGGTTTATTACCGAATAGTACCCGCTACTTTTATGTTATTTATTAAAATGTTACAACATCCTCAATCCCGATTTTACACTAAAACTGTTCAGCAATACCGGATTCAATAATTTCCCCGGAAAATAACATACTGAAAATAGTTTGAACTTTATCTTATCAGAGGTTGTAGAACATTTAAAAAATCGACTTCATTTGTTAACTTTTCCACTGATTATTACTTTATTAAAATACGTTCATTGCGATACGGTGCTGAATAATTTTATTCGGGATTTTTGACTTACTGGAAAAGCGTTTAAATTATATTTTATTTAAACTCGCTTACTGAATATATTAAAGAATATACAATATGAATTGTATAATCTATATATACACGATTCCTGTTAATAATTTTTTCACTACGCATTATTTTATGAAAATACGTTTATACGGCGACGAATAATTTCATCGAGGAATTTTAACGTATTCATTTCCACGGTGAATTTTATTCCGTTGAAACGTTACAGGGTTTCAGAAAGGACGGCGTTGGAAATGTAATTTTATGCTCTTTATGTGTTTGCTTGAGCGTTAATTTTAATTAATTTAACACGCGTTCTGCGAATAGATGAAAGTTTCGTTCTATTTACTCCCGGTTCCGTAAATGTTGCACGATCGATTAATAATCGGATGTCCGGTCATTCGACCCGCGAAGAAGTGAATAATTATCGGCTGGCTCGCCCGCGGCGTGATTTTCATCGAGTAGCGAAGTATAAACGCGATTTTGAGCTGGACAGTGTGCCGGACAATTATATTGTCATTACGGTTCGACAAATCGTTTCGGTGTACAAAAATCGAGGCTGAGCGCACGCATCGTGATTGGGATTATAAAACTCCATTTCAACCCCTTTCGAAACCAATCAAATAATTATGCGCGCAGAACGGCACCGAGTATTTTTTATCAGTCGAATTATCGGTTAATTTCGAGCCTCTGCTACGTCGAATTATTTTTCAATTTTGTTGCCAACTTCATGCTATTCTGTTTCATTTGAAATTTACTTCAAAGGACAGTTCCTCGACTAATTACATTAAATGTAGCTCTCAAACTTGGTTGCAATTTATGTTTGTTTTTAACTAAAAAATTGGATAATAAAAACCTCTTTTATTTACATTTTTCTTTTTCTATTGTCGAGTTAGGATCGACAAAGAACAGCAATGGGTTAAATGTTCGAATACCTCAAAGAACAGTTCCTCAACTAATTACATTAAATGTAGCTCTCAAACTTTGTTGTAATTTATATTTGTTTTTAATGAAAAAATTGGATAATAAAATCTTCTTTCATTTATATTTTTCTTTCTTTACTGTCAAATTAGGCTCGACGAAGAAGTGTCGATTAAATGTTCGAATGTTTGAAGGTATTCAAAATAACATTAACGTTTTCCGTGTTTGTTCAACTTAGTTCTGCGAGTTCCGGAAATCTAGGATAACCTCGAAACAGTCCCCAGAGCGTCAGAAGAAAAATACTGACGTCTGGACGCTAAATATAACATCTCGCCCCTTACAACCCTTAAGTAGCCGTGTGGGGGTTGTCGTTTATTATTTATAAAATGAACCTTTCGCCGATATTTTCAGATTGAAGTACTACCGTGTCGGGGAAGCCTGTGCCGTGGGCTACGCGAAAGCTGTTAGAAAATATTAATTTTATGAAAAATGCATTGTCAATCGATACTCCTTACATCATAAATTCATAATCTCCGGACTATAGTCGACAGTAAAAGAGTAAAGTTTAATCGCTTGACTACGCTGAGACAAACCGAACCCTTCGATTACAAGGTCCAATAAATATTTAAAACTGTAACTAAATATGTTACCGATTTATAATAATAATTCCAAACGTAAAAAAGCAGTTGCACAGTTTTAAATAGAAAGCAATATTTACACTGCTTTAAATAGAAGGATATATTTATACGATTATTCTTTACAGTTTATAAAATACCTGACACCTGGACTGTACGTATAAAAATTGTTAAACAAAAGCGAAACAGACGTTTAACGGATGACTGGCGCGCAAGATAGACGTTACTTTATAAAATCCAATTTCGAAAGTCGAATCAATTGTTGTTAACATTTCCCCGGGTGACCTTGCGCGGACGTGAAACAAAATATAAAAACAATACTGACAGGTTGCTACAAAAGGTGGAAAAAGGGATGTAGATAAAAGGGTGGGAATAGAAAAATTGTGGGAAAATCTGGCCGGAGGTTAAACGAAAAATTGATTGTGAGCAATGGCGGCATTATCCGCGGCTCATGCGATTTAAAATCAACCGGATTCCATCGGCACGTTTAGAGGGAACGATGGAAATAATGGTTGTGAACAGTGCCTCGAAAGAGAAACGAACAGAATGCGATACACGTGGGTGGCGGAGAGATGCTGAATCGGGGTTTGCGGGATGCGGGACGGATTAATCTGTGCACAACAGAGAAAAAGAGAAAGAGAAAAGACAGAGAGAAAACAGAGTGAGAGAGGCTGTGCGCTGGCGAAAGGAAGAGGGGGAGAGAGAGAGAGGCAAACGAAAGAATGAAAAATAACGAACGATTATATAAATTAAACTCGACAACAACGGATGAAGGGACTGAAATGGACGAATGAAATCATCGTCGATTGCGCAATAATAGGCGAGCGTTGCCTGCAGGAAGCTGAATTCATGCGATTCAAACAATCTCGCGGGACAATTCGCGGTGTAATTCGAACACAAAGTAATGTTGTGCTCGGCCTACGAATAACACCGTCCGCGCCCGATAATAGGTAAAAGCTCGTTTCGAGCTGCTTTAAAAAACGAAACTGCCCGATCACGATGAAGACGGCGATGTAGACGTCCGCTGTGCGGAGTATAGCATAAGTACCTTGGACTAGCTCTCCGTTGAATGGGGCTACTCTCTTTCGCCCGGATTCGGTATTGATTTCCTTAGGAATCGGAAACGTTGCGACGCTTTAACAACATTAGCCGGGATTACGTTTATGTAATGCGAAATTGTAGCAGGATCCCGCTCGAGTATAATCTGAATTTCTGGAGGTAATTTTAATTTGATGGCGACCATTCCTCGTCAGAAAAACCCCTGATAGCACAAAATATTGTACACGCATTCATATAATATTAAAAAGCGATTCAATTTTTTTTTAATATTCAAATGTACATACAATATTCATTTTATATTAAGTAACAAATGTTTTTTTTTTAATGTGCAGAAAATAAATAAATTTCATGTTACGAGAAAAATATTTTTTTCTAACTTTTTCTTCTTTTTAATTGAATGTTATTTAAATATTGAATTTATATTTTTTAAATATGTAGTTTATATTCACTGTTATATTTAGCTTATATTTAATTCATATTTTTTAAACATGTTTACGAAAGTTCGATCTGTGATAGTAGGTACGATTTCAGATTTTGTATTTTCTGAAGAAGAATTTTTGAAGACGATCGGAATTAATTAAATGTTATTTGTTCAAAGCAACATGTCGTAATCGCTTTTAATGATCGCTACATTTAGTGTTAATTAGAACTTGCTAGGGAGCACGAGTTTGCAATTAAATCCAAGGTTGATTTTCAAATTTAGATTTGATTGGAGTTAGAATTTAATATTATGCCTCACTCATCAATTAACGTTCGAACCTGATTTTCCATTGAAATTTATAACAGTATTCGATGTTGGCTTTCGATTTTCCACTTCAAACATGCTCCGCGTTTGAAGTTTGATTTGAATTTCATTTCGAACTGTTTTCATTGAATTCGAAATTTGAAGTTGGTTCTTTGATTTAATTGAAACGCGCAACGGACTTTCAGTTTCAAGTTTAACTAGATCTTGAATTTAGATCTCAATTTGAAGTTAGTCTTGACTTTCACCTTTAATTGGAGCCGTGCGTTTGAATTTCAATTTTAATTAGAAAACGAATGTCAGATTCGAACTCGAATGTAAATTTTAGTATCAATTTCAATTCGATCTTAACATTGATTTCCCGCTCTAATTAGCAGCCGAGTTTAAACCAGAAGTCGTTTAATTATTACCTGGAGTTTTGAGTTTTCAGTTTAACAGGAACGCGCGAGCGCGAGTTCGTGCCGAAGTTCTAATTAATCTTAAATTTTCGTGCGAGGATTTTATACGAATTTCGAGTAGCTATTCAATATATCGTCTTCTACAAATTCGACATTGCATTCCCATAACGGTATACAACGCTGTAAATGCTCGAAAATAAATGCAGAGAATGCATTCAAGTTGCACATGATAAAACACAGAATAAAACACATATTCTGTGAAAATTTCAATTTCAACTAATAATTATAATCAACGCAATTTAATTTTTACTGTGAATTTCAATTTCCCTTAATAATTCAAACCGAAAATCATTTACAAAGTTTAATTATTACCTAAAAGCTTCTAAGATTGTGCCAAAGTTTTGATTGAAAGTATTCGAAATAAAATTGGAGTTTCAATCAATTTGGGATCGCGTGCAAGGCTTTTATGCGAATTTCGAGTATCAGTTCAGCGTAACGTCGCCTGTAAAAGCGTATTACCGTAGCTTACGGTAGTATGCGATGCCGAAAATGCTTGTAAATAAACGGAACGAATGCATTGAAGTTGCGCGTTACGGAATAACCTAGATTCTTGGAGTGCGTTGGTACACCCCGGGTTCTCGTGCGTGTATTCCTTTCGTTCGTGATTTAATAACAACTAAACAGACACAGCGAAATAGAGTGGAGATAGTGGCTGTATAATAAGCGAGATAGACAGAGACAGACGGAGACATGCACAGAGAGAGTGTGTGAGAGAGAGAGAAATAGAAAGAGGAGCAGTCAGAATTTCAATTTCCCTGTGGAAACTAGCCCATGCGGCCCATTAAGAGTTGATAACAATTACGATCGCGATGTCGCAAACAGCTGCAGTGTAACTCGAGTAGCTCTCGCGACGTCGCGTCGCGGAACACAACGTTTCTTGCAAAACGTTGATTTGTTTCTTGCCGTTTCTGCGTTCCATTCAACTGACCCTGCTTATTACAATGTCTCCCTTCTTTTATTCTCCCTTCTCCCCACCTGCCATTCTTGTTTTCAATCCTCTCCTCTCTTTCCGGCTTCTTTCCACGACAGAACGAAACGAAAGGGAACCGAGTACCTACGCTAATGAAATCTACAGAGTTATAATTAATCGAGTCTAATTACTCGAGAGCTCCGAGTTCTCCAGGACTGATTGTACGTGTTTAAATTAACTCTAACTATGTTTTACTGCGTAACTTCCTAATATGGTTTGTGGATCGTTTCGAAATTTAGAAATACAATTTCGGTACCGTTCCTCGAATGTCGCTATTAATTAATACAATTATCGTTGACGGGGAGAGAAAGGGTGATGCAATTAGGAGCGCTCGACGAAAATTTCGAATTGGCAAACAATAACATCTCCGTGCTAATTTCCGTCGTCGAATTCGTCTTTTCCTCGCTGATAACGAGATCCTTAATCGAACAAGCGTCTCGTGTATTGTGGATTCTGATGGGGCCGTGGGTGTGTGCAAGCAATTTAGAAAAAACCACGTTAACAATTTCGAAATTTATGTAGTTTTGAATAAAATAGAAAGAATTTGGATTGGTCGAGAGATTGGAAAAATTGAAGCTTCTAGTCAATTACGAATGAAATTAAATCAACCACTTCATCGCACAATGAAATATTTAATTTTGTGAATGTGACCTCGTAGGAATATCGTTGTGAGTCGCTGGAAAAATTATACACTCAATAGAAACTTACCATGAGTCATGAGCAATCATGCAAATCCATAATTTATGCTTATACTTTCTATTAATATTAATACTTCTTGTCTGAATGATTTCAGTAAGTCGACAATTGAGTAATTTTAGCTGCTCTATTATGTTATGATAATATATAATTGTTTTAATAAAAAAAATATCACCTAGCGAGAAATCTGTATCAATTGACACTCATAGATAAATTTTACAATAATTGTATTTATAATAAAAATACAATTCTTACTATAGCCTCCATTCCGAAATTGGAGACATAGTGTGGGATTGCGAGTGCACGCCGTAGGACCTAAGTGGCCCATGTTTATGGTAGGGCCTCTAGTTAGGTACAGCGAGGTATAAAATTATACGACGCTGACCTGTACCTGGTTTGTCTCCATTGAATATTTAGTTTTAAGGGGTATGAATGAGTTAGAGACAGAAGAAGAATGAAGCCGAGGGTATAAGAACTGTTTTACGGAAAGACGGTTGTAAAGTGGTTTTAAATCTTAATAAATAACTTTAAGGCACATTCGATTTACTGCCGAAAACTTCCAATCCCACATACTTTCTTTATTTTTAAATTTATATCGTAATGTAACGAATGGGAATAACAATCTGGCTGTTTAATACTGATTTTAAAGTGATATTGGATTTACAGATTGAATGACATTTCTGCTTTGTGCGATTTAGTCGAATCATTGTATAATTGAAATACTTTTGGTACTTGCGTGGTACATAGAACATTTAAATCTGGAACCTTGGAATTAAATTGTAATGCGAATGGTTAAAGAAGCAAATTTCTACTTTATGCGATGTAGTGAAATCTTGCATTTTTAAAATACATTTGGTACTTACGTGGTGAATAAAGTATTCGAATCGGAAACTTCAAAATGAAATTATAACGCAAGTGGATAAAGAAGAAAATGTCTGCTTTATGTGATTTAATGGAATTATTCAATTTTTAAAATACATTTTGAAGCATTCACGTGGTAAATAGAATATTTTTAACTGGAACGTTGGAATTAAATTGCAATGCAAGAAGATTAAAGCAGAAAATGTCTTTGATTTTGAAAAAATCTAAACAGTATGTTTGAATCTGAAAGGTGGAATAAATTAAAAAGAAAGGTAGAAGTTTGTAGTTGCTTCTGATGGCGTAGATAATTTTTGTTTCGCATAATGATGATTCTGCTGACAAAGATAACAAAGGCGTTGGTGGAAGACGTTCTCCCGATCGCGTGAAGATGGTGGTTTCATGAATCGAAGAGACAAAGCGAGTGTATCAGCTGTCTTCATTCAATTACGGTTCATTCAGTCGAAGTCCGGGATAATTAGCCAACGGAAAACCAACGGAGGGTTAATTTTAAATGAAACGTTCACGTGTGTGTTCCGTGAAGAGATTACACGAATGAAACAGGTGCTCGAGGCCTTTCATGAAAATTCAGATCGCCGCGTCGCTGGGTTTCGCTTCCTTCGCCAAGGAGAGAGAGACAAAGATAGAGAGAAAAAGAAGACTGTAACTACCGGTCGATTTGCAGAGGAAAGGAAGAATAATAAAAGGACTGTAATGCTCATCCGGTGGCCATTGTTTGGCGAGGCGAAGAGTAAAATGGCCGACGCCGAGGGAAGCAAGACAAATAATAACAACAATCGATTCTCCGAAAGGGATAAAATCCTCTTTTCAAAAATAATAAACGCAAGCTCTAAACGATAATAGCTACACCGCTCGCTGTTTCTCCGCGATTTCCGTCGCTTTATCTGCGAATGAAATTTGAAAAAAAAATGATGAAACATAATTGTTGAATTTGTAAAAATTGATCGATTTCAGTCGAGCTGCGTTGCGGCGCAGTGAAATATTTACAAAGCCGTCGGGTTTTGTAACGCATGGGAAGCAAATATGTTTTGTTACAGGCTAGTGAATAAATTAGAACCGAATAACCTAGATTCTCGCGAACGCGCAATAACATTCGTTCTCTTTCCAGAAGAAATTCTTTAGTTTCTGAATCGCCTCTACGTTCCTATTATTTGTTCGAGCATAATTTATTCGACGGACCGATTCAATTCGAAATTGAATTCGATTGCACCAATGACTTAAATAGATGTTGTTCGTTGTTTAGTTAGCGAATTAAAATTATGCTTCCGTCGTTTCCATGCCGTGTTCGAATGCCGTAGAGAACGCTCTTGCCGATAAATTATTCATCGAATCGATTGACTCCGATTATGACGATCGATAGCGCTTATTAATTATCAATAGTCCCCAGAAAAAGTTGACGACCGACTGCAGACTCGCGATTCATAAAGCAGGGCAAATTCCGGTTACATCGTTATCGAAAATTTTTCTTCTCATTATCGTATACGACACTAAAACTTGGAATTTAAAAAAAAACATATCTTTTCGGTATTCCCTTTGATTCCAAAACGTCGCTGCAGTCTCAAAAAATTGATATTAACTATTCCAAGTTGTTATTTATATCGCATTCTATTTCACTCGCAGACACAGTGCACATGGTATCATAAACAAGCTGTTAATCACTCTGATTTCGGTATCATAGCAGCTCTGTGATACTGCGTATCAGTTTCTCGATATTTACTGAATTAATGTGGATACTAGAATAATACTGTTCGAAATCGTCGCTTGAGATACTTTAGCAATTACAATAAATTTTATTATAACTTATAAATTATAAGTTACAATAAAATTTATTATAATTCTCAATATATATATTGTAGGGAATTATATCAATAATAAATTTATAATAAATTTAATAGGGAATTATATTAATAATAAATTTATAATAAATTTAATAGGGAATTATAATAAATTATATATTATACATATATTGTAGGGAAACCAAAAAAAAAATAAAATTAAGACTTCTCTCCCCTCCCTCTTGTACGACGCTGTTCCCCCAGCTGAAAAAGAGTTACTAATATTTGATAAATTTCGAAACACGTTCGATTGAAATTTCAATTCGTCTTGCGGATTGAACCGGGACCGTAGTATCGGTTTCAATGCCGATTCAATCGCCGTTGTCAAATAATCGGCGACGTCGCATTATTTCCATATAAACAATGGCGAAGCGCGATTATTGTTCGCGTTACGTCGCGACATCGGCTGTTTCCTACGCGTATTATTGCTCGAACAATTGCATCGTTAAGATACTATTTAACCGAGTCCGCGATTCTCCATGCCTTGTACGAGACTCGTACGCCGTTTAAAATTAATTACCTGGAAAGTTTCTGGAGAGAGATAGAGAGGGAGAGGGAGAGAACGGCAAAGAGAACGAGAGAGGGACGGTGAAAAAAGTGGACCTCGTCCCGGCATTCCTCGGTATCGGACTCACTACGATTCGAGCGTATTGTGGATCGGCCCCCGTCCTCCTGAATAATTCATTTTCGGTGTCGTGCAATAATAGCGATCGTGATTAATTGCAAAACAGTCTCGCGCATTCGCCTCTAATCTAGCCGATATGATCTCCTTTAGCTGATAATCGTTTATCAACTAGTGCCGGCGGAATCGACGTTTATCGACGCTCGCGAGCCGAAAATAAAAGAAATTTCTTTCGTCCCGATGGAACCCTATTATTTCCCTTTCTCTTTCGATTTTACACGACTGCTTTTTTCCCTCGTACGTCCCGGAGAAATCGGACAATTGTTTCCCGAGTAACGAACGCACCACAGAACATGGTTGCCATCCAAAATCTATTGGATATTTTTTAACGAAAACTTATTATTCTGTAGATAAAAATGTGACACAACTCGTCTACAAAATTCTGGTTGAATTATAATCGTTTGTTGAAATACAAAAATATTCTCACAATTTCGTCTTTCAGTTTATCGCATTGGAATAAGAGTAATTATATCACAGAATGCTCGATCTCGTTTTTGAAACTGTGACCATAAACTTTTCAACAGCTTTAGAAAATAGTAACATCTCCAAGGATAGAAGACGAGTTCTTAAAGCGATGAGATTCTCGCGTTCGCAACCGGGGGATGCAGAAACACGCGAGAGGAGTCTCTAATTAAAGCATAGGACGCCTCCGCTCTCGCAGTTTATTACATTAATAGAAATGACGGGGGACAGAGTGTCGAGCCGCGAACGAGACATCAAAAAGACTCGTTAAAGAGGCGTTTCAATCCGACTGGTAATTTCATGTCTCGCGGGTTTCCCAGCCGCGGAAAATGGAACAGGAAAAATTAGGGGCGGGGGCGAATAAACAGGTCGAGAAAGCGCGGAAACCCGCTTAAATTCGCCCGCACACAATAATTCGAGTAGAAGCTTTTTTCGGTCGCGCGCGTGTAATTAACCGTGCCGAAAAGAACCCGGTGAATGAGAGAGTGAGAGAGGAGATAGGGGTGGAACAAATCGGCCAGGAGGATAGAGGGAAGCGAAATCGTTGCGCCTCTTAACGAGACGCACGCGCGTAAATTATTTGAAATTAGTTTGAAACGCAATCAGTTCCGTGTGCCCCGGTCGAAGCCGAGACGATAAACCTTCGTAAAGACGGTAATTTATGGTTTTCGAACTCGATGGTGTTATTACGTGAGACCTCCCCTCGTGGCCCCGCTTCACCGAGACTCCAGTTATTTTAATTGGCCTGCCCGATAAGAGCTCCAAATCCAAAATTCCTGCTGCACCGATAAGAATTTCGAGCACCGAGTCCCACCATTTTATTCCTAATCCTTTCAGCTGGAACATATGGCTTTTAATTACAAAGACATGGCCACTTGAACACATTTATCAGCTGGCCGTCATTCGTCGCGATTCGTTTGAAGATTAAAAATTTTACTACGATTTTATTCTGTTTTACGGAATAAAAATGAGGAACTAGTGATGTATCAAAGCTCAATAATTTGGCGAAAACAGGTCATACGTAAATTTTCGAGGACTCATTGTAAAGGGGAAGTTTTAATCTTCAAATCGGTGGTGGATTAATTCATGGGAAAAATTTTTCAATATTTTTACAGGTGTTTAAAGTCCTGGTTCTTTTGGAAAAGATCATGTCCTCGGTTTCCGAACTGCAGGAGTGTGCGAAAATATTTTTAACAAAAACGAATAATTTCGAGCTCCGAAATGAGTGTTTTTAAAACGAAGTTATAACTCTTTAAATGTACACAATATTCCGAATAGCGTTGAAATATATTTTCAACGTGTTCAGAAAATTCGAAACAATTCGGTGACAATTTCTGGGGTATGAGCACACTCGCAGTGTCGCTGAGAGAGTTAATAAAAAATCAGGGAAGCCCCGGGATCAGCGTCGAAAATCAAGCAGCCGTGGAATCGATCGAACGAGCTCGCGAGATCGGTCGCTCCAATATTTATCTATCGACGGGCTCGAATAAAGTAGAAGGGAACACGGGAAGCGTATAACATGGAAATAAAAGTATCCTTTTACTGGATATTTGATGGTTCACGTTGTATCATGGTAAGAGGCTCCTCTCCCTCTCTGAATGGAGTCTCGGCCGTGCGCGTTCCTCGTATATCTTGATTACCATTCATTCTGAGGCTCTTGCGGAATTCTCCACGCGATAAAAGAATTCGTTGTGCGGCTGAGGCCCGGGGATTTCGGGTGCCACGTTATCGCGTTTCACATTTTTGCATTAAAGCATGAGTTGCGGGGGCGACGCAGCGCGAAAATCAAAGGGAGGCGCCAGAAACAACGGAGGTGGAAAAACGCGTGCGACAAGAAGCGAAAATTTCTTCTGAAACGATTTTTCATGTTGCGCTGGGTGGGAGAACTGAGGACAACTTTTATCAAATACACTGCAACTTTCAACATCCGTAAAAACATGGAAAAATGTTTCTCGTAGTCCACCGCGAATTCGAGCTTCGAAACTTCCTCTTTCCAACGATGTCTTGACAATTGATGCCAGTTTTTTTTTTAGCGGAGTTGTTCAGCTTTTAACGGAGCATTGTGTATCCGACACATCGTTTTTCATTCATCGTTTATTCATTTTTTAACCCTTCGCTGCAGGATCTTTTAAAATTTGGATGAAAAAATTGAAGGAACCTCAGTTTTTGTGTTTTATTTCAAGGGAGTAAGATTACAATTTGCCCATTTTTATTTTACACGTTAAATCGACACATTATGTTTCATTTATAGCGTCACATTAAAGAAATACATCTCACAATGTAGACATGAAAATATTTGAAAAAAAATTAGAACAACATTTTTAGAAAAATAAACATAATTTATAATATTAAGAAAACACATTCTTAGTTCATTATGCAGCAAAGGGTTGAGGTGCTTTTGTAAAGAGTTCACTCTCCGATTCCATGATAGAATAAATCGCGGAAAAGATTTATTAAAGACTCAAAGCGATGACGAAACGGAGAATTGATCGCGAACAGTGAGCGGAAACGATTGTCATTGATTTTCTGATGACGTAGGAAGCCGGATGACACTCCGTCCGCGCTAAACGTCGATATAAACGTTGATTATTCCCAAAGAGGGCCAGCTCCGAGCTTGGGACCCAATTATACCGATGCTGAGAACCGGTTCCATTTTCGGAGCCATCTTCCAAGGTGACTTCTGATCCCGTGTTAGGGCCCTATCGCCGACAGCTTTGCAAGGAGAATCACTGGCCCCTACTCTCTCTCTCCCCCTCTCAAATATCCTTTATAACCTATAAACTTCCGTTGTCTCGCGTCATCGAGCCTTCGGAACGATAATGACGGCCACGTTCGTTTTCGTTTCGGTAGACTCTGTTCCAGCGGGCCCCGAGCATGAATTTAATCTATCCACTCTTCTAATATACTACACTGTCTGTCGTAAATATAACCAACCCCTCCTCGACATTTTCATAATTTGAAAGTAAAATTATGCCGTAATGTCGCCTCTTATTGCCCCGGATAGTTGAATTCGAATAAATATTCATAACTGTACCGGTAGTTTATTGTAATGAGCAGCTGGACGGGACCGACACGCTATTCACCTAGCGGTCCGTAGACGGCACTATAACTAATATCATTATAACTACGTTTTATCTTTGACGTCAGTTGAAGAAGCTCGTAAGTTTTCCAAGGCTTTCGAAATGAATTCTTTCTAAATTTTAATCCATAGAAGAGAACATAAATATGCTGTTGCAAACAAACATTCTCGAGCTATCACAGTCGTCAAACACCGTTGAATAAATCAATCCGAAAACCGATGAAAAATTCAGCGATATTTGCGCAGGAGAATTAGATAAAAATTCAGTATGAATATTTCAGCCGCGTCATTGTTTAAACACGACAGTCCGTATTTATTTCTCGGTTGCCTAAAAGCGTTTTCGCCTGCGCGCGTGCAAATAAATCGCGCGGCGGTTTTCACATTAAAATTTACATTTGAACTCTAATTTCTCCGGCATCCGAAAAAAAATGGTATTAACAGTCGCCGGAGAGCGCGCGCGTGCGCTCATTTCGAACGTGTAATTGCTTTCTCCGTGCTAGTTAAAAAAGCAAAAAAAAAAGAGTAAAATGATGGCCGGGAATGTTTCCGCGCATTATACACACAATGTCTGCTCTGTATGAATTACTTTCGCAGCACGGATCTCGCGGTGAATTGCAGTAAAATGCGTTCCACTCGGTTTAATCGAAACGGATGACCCTCGAGGAGAATTTAGTCGCCACCAATGCGATCAAAAAGCCTGACAAATAATGCGCGCAATTAACCGGCCGTATTTCGATCGCGCGGGCTTTTGCGCGACTGTTAAAAATACAATGCCTTTCTTGCCGCGTTCATCTGTTTATTCGACGTCGAAAATGTCCTCGGAAATTATTATAAACGATTCTCTCTACTCGACGGACGACCCACACATGCACGCGCGCGCACACACACACACGTTCTCGACAAATCCCCCAACAAGGGGACGTTTTGCGAACTTATTGACCATGCTATGTCCTCCGGGAGTCCGGCTGACCTGGATTGCAACTGCACTTTTGGCAGTCGATGCTGTATTCAATAATAAATATTAGTTTTCTTGCGAGGAACGCGGAAACACCAAACCTTTCAATCCAAATGTTTTTTTACCGAACGCGTGGCAAAACAAATATTTTGCAGCGATCGATGCAACGGTTTCTGCCATTGTGCATATTACGAAGCAATCGCGCGAAAGAAATTATTCATCGAATCGGACAGGAAATGGGAAATGTGTGGAATTACGATTTATCATTAAAAAAAGAATTAATAATACGAACAATACAAAGAACAGTATTCCGTAATTATAGATTACAGAAATTCTGCGTAAAATTGAAACCGTGAAATTCTTGAATTAACGAAATGGAAGAATAGTCGAAATAAATTATTACAAGAGAGATCGCGAATTAAATTCTGAATGAGAATTTCACAGAACGTTGTTCGTAAAGCTGGTTTGAAAATAATTCCAAAAATCTATATAAAGAACAGTAGAATCCACACGAGTTTAAAATACATTTTTAGACCGCGTTCTTATTGATTTAAAATGATACGTACGTTAAAAATAAGTTTCAAACCGCAGGATCTTTTAACTAACGTCATACTTATGCAGTCGCGCGAAATTTCGAAAATTCGACGTACCTCTGTGTCGAATTACTGGAAACTCGAGGCAAAAATGTGCGAGATAATTGGGAACGGAGCGAGTTGTAATAATTTTGAGAAAAGAGATCGGTCTCGTTATAAATCACATGGAGAATCTACATTAGGGTGGCTCTTATTTTTCCACCATTCAGAAATTTTCGGCACGACTTCCTCCAATATTTTTCCATTTAATAAAAAAATGATATATCCAAAGTTTTAATTTAGGTATATAGTAGTATATAAAGTTTAAATTTAATTTAAGTATACTGAAAATTCAAGTTAAATATTTTATACCTCGAAAAACATATTCATGCATTCAAGTACAAGTGTACTCTGTACGAGTTAAGATTATTTCACATTAATTAGCCTGTCTAATTGCTGTCCGGCCACCTCGTTAACAAGTCCGGTTAGAGGCCCCCGCAGCAATACTAAAAACTTTAAAAAAAATTTTTTTCTTTTTTCTCCTATAAAATTTCTCATGTTTTTCACAACTTTAACGTCAATGTGACTCGTGTTCCCCTTATCCGATCAACTTCAACTTTTGCAGGAATTATTGTTTTACCAAATTGAAAAATTTTAGGATTCCTAAAAAAAATCGCAAAAAAATTTTCATATAAATATAGTAAATAACTAAGGGCCACCCTAATGTACAAGAGAATGTAAACAATGTTGTTTGAACGTTTAGTATGATTGCAACGGTGTAGTTTACGTGCGGCAGTGTATCGGTTCGGTTTCAACCAATCCCGTGTTTCGAATGCAAAGAGCCGCAGAGCGATGGAGAATTATTTAGCGGCGCATATTTCTCGAACGATTGACAAAGACTGCAAACAGAGAAAGAAGCTGGGACCGCAAAGGGTTAAATGCCTTCGCAAGTGTAGCGTGAGGCGATGCGCTGACGAGTCAAGTGTGCCTATTCGCTGATTCGTGTTACAGAGAGGCGAAGAGGGGTGTGCGTGTAACGTACCTCAGTCAAATTCCCCGTATATCGTGTATCGAGCCTGCGATACACATGTATCTGGCCTTGTGTGTGTTCTGTGTTGATTCACTCGTGTATACACGCATATACTCGTGCCCCGTCGCGTAGGTGAGCTCCGGCTAGCGAGAGACTCGAACCTCTCGCGATCAGATCAACAGGACATCAAACTTTTCCTTCACGTAGACTCTTAACATCGCTTTTAATATCTTGTCGATTCATAAACATTTAATATATCCAATCTATTTCCATATTCTGTATGATTTTTTCTATTTTGTGCAAGTGAAACTTACTGATGGTTTCTCAATTATTGAAATAATAAAAATGATTTCATACGAAATTATAATAGATATGTTATAATATAAATCGCACAAAGTCTAAATAAAATCAATCTCGTCGTTTTTATAAGGGAACATGTAATTTATAACCATTCATAAATCAGAAATAATAAATCAGGTCAATAATGGAAAAAATATTTTGAATAATGGTGTAGCAGTTTTTAGCGAATCACTTGTGAATTTATTTTCAAGGCAGGTAACTTTGATTTTGAAACATTTACCGATTCGAAAACGTTTAATAATTTTTTAAAACGAAGTCTCGTGTCTGTTATAAAAAATATCACGATGCCTGTCGTTTTTCGAGGGATGGAAGCAGCCCGGTAATTTTCTGGATGAAGCCGTCCGCTCGGCGGGAGGCCGCCGGTAATTTCGTTTTAAGAATTTAAGGATATCGACGGTTGACAGAAGTGTCGAGGAGGCTTAGCGTTTTTCTGCCGTAGTCAGCGTGATGTTTAAAAGGATTAGGGGCTTCTTTAAAAAAAGAATTGATTGCAAAGGCGAAACAGAGGGGCGGACCGCGCGCCCATCGCTATTCAAGAGACCCTCCGCGTCGACGTGTGCGCGCACGTGTAAGCTAAAGGCTGTCTCACAAACAGCCGCCTGCGACGGCCATCTAAATCCGAGGGAAAATAGGAACAGCCGTGCGAGAACGTGTTTGTGTATCGATTTCGCCTGTAATATACCGGCGAGATCCGAATAAATCTTGGGACCCAACCTGGAATACGGCGTAACGAATACATGTATTCAATGTGTCCAGTGTTTTCATCCTAAACACCCACTTTAATTAGGAGACGAGGGTAGGAACGGTTCGTTGAAAACCGATTTGTCATTTTCCACTACAAGGAGTCCACGAGGTCGATGAATATTAAATTTGCTTCAATCCGCTTTAAATTGTTTTGAAATTCTTTAACGAATTTAAACATCCATTCTAACCAATTAGAAACACAAGGGCAAATTTGCTTCAACGTGCTTTAAATTATTTTGGAATTCTTTAAAAAATTTAAACATCCATTCTAACCAATTAGAGAAACAAACATGGAAAAGTCCCTTCAAATCTGATTTAGATTGATTTTCAGTTTTTGATTGTTCAGTGCAAGTCTGTAAGGTCAATAAATTAAATTTGTGCCAATTTGCTTTAAATTATATTTCCGAGAGGACGAGGGAGAAAAAATTTCTCGGAATCTGATTTTTAACTTTCCACTGCAGGAGTCTGCGAGGCGAATGAATTGAATTGGTACCAATTTGCTTGAAATTATTTTGGAATTCCTCAGCAATTTAAGCAATTGGAGTTGGTAGGGAAGGTGTTCGAAAGGTTAGCTTTCGACAATTGGCACACGAAGGAGCTGATCCCGAGCCATTTGAACCTGGGATATCGACCGAGAGACCACGCCGAATAAATCGTTTCGTTTCGAGCCGGAGGAATATTTGCTCGGGAAAACCGTGTGGCTCTGGCTATGTAATAAACCCATCAAGAACTTCCTCTATACCACTGTCTGCGCGAAGACTCTGCATTCAACGAACCCGATATTTAAACCGTGGCTCGGTCTGGCCGGGTGTCAGACACTCCGTCATCCAGCGGCGTCAAATTATCGCAGAACTCGAATCCAATTATTTTGTTTCGTTCCTTTCATCGTTAACCCACTGGGCCGCGCGGTACACTGGGTTTTACAGCGTGAATTGATACAAAATTAATATCAGCAATGTGGTATTAAAATTGGAAGCTTCGTAGCTGTCGAATAATTTCTTTGAACTAGAAAAATTTTCATTCGAAGCAGATCTCAAATATTTCGTTTTGTTAACAGTTTCTCAATAATCATAAATCTCAATACAACATAATGTCGGAAACATGTGGTATTAAAATTAGAAGCTTCATTTTAGGCCGCATCCACTTTTCATGGTAGCTTTCGAATAATTTCTTTGAACTAGAAAAATTTTCATCCGAAGCAGATCTAAAATATTTTGTCTTGTTAACAGTTTTTCAACAATCATATATTTCAATACAACATTAATGTCGGAACCAGTGGCTAGATCCTCGACAGAAGCATCTTTATAATTTCATTGTCTACAAATCAAGAGAATGTACAAATTATATGTGAACTGGAATTCAGTTGTTTTATTTGCTCTCTTCATCATTAGCTTGGCAATCTTCCAAAAATCTAATTTTACAGCTTGAATCAGAAATATATCAAAAAGTGAATGAAACCCTTGAAATAATTCCTTTTTTTTCTTATTTCTTATCAAAATAGTCAGATTTATTATAGTTCGAGGAAATGCTGTATTCTTAAAATCCATCTACAATTTCAGTGTCCACAAATCAGAGAATTCGAGATATTCCCATCGAGTGACATCACGTTATTACAAAACTTGAATCTGGTTACATATTTTGCTTCGTTCTATTAATCATTAACTTGGCGAGCTTTCAATGACTTGATTTCATCGAACCTTCGTCGCCCGTGATATAAATTGAAGAAGATCCATGTAGAAAATATCAAGCACTCAAATACTAGCTTGTCATTTCGATAAAAATTTAATTCGATCAACCATACAATATTCCCAAAACGTATATTAACCCTCGCGATGAAAATAAAAATTTCGGGGTCAAAATGGACCCGTTCGAAGGTCGAAAATAATTTCCGTGAAATCTTCGACTTCCAGCATCAGTGGCAGAAATCGAGATCCGTCACTTCCCGTCGAAGTGGAAATTAAAATCGTCTTAGCCGTAAAAATATCGGTGGAAAAACCGAGGTAGCTAGGCTGAGCGTTAACGACCAGTTAATTTGTTTTGCCGAGTTAATTGTGAGGCTAGACTTCATTAGAACGAGTCGCGGTAATTCTGCTCGGCTGAAACCGCGTCTGCGGTGTTCTACATTGAAATAAACCAGTCGTAATCGCGGCGAGGATAGTCAACCATCTGGGTTTACTATCTTGTGTAAAAGCCCCGAAGTGGACACGCGGCATAAAGAGACGCGGGGTTTGGTTGAGCATAGCCGAGGACGGTTTTCTATCGTGAGAAACGAAACGGGGAGAACCACTGGCCCGGAGAGTCGTTAAACACCGAGCCAACCGAGTCCCATTTACAACTCTAATCAAATTATCCCGATAAAGCCAAGAAAGCAGGAAACTCGCCCGTTAAAGGCAGTTTCTTAATTCCCTCTCCTAAAACCGAGTGCCAGCAAGGCACCGTTCGATACAAAACGATCATTGTACCCTTCGAATATTAACAGAACTACCCCTATAACGGCGAAATGCTCTCCCTCTCTCTCTCTCTGAACTGAACTGGATCATAGCAATTTCGTCAGCTCTAATATTTAATCACCGAGGGGAAATATTAAATAATAAACGTTCCGCGACCGGAGATAAAATAAGACGCTGCTCGCTGGAACGTGAAGTTAATCAAGAGAACTATGCAACCGGCGCGCGAGCAACTATCCGAACAACTTTCTTGTATCGCATTTTGCTGCAAACACGGATACTCGATTTCTATGTTAATATTTTATTCATGCAAACACCGATCGGCTATTTCTATTTTCTTTTCACCGGCGCGACGGGGTAGTCGCTTTTCTATATTCCACCGGCGAGCCGCGAATATTTCTTGGTCGACGTTGTGCTACAATTTTCGAACACCTCTCGCACCGGCACGCTGAGGCATGATGGATTGAATATTTTATTTTTCGGTTTTCTTTCCGGCACGATTTCCGTAGAATTTTTTTTTTTATCGATTCGCGGAGTAATTTAATTTCGAACTGGATCACGCGTGTCTGCGTCAATTATACGGAGAAATTATTTGTATGGATGCATGGTAAACGAGAACTGCAGTAAATTGTGATGTTCGTTTTTCTATGGCTTGAACAGTTTTATGAATGCCTAAAAATGTGCTGATTATTCTTGTTTCACCTGGCAGGATGTTTCAATTATTTTCCAAGGTATGGAAATAGCTTGTTTTTTTGTTATGTCTTTTTTATATAAATAGTTTAAAAGAAAATATTGAATTGTGAATTCAAAGATGTTTATTAATTTTAAATTATGTTTAATTTAATTATTTATGGATTAATTACATTATTTTTAGGAATATTATTATTATTATTAAGGATATATATATAATATATAATTATAAATAAATATATATAAATAATATTTTAGTAATTATAGAATGAATAATGTTTATAATTAGAGATATAAAATTTAATTATATAATTTATTTAGATTATATAAGTATGTTATTTTTTATCTATCAAGAAATTGACAAATTCTCAGTTTGTAAATCTCTGCAGAAACGTCCCAAGAAAATTTTTTAAAATGTCTAACGTTCGGCCAGGAAATTTTAATGCCAGCGGAAGTAGCGAGGGAAAAGAAACCACAGCAGCAAATGCTAGTCCCGCAGCAGAATGAATAGTGTCCCGGGGACGGAGAAAGTCACACGAGTTCGAGTATCGTTCATCTCGGTTATGCATCGGTCCTTTATGTCCCGTGGTGAGTCACTCTCGGTGTGACGGTAGCTTTAAAGTGCTTAGTAAAACTCATTCTGAAGAGGGTGGGAGAGGGACGGATAGAAATGGGTTGAAGCGGAACAAGGACAAGGTTCGAGCATCTGGAGGAGAGGGAGAGGAACGAGAGTGGAGAACCTGCGAGAGAGAAAGGGAGAAGGAGCAACAGGAGAGAGGGGGTACGTGGACACACGTGGTGTTGCGAGGGGAAACTGTGGTAGAGAGATGTGGGATAGAGAGAGTCGCAGAGGAGAGTGGGATGGAGTGAAATGGAGCCGAGGGGAGGAGAATATAGTGAATTTGAGGGAGAGAGAAACTGAGTGGGATGGAGTGAGACGGAGCGAGATGGTGGGAAAGAGAGAGAAGACGGAGTAAAACAGAGGGAACCAGAGTAAAAGAGAGGGGTGGAGCGAAGTGGAGGGAAAGAGAGAGGAGAACAGAGTAAAATAGAGTGCAACAGAGTGCAACAGAATGAAGCAGAGTAAAAGAGAGTACAACAGAGTGAGGCAGAGAGAGTATATGCGATTACAAGCGGCGAGAGGGTATACAATGAGACGGGGGGTCGGGGGGCTTCGGGGGCCAGGGGGAACTTCGGGGGCCATTGCCCCATATCCCATCTTTTTTTCGATCCCCCGGGTGCACACCACTCGTTTTTCTTTTCCGAAAGCTAGCCCGGAGACTCGTCTCGGCCCGTCTCGGCCCGACCTGGCCCGTTTCCGAAATTGTTCGATTCTAGTTACTTCGGAACGACTTTCGGCTCGGACCCGAACCTGATCTTTTAGGAAACGCCTCGCGCAGTTCACGAAAAACTCGGGGTTTAGAGCCTTTCCGGTATAAAATATTCTACAGCTGCTTTTTTTCATTTCGAACACCTGAGTCAATACATACTGGTTTTATGTTGTTTATTAATTTGTTGAGAATATAATTTTAGTTTCTGTCAAGGTAATAAATACAACGAGGCAGTAATATATTTAGAATTTAAATATAAATTTTAAAATAGAATTTAAAAATAAATTTTGTGAGAGAAATTAGTTATTTATTAAAATTATCTAGGAAGAGGAATAAATGTACCTGTAGATTGAGATGAAATTCCAGATTATTTATTTTGCATAAAAATCTGCATATTAATATAAAATGTCCGAATATTTATGTAATATTTACTTTCAGTCTCGATGCACTGTTCCTCATTAATTTATTCGATCATTATGTATTTCGTTGTGTAAGACACACTGAAAGCTTTGTTGTTTGTAATTTACCGCGCAAGGCTGTTAGTCCGGGAGCGCACAATTAAGCAACAACGTGGAGGTATTTTCACCAGAACAGGAAAAGAAAGCCTCTAATTTTAGATGCCCAGGGAACAGTAAAAAGTACCGTTTTCAAAACGTTTCACAAGGGTTGGGTTGTCTCTTTATCTCTCTATCGCTATCAGGTAAGACGAGTTAACTCGTCCTTTATACTCGCCAGCATTCCTCGGCCGTTTCTCGGTTTTCTTATTTAGCTGCCGGAAATTCTTTAATACCGTCATTATTCCTGGTAGCGTAACTTAAATCACATGTGCACGAGGTGAACGACCTCCAATGAATATCATTGGCACTTAATTGTTTTTCCAGTATCGATCACTGGAAAAATCGGTGAATAGGTTGATTAAGAATAAAATTAACCCTTCGCAATGCTTTGTCGAGTGTAAATGAAATGAAACGTGTTTTTACATGTATTTCTTCCTTTATTTATTTAATTCCTATTTTTTAGTTAAAGACAAATATAGATTACAATAAAGTTTCAGGGAGCTACATTTAACGTAATCAGTAAACAAAAACTGTTTAAAATATGAGTCAAGAAACTGTTCTTTGAAGTAAATTGCAAATGAAACACTTAAAATAGTAGAGAGTTGATGGCGACAAAATTGAGAAATAAATCGGAGCGTAAAAAGTTAAAGAGACAGAGTTTTCAACCTTCGTTCAGACTAATAAAAGACTAATTAAAACGTACATGAAAAATTTCCCAAGTTCTCTTAAGAATATTCTCTTTTTATTAAAACGAATATTTTAACTCGCGGATTCCTGAGAGACGGTTATTCGATATTATTTACGTGATCTACTTTGTCCGAGAGTAACTCTGAAGCGGGATGCTAGATGATTTCACTTCCGAGAGATATTACAGTCCGAAGTTCTTGATTGTCCGCTCCATTTCGAAATAAATGATTCCTTTAACGCGGTTTCTTCCTCGTGGTAACACCGCGGTATCCATCTTCCTCGTGGAATAAAGAAAAAAGAGGTTGCGTGAACCAGGTGATCCGTCAGACAGCCGAGAGTATCCACTTAATAGAACACAGCAGGAAGGTTAGGTGTTTAAACAGCAATTAAGCTGAACCTCGCATTATACACAAATGTTATTCCGCGTTTATCGTTCGTACGATCTCTATTGCATTTGCTAATGCATGGTATAATGGAAATATGATTACTGTTCCTATGATTATTATTATTATTATTATTGTTATTATTATTGCTGTTATTATTATTGATGTTATCGTTTGAAAATACGAGATCTATCATTGTATCAAAATTAGGCGATATTCGCAGTTTCGCCTCGATTGTATATTTCAAACGCACACTATCAAATTTTCACGTTACCGTTCTTCCGAATGCTGTTTGTTATTCGCCGTGAATAATGAAAGCCGTCGACCTATCAAAATTAAACAATATCTCGCGCGCGGAATACGCGTTTCAGTTGTTGCAGTTTATTTCTAACAACTAAAATAATAATAATAATAATATTGTATTTATGCAGGCAGTGAGGAGAACGCGCGCGCTATGAAGTCAGAGCGAAAATAAAGCAAGAGTAAAATGGAAATAAAATGAGATAGAAGTAACGATGTTACGCGAATAATAAAATGATGCAACTAAAATGAACCGAAAAAGGAAAGACGAGTAAAATGGAAAATAAATGTGGCATACGTATTCGCCTGATATTGTACGTCCACCGTGGGTTTTGTTTTCTTTTTTTCACGTGCTGTGGTCTTCCCAGTCGGGGAAATGTGTTAAAATAAGATTTAGAACGCCTTATCGTTTATTAGATATTTTTTTTTACTGTTTCAGCTAGCCGCGGAACAATTTCGAAATGCATCGTTTTATATTGCTTATTAAATTCCTGAGAACCGTATAAAAACGGCTGTGCCGAGATTCTTCGCTTTATGCTCCTTTCTGCATATTTACATGTTTATGTCTGTCCTTCGGTGTAGCGGGAACAAAAATGGTTTATAAATACCGTTCATTTGTTAATCGCAGAGTCTCCTCGATTTTAATTATCGGTAACTCGAAACAATCGATTTTTCAAAAATAATGTAATACTTTATTTAAAGTACTAATTTAAAGAAAAATTTAATTATTGCATTACTCTCGATTAACACAGATATTTATTTTTCTTGAACTAACAACTTTCTGTTTTTGCTTGCAGGTATGGTGCTCTTTGAATTTGTTACAACCCTAATTGTGGAGTTATTGGGATACAGAAATGATAGAGAATGACGGTCAAGGAATTCAAGGTAGTATCATTTATAATAGCGAGCCTGAAAATTGTTGTTAACAGGGAAACATAGTTTCTACTTGTTGGAGAATTTTCGAGAGGTTGATATTAGACAATTTAGCGCAGGGAAAACGACCATTAGTTCTCGTATCGATGGTGTGCGCTCGAGAGAGCCAGTTTTCCCCCCATATATTTTGTGGAATTGCTTGATCCCGCTGGAAAGTTAAATGACGAAATACGTCGATCGAAAGCATTCGGAGATTCCTTTAGTCACGCCCACGCGCATTGGCGTCGCCTCGTTCGATATCGTTACACACAATGCCTTGTAGAAATATTCGCTTCGACGTGTACTGATTTTTTCCTCGTTTTTTCCACCAGTTGAAAATTATTATTCTCAACTGTAGAAACTAGAAAAACCACAACAAATTAAATAGTCACACTCGAAGTTATTGTTACACAGAAAACGAACTTTCCGACCTAGAATATTTCCATTTTATATGCTCATTTTATTTTATTATATCTATTCGATAATTTTATTTTCAGAAAAATACCAAAAATATAATCGGTCAGATTTCTAGCGGTTTTACAACGAATTCTTATAAATGAATTTTTAAATTCACATTGTTACGACTGTTCACTTATACCCAAGAAATTCAGAGACATCTAAAATACAATTAAACATTTTCCATACGTGTACTGATTTTTTCGTCATTTTTCCAACAGTTAAAAATTATTATTCTTAACTGTAGAAACTAGAAAAACTACAACAAATTAAATATTTACACCTGAAGATATTATTACACAGAAAACGAACTCTTCCGACCTAAAATATTTCCATTTTATATGCTCATTTTATTTTATTATATCTATTCGATAATTTTATTTTCAGAAAAATACCAAAAATATAATCGGTCAGATTTCTAGCCGTTTTACAAAGAATTCTTATAAATGAATTTTGAAATTCACAGTGTTAAGCCTGTTCACTTATCCAAGAAATTCAGAGACATGTAAAATACAATCGAACATATTCCATTTATTCAAATAGCGCAAAAGGACATCAGGCTACATTTTATTGGCATAAAATTCGCATTTCCATATTACGTTCAAAAACCGGCCCCGCGGCGTTGATAATCGATTGTGTGTTTAATTTCGATCGAATATTTTCCGGCTGGATGCATCTGTTGCAACGGTTTCAATAAATAGAAACATGTCGAGCGGGAATTTAATTAAACAAACAGAGAGTGCGTTGTAGCACAGTGTATTGCACGGTTTACGGTCGTTGTTGCCAATAATAATATTAAACTGTATCGAGAGTTGCGCGAGTTGTTGAATATTTTATGAGAGAAGCAAGAGAGATGCAAGAAAAAGAGACTGAACCATTTATAGAAAATCCGATCGTTCTGGCCGGTCTTGATCGTTGCAATTTACTTTTCCTAAGCTCCGGGACCGTAAAAACGGAATCTGCTACAGCTCCGCTGTTATTGTCCTACCTTGTTTTTAATCCCCGGCTCTTGCAGTCGACAAAGAACGAGCAAGTTCATTAATTATGTAACAGATCGATAGTTGCAATTAAACACGTTGCAGGCACGATACTTCTTTTTTCCCCTCTCGGTGTTCCTCTTCTTCTTCTTCGTCTTGTTCTTACAGTTTCCGATTGTAAACGAAAATGTTAACGTTTTACGCTCTCTTACGTAAACGAACTCGAACTCAGCGGAAGGGGCTCTCTTTTTACGGCTGCCCGACCGTTGCGATTACACGAGGAATAAGTTAATTTCGTCGGTTTATTGGCAAACAATTATGTAATGTGGCCCGCGATTAAACGGAGAACACCGGAGCAGGTATTCTTCTATCCCCTCCCGCCTATGCATTATTTATAATAACCGCTGCGCGCCGTTCAATATTTATGAATAGTCGTCCGTGCCCGCTTAAACAATTTATTCTTTGTCCGGCGTATAATTGCTGGCTTGCCGTGCTCGCGATTCCTAGTCGAATGAAACCATTGTCTCCAAACAATATTCGTTTTAACAATACGCATTTATATACAACGGTACACGGTTATGTTTATTCTGTCCGGTTGAGTTTCGAATATTACTCGATACCTTTGAAAATAATTTCCAGCATTGTCGAATGGTAAAGAGAAGCAAACAATGGAGGCTTCGCTGTGCAAATTTCATGCTAAACGAAACTGAACAGTCGTAAAGAACTTTATTATCGGAGTTCGAAATATATTTCGACCAAAATAACACCAAATCTCGTCATTTCACATATTGTAATAAAAATCACTTTTGCACTTATTGTTATTTATCGTGCCATTTTATTTTACTAAATTTATTCAAAGAAAAACCGTAATATTCTATCTAACAATAAAAAGCTAAACAGTAGATGCAGTAATCGCCGATTTATTAATTATTCTGGGATGTTGAAAAGAACGAGACACTATCGCCGACATCAATTTAATTAATCGTTCAAATGAAACGAAATTGAATGACCATCGGTAACAATGGAAACCCAAACAATAGATGCGGAATGCATTTCTCTCGGCTTCCAAAAATGAAGCATAATTTTCCTGTTATTCGACTCGCATTCTAAAGGACATTCATCGTTTTAAAAGATCGCAAACGCATAAAATTCAATCCCAGCCAATAATAAAGCAAACCCGAGCCACAGATAGAGGAAGCTTGTAGTCGACTTAATTAAAAATTCGATTCCAGGTGATGGAATATTCCGCGAGAAAAAAAGAGACAGAAATTACGAGATTAAAATTCGGCGGATGCCGAAAAGAGAAAAAGAAGCTTTGTTATAAAATCTCGCCGTTGTTCTATCCCGGCGTTGTTTACGAAAAAGAGTGATACGAAAAACACATAGAGAAATAGGCGATCAGTTTTTTCGGTGCGGCTGCTGGGTGTCTTCTTTTTCCGTCGACGCGTCCTAATTGATCGATAAGCAAAGTAAACAATCTATTTTCGTCTATAGTTTTATCAATCGGCGCGTCGAGTCAAGGATATCGGAGAGAGCCGGCACACATTTCAACGCTCATGACTATTAAACAGTTCTCGTTCACTTTTGCGTGCTCCCGTTCGCGCGAACGTGCTCGCTCGCACACCCTCGCCAATTTGCATGTTAGTTTTATTTATAATCGTCGGCCGCGATTAATCACGAAATAAAGTGCAGGATCCGCGAGAGAGCGTTGCGGCTGTTCGATCGATATTTTCGCATCCCTACCCGTACATCTGGATGATAATGAGCGAAACTGAAACAGCAGCCAGTTCTCTCTTCGAAACAAACTCGCTCGCCTGTTTGTTTCTCGAGCCCTTCGCCATCCCCTCGTTCTCACCCCCGCATCACCCTTCGCGATCTACGCCCTGTGTCTGTGTGTTCGATCGTTTTAATTTTAAACGCCGCGCCCGATTCCGCGAAGTCGAATGTTCTTTGTTTCGTCGCGAATCCGCGTGCAAAATGGAACTGGTTTTCGTGCCCTTCCATTCGATTTCAAAAATCCATTAGATATTCTTCCCTAGCTGCAAGATACTTTTGGTTGTGGCGTTTCATTGTTGAGCATAATTTTAAATATTTAAAAATTATATATGAGAAATTATAAATAAATATACAATTATATAAAAATATTTTAAAACTATGAGATCAGAGGAAAAGTCACGTGCACAAGACGCGTCACGTGACCGGGCCCAGGCCCGGAAGCGTGGGGGAGCAGTGTTGCAGAACGGCGGAGTGTGGAGACAAGTCTGTGTAGTACCGTAACATTCCGACCGTTGCGCCTCTTTGGGATTTTATGTAATAGTCCCGGGCTGTGTGTGTGTGTGTGTGTGTGTTTTTCCTCTGGTCACGCCCCCGTATGCCCCCGCAGCGAAGGGGTGTAAGGGGGGCCATCTCGACAACACGAGGGAAACGAACAGCAGAATCTCCGAGCCGAAAGCCAACAACGAAAACAGGGGAAGCTGTATGTCGCTACGTTTTGAGGCCACGGACACGATATTCTCATAACATCGGATTACGAATTTTTCAGGCACCGTCGTTGCACAGAAATTACTAGCTACCCTCCCCGAAACCAACCCCACAGATGACCGGTTTCACCCCTGAAATTGCATCGGACACACATCACCTTTTGTGAAAACGAAATAGTCGCTTTGATTAATTTGTTATTTTTTGGTGAACTTGTAGCGATGTTTATTGAATTATTTTGTTAGTTAATTCACGATTTTTATCCGGGACTCACCTCTTTCATTTTCTTTTTTTGTAATTTTTCTTTTTTCATTTATTTCGCTTTAACATGCAGAGCGATTTTCACAGTTTCGTTTTTATTCGCTGTTTCATTTTTATTTGTCGCAGTAATATTTTTCCGAACTTGTTCCATCTTAATTGATGCAGTGAATTTAATTTAATTGCTCTTCCATTGCGATCAACTTGTAATTCTTGTTCTGAGCTCGTTCCTTTCTAATTGATCTATACAGTGAATTTTATTTAATTGCTCTTCCATTTTGATCAACTTGTGATTCTTTTCCCGAGCTCCTTCCGCTTTAATTGAAACGCACAGTCATCTCGTAACTTTTTCCTCTCATCAATCCACGAAGCGAATTTTACTGAACTTTATCTAATCTATTAAATTCTGTTTGACTCGATAGACTTCCTTGTGTAATTTTGAATTGATAAATAAGCGTTGACTCTCGAACGTGTAAACATTTCATCCTCCGATCTGAATTGAAACATATGTTGTGCAATCGTTTAGAAGATAGTCTCGTGTCTCAATTCATAAATAATTGCGATGTGTTAATGAACAATTACGACACGAATGAACTGCAACATTTCGATAGAATACAAGTTGAATTAGAATTTGCAACTTTTCGCAAAGACACTGATATGCAAATGTTGTTTTTTACGATAGAATCGTCGAGGATGACGCAAATCGCGATAGAATGTATAATTCTGCGCTCGTTCGCCAATTAATATAGTTTATTCTTCATGATGCGAGATTACGCAAGAGCCGCGGCTAAGATTTCTGATTTTTGTGCGCGATTCTTCGGATCTTTTTTCTAATCTGCGAATTTCTCAGCTACATCGACTATCTACGTTCGTCAATTACGTAACCAGGATTTATTTGATACGATAAGATTACGGGAGTAAAGTCAGACGAAGTGTGTGTGTGTGTGTGTGCTGCAAATTCAATTACCGTCTGGTTTTTATAAGTTATTATTTACCCTAAATGCTTATGGTAATCGTATCCACGTTGTACGGAACGCAGGGGTTTGAAGGCATATGGCAAGACTCGATGAAATCCAGGTGGCCCTTGTATCACCTGCATGCTTTTACATTAGCGCAGATAAAACAACGTAGAACGCTAGACTATCTCACCGACCAATCCAATAAACCTAATATACTTCGCTCGACTTCTATTAACTTCCTTCAAAAAAAAGTACGAACATTTTTTTTTATAAATTCGCCCCTAAGGCGTCATTAAGAACTACTGTACTATTATTCAAAATATTGTTTACATTATTAGATATGTCCGTATCTGACCAATTAATAAACATTTAAGTATTGTATGAGGTATTACTATTTAATTACTACCAAATTTAAAAATCATAGAGAAAGGACATATATTCTAGGTCGGAAGAAACGTTTGATTTTAATTAAGATTGATTTTTTTTTGGAAAGAAAGAACTTTGATTCGCGATTTAATTGCTTTGTTTAGAATATTTCATAAATTTCTTATGGTACTTGTCGCAGAAAGATAATTTCGAAATAATAGATTCAGAAATTTCTACGGTTAACTAAATCTCTTATCAAGCTGAAATTAATACATTGATGTTTTAATTATCTTATCAAGCTGAAATTAATACATAGATGTTTCAAATTGCACGTGTACATTTTCGTCAGAAATGCATAAAATCCGCAGTCTAGTAGTTAGTAAGTTAAAAGTCCGTCAAATATAAATTCCTACAAATAGGAAAAACACGGAGAGAAATTAATAACAGGTTTCGAAAATTCACAGCCGAGCGAATTGTATTTATATTTCAGGCATAACATTTGGTTGCAACATTGTGTATTCGAGGGTTGCAAGTACAATCTAGAGTCTGGCACAATGAGGGGCATAGCCAGAGGCAGTTCGCGAACTTAACCCGTACTATAGCTACACTAACAGGGTATACATTCCTGCAACAAACTACGCTTTGATCGCACTACTTATTTCAATAATGCAGCTAGCAAATTGAAAATATTCTTTATCCTTTGCTACTTTATCTTGCGGTCGTGCATCTAGCTACTAGTTCCTCGCACGACGAAATACAACTGAAGAATGGGCCACAATAAAAAGAAACAAGAGAACCAGATAAGAGGCTTATCTTTATTGTTCAAACCCTTAGCAGTGGAGAGTTTATAGAGCCACTCGTCGAATTACTTTAACCGACTGGAGTAGTAAATGTTGATTGTGAAACTGTTCATCTATATTTTTTTTAAAGGAAAACGAAACTATTGTAAATTCATTGTTGATTGTTATCGCATTGCGAAAGATGTAATACGATTAAAAAGTTGCATAGAAAGTGCATCTCACGTGGCAGTAAATGTACAGTCTTTTTAAACAATTCTTTGTATCACAGTGTGTGTACAGGGGACCTGCATTTACTGCCTCGTAAAAAATACATTCGTGGGTCGTTTCACTGCAAGTGATCGCACTTCAATACGTACACACGAAGTCGTGGATTTTTCTTGTCGATGTCCCGATCACCAATGTTTAACTCGATATTGTTCAAACTCTTTCCACTGTACTCCATTATGTGGAATGATAGCGATCCTGATAGCCAGATGTAACTCATCGGAGTTTAGCCACCTTTAACCATCCCGCGTTACGGTATTACACCTTTCCCGCGAGTCTAATTACTCGCAGGATCAACGCTTATGAGTTCCCCGGATGCCGCTCGCAGAGAAAACCGGTCGGCCCCCTCAAGCATAATTGAACGACTTGCTGTAAAAACCGGGCAAGTCCATCGTCGAAGTTCATGGAATTGCACGGTAAACAACTGTATTTGCTTAATTACACGACGACTAATTTTCACACTCAGGCGATCTTCGTTTGCATTAGAAAATTTCCTAGTAGCATTTTTTTAATCACTCCCAACGATACACTAGAATCACGAAAGTTAAATATTTATTTCCATTAGACACGCTCGCGAACATCAAATATTAATTTCCAGACGATCTAATTAATAAATGTGTTTCTTTTTTATCGATCGTAAGATTGTTTATAACAAGGTGTATTGATGATCTCAGTGCAAAGGTTCGATCTAATTAATATAATAAATGAGAATGATTTTATCTGCTCAAAGGTTCAATCATATTTTACACACAATAGCAAATTTGTAAAATTACCCAAACGTTTAGATTCGGATTTGAATCATTTGGTTGGAGATCACATAAAAAATTATATATTGATTTTTTATATAAATTATTTATATATATATTTAATGCTTAACCACGTTCGAAATCTAATTAATAATTGACCTAATTAATAATGACGTGGAAAGTACAAAATACGCGATATTCGAGTCCGATGCATTTACATCGACAGGATTGCAAGAACCGAACAATTTTCAAAATCAGTTACTTGGATCTTTCAAGATGTTGAATGGTAAAAATGAGCCTCGATTTTGTTAGAAATTTTCAACGACCAAGTACACGACACGCGCTGCTGCTTTGCTGTGAGGGTTTCGGCCGTTCTATTTCGATAAAGAGGGTGGTTGTCGCTCGGTGGGGGTGTGCGGATGGGGCGGTTTTTCTGCTCATTAAGTTCATAAAGTTATTTGCTCGACCTATTTTCGTGGAAGACGCGTTTCCCTGGCGAGACTCGTGTTTCTCACTATCTTTGAAGGGCCCAGACGTCCACGGGGCCAGTATAAATTAAAATAGAGTTGCTACTGTCTGTTTCTGCCACCCCCAACCTCGCTATCAAATTTAATCCGCCGTCAGAGCACCGCGCGTCGGCCGGCTGTGTTTGTACAGGCGGAAGTAAATTTGCAGTCGACGGCGTTCCGAGTGTATCGATTAATAATTCATTAGCGTCACTTTGCAACGTTGCGTCGGTTTGCACTGGTACCCAATTAATACCAAACGTTCTCCGATCGAACCTTCGTCGGGCGTATCGATCCGCGAAAAAGCAGTCGAAAAAGCTATTCGATTCTCCCTTTGGTCTTGTTTCTTCGTCTCGTGTCTCTCTTTCTCGTTATTTTTCTGTCGCTGTCCGTCGTGATCGTTTTATTGTTGCACTTTGCATGATTCATTCGGTAAACACTGTCAGCCGTTTAATGCAATACGTGTCTGTCGTGGCACACTGATATAATCAGCACCGACGTGACTACTCCCTCCAGCGCCCCCACTACGAACGCACCTAAACTCTTGCAACGTGTGCGAGCCACGTAAACTGTTACAAGCCGTTTCTTGGGAAACTATTAGGCGAAACTACCACGCTCTTCGGACTATCAGCTAGTCTGCTCTTCCTCCCAGCGAAACTCGCAGGCCCCGGAATTTTTCAACAGATCACGCTCGGACGCTCTCGTTCCAGTTGCCGATTACAGGCGCCGGAGATTTTTAAGAAAGAAATTTATTTTCTTAAGCACATTTATTACATTTATTACAAGAACATTTATATATTTAAGACGACTTCGTGTCAAATGCTGAAAGAGATTTTTAAGAAAGAAATTAATTTTCTTAAGCACCACATTCCTATTAAAATTAATAATAAATTTTTTCCAAAATTATTTATATATTGAAGAAAGAAATTTATTTTCTTAAGCACTGCATTTCTATTTTAAATTTTTTCCACAATTATTTATATATTTAAGACGACTTGGTGTCAAATGCTGAAAGAGATTTTTAAGAAAGAAATTAATTTTCTTAAGCACCATATTCCTATTTGAAAAATTTTTCCAAAATTGTTTATATATTTAAGACGACTTCATGTTATATGCTCAATTAAATTTCACAAATTTCATTGTGATCAATTAAGAAAATATCCCTATTTTGGGAATCTATGTGCATGATCCAAAATGGACATCCTGGTACGTAAAATTTCTACATGAATTTCAAAAAACAGGGTCACCTAGAAACTTTTTTCTTCTAATTATCTTATACAGTTGAAACTAATATACTGATATTCATAAATCTTTTCGATACCTTCAATGCTTTAAGGTGTACGCACCTGTGTTTGTCATAAATGCATAAAATCCGCAGTCTGGCAGTCTAGTTCGAAATAAATGGTATGGCGATTATATTTAATATATTTTGGTCGATGCATCATTTTATTAAACCGCGTCGCCACTTGCGCCGACTCTCGTGTATTCCTATTTTCAGCGTCCACTTGGGCGTATATACGGTAAGCAAAAAACGGATAAGATTTGGCATTTGCGAGTACGTAAAAAGATAAGTTATTATATATTGTTAATTGCGTCTTCTTCTTCCTTTCTTGTGAAATTGATTCAGTTCGCGTGACCCAGCTGACATTTTAATGTAATTAGAAATTGTAATTGTCAGAGTTTCTTGTCTCGCAAACGGATCCCGCGTACTCAGTTGGTCACGACTATCTTCCAATCTTATTTGTAATTAATCTCTGCGAATGATAAAGAAAATATTACTGAATATTCTTTAGAATATTTGCTAACAATGCAGCTCTCCTTGATTTTTAAAAATGGAACGCCAAAGTAATTATATTCAATTTTAACAGATTTTGTATCTAATTAAATTACGTCTTTCATTTTAACATGGTTGTTATTTTTAAACCACCCAGTGGTTCTAGAACAAAACGAGAATCAATACCATGTCCACTTGAAAAGATTAAATCGACAGCTGAAATTTCGGAGGAGCTGGTCGCATTGAATTTGTGCCACCCGGTGCATTAGAACCTCAACCGCTTATTGAAATGTACACGAAATTAGAAACGCCGCAATATGAAGAGGAATTTACTAGCCAGTTATTTTTCGTGCCTAGTCGTATCGACAGAAATGGAAATTTATTGGTGAAACTATTAAAATTCCGTGAGCGATCCATCAATTCTCGCCGGCGCGGATAAAATCGTAGATAAGATAAGCAACGGAACGGCACAATCAATATTTATAAATCTGAGTAAAAAGATTCGCCTCGGCCACTGGGTCCATCGGGTTTCCCATTCCCACGCGTCCTCTCCTCCGATTCTTTATTCACGAACGAGAAAGAGAGGGAACGGTGAGTCGGGACGCGTTAACCCGTACACGCGTTTGTAACCTCTAACCGTGTACAGTTAGAGTAAGAAGCTACGATCGAATTTGGATGCTTCTGTAGTATACGTGATTACAATGTTACCCGGTTGAGCACCGCTGGCCAACCACTGACAACCGAGCATAAATAATAAGCCGATCGGCGCACGGCCACGTGCTTGTCTCTCTGCAAAACTGTAAACGAATAAAATGCGTTGGAACAAGACGAATGTTGCATTGCCAACAAGTTATTGATGCAACAATTATTACTCGGAAAAATATTCGCTCCCTGAGACGATCGACCGTCGTCCTTGACAATATTATTCTAGTCACTCCTTTCTTATGGTCATTTAATTATTGCTGTTGGTAACGAGGTATTTGATCTTTAACGTAATTTCCAAATTCCTATTTTCTTGTGAATTTATTCTCAATATTTTACGTTTGTTTTTTTAAATAAAATAATTTTTTAGTGAAAGCTTTTTCGGAGGAACCATATTATGGTAAAAAATATTCATCGAGAGACGATCGACCTAGAAAACACAAATTGAAATACCTTCGATTATACACAAATAATATACAAGAAATATAATTATACATAACACAAAATAAAAAATACATTTAGTCGAATCGAATGATTAATGGTCGTCGGTGATAGATCAATTTCTACCGTTGCAATAATCACAACTGTACAACCAGTGCTAGAAAAATAAAATGAATCCTGAATTACCAGTTACGTGAATTAGCAACGCTTGCGCCGAACCCACCAAGCACGGAACGTGACTGCGCGCAAAATTCTAAAGGTGAGAAGACAAATATTATTTAGATTTCGTTCTCATTAGAATACACACATGCATTGGAATAATGAAGTCTATTAAATCGTCGACAGCATAAAGAAAAATGACAGAGAGGTGCTCCCAGTCAATTTCGAAGAGAATTTATTAAAGAATAAATTAATTTCCCGTTACAAAATCGATGAAAAAAATGAACGTGACAAAGCGATAACAAACTATCCATAATAGACAGAGAGGTAATAAGCAAACCAGCTAGAATTGCTCGTAGGGGTTGAGAAAAGGGGTACGATTGAAAAATAAAGATGCAGGGGAAGAAGAAGAAGAAGACGATGAAGAGAAACGGACGCGGAGGGGAAAAAACGAGCAGGAAAAACGGAGCTGATCGTTTGAATGAAAGTTCGCTAATGACCGTGCCGCCTGCGTACGCTTGTCAATCGAGAGAGAGAGAAAGAGAGGACGAGGGTGAGAGACGGAGAAAAGGAGAGAAAGAGAGAGGCCGCTTACATAATTGAATCGATAACACGTGGCTTGGAGGGGAGACGGAACGAAACGACGACAGGGAGAAAGCGAAGAAAAAGAGTGGAAGTATGGTAGCCGCGTGATGAGCACCGCTGCCATAACTATTTCCAATGTTTTAAGAGTACAGTCCGCGCCAACAGTTTCTGCAGCCGACCGAGAGAGACACGGGCCTGGCTCGACCACCAATGGTATTTATAGCGTTAATCTCGTTTCTCTGCCACAGCTGCATCGTCTGCGAAACCCCCAGCGCCATTGATATCGCAATTGCATCTACTAGCCCTCGCCGTCATCTTCTTCCTTTTTTTTTGTTATTTTTGCACACCCCTTCTTTCTCTCCGCTCTTCTTTCCTTCTTTTTCTACCCTCCTCTCGCCCCAGCACCCTCCCCACCGTTCGATCACCGCCCTCTCGCTAACCCCACCATATCACCCACCACGTGTCCCATCGAGTCAACTGTTGTGTGTGCATGGATTTTCGTGGAGCGCGCTCCCGGCTTCATTATTTACCTACTCGCGCGTGTATACGAACGCGCGCGCGAGCGAGATTGTACGCCAATTACTCGCTCGCGCGTGCAACAAACCTGCCAAATATTTCTCCGCTGCATCGATGGACAATCGCATGCAACGTGCGCTCGATTATGGCGGACTGTTTACGGTGCTCGCAACTATAGCGGAGTTACAATATTTGAATTCTCCTCCAATCCGTTTGATAATTTTTCTTTCTAGAATGCATAAAATCAGCGGTTTAACCCTTTGCGCTTGGAGCTATTTTTACTAAAAAATCAAACGTTTCTTCTGATCTAGGATATTTACACTCTCTATGAGTTTTTAAATTTGGTAGATATAACATTGGTATAATACCTCATACAATACTTAAATGTTTAGTAATTGGTTAGATACCGACATATATAATAATGTAAACAATATTTTCAGTAATAGGACAGAAATTTTTAGTAAGGGTTAATATTGATGGATAATTTCAATATCTTTGGTTTGTGAAATTTTTTTCAGTTAGTTCGTAATATTTAAAACAATAAAATTACGTGTACGGTACAAATAAGAAATTACATCCAGTGCATTCATCCAAATTGAATGATGAAAAATCTAAGAATATCGCCATGATGTTTTCAATGTAAAAAATATCGGATCTCATTTGTTGCCAATTATTTCTCCGTGTTCTCCAATGCGATTTATTTAAATCTAATATATTCAAATAAAATTTTAATAGCTAACTTGATTGAACAAGAATATTTTCCACTTCGTCCCTTAATAGATTTGTTACATTGAGAACTTATTAAGGGACGAAGTGGAAAATATTCTTATTCGAAGAAGTTACCAATTAAAATTTTTATATATATATATATATATATATATATATATTAGATTTAAATAAATCGCTTTGGGGAACACGTAGAAATAATTGGCAGCAAATGGGATCCGATGCAATTTAATGCAGTATCTCTGGAGTGAATTCGATCTCTTCTGTTATCCGCGGGGGGAGTTCTAATCAAACGGGGATTGTTCATTCATTTAACGATAATTGCGTATGGAGGGAGCAAGAGAGAGAGAAAAAGTTCCGCGTGCATTGTGCTCGGCGAGCGAAGGGCGATTGTATCGTTAATAATTTGGCGGGCACGGAGTGAGATGGTGGATCGCTGCGAAATGGTTCACGCGTCCCATTATTATGCACTCGGACGGGTAAAAAGCGTGGATAATGTTTGCTCGGTAGTCGACGGCAGCCACGGTCTCGAGAATAGATTATAGGTTGACTCCGGGGGCAATTAAACTCCATGCAATCGCAGCAGGAAATAGCTGTGCCATTGAAGTATTAGAGTTAACGAAGTAATTGTGCGTTTTTACAGCGCTGTTCGTAATGTTCCAGTAGCATCCCGAATCGGAATTAAACAATCGGGATATCTCGAATGCATTTTGTTGTCGATTAACCATGCACGCGGTTGTTCCAAAAGTTTATTCGCCAGCACTTTTCATATGCAAACACTACAATCAACGTGTTCTCGTTAACGTTTCATTATTAGACATTTATGAGAAAAGTTGTTAAAACTATAATGTCCAAATCACATCCAAAAATTTTCTTGGTTCAATATTATTCTCTTTTCTTGAACACCATTTGAAGATAAACTAATGTTAGATGTATAAATTAATTCGTATTAATAAAGCCCTCCTAATTGATAAATTGCAATTTTGTTCCTTATTCAAATATTTTACTGCAGTCTATCTATGCATAGAATGTTCAGAAAATGTTTGTTCTTTGTAAAAGGAGAACTAATTTATGGAAAAAGGGTGACGAATTAATTTCTTACGTCTTTTTCATCTTCTTCGTCTCGTCCCCATTTATTTCTCAACTTGTCGCAACTGCGACCTCGGAAGCTCGATTTTCGCGAGCAACATTCTACGCGAGAATTGAATACCCTTGACAGGGTGCTGTAAACGTGCCAAACGTTCTACGAGCAGGATAAACAACGGTCTGATCTGATTACGGTTTCATTATGCTCGAAATGAAAGTCCTCTTAGCCGGCTTTGAAAATAATGTTTACAAGATCAGTTTCCACGGCGGAATAAAATAATCTCGTTCCACGTAACAGGAGGTTGCAGCGGGCTAATTGCTAATTACTTTACACCGGGTTTGCGGGAATAGTCCCGCGGGACGAATGAAATTAACAAAGAACGACTAACAAACGGGATTTAATCGTTTGCTTGTAAAGAGAGGAGTATCGAGGAAGTAGGTTGGAGCGATTTGATTACGACGGAAATAATATTTTCAATTATAGGTGCATACACGAAATCCGATCAGTTTCGGATCGACCGCTGAAATAAAGCAACGGAAACAAGACGGGCAAGCTCTCAGCTCTGCAAAAGTAGACGACCACGTCCGTCAAGTCCGAATTTAAACGAACACAGAGATCACTGGCAACTCGCTTTTTTCCTCTTTCTTCCTGTCTCTCGCTCTCCCTACTCCCTTTCAGTCGGCTATTGGATATTCTGAATTACGATGGCAATCTTTTTCATTGCCGTGAAAGCTCGGGACGTCGCATTTGCAATTCGATACGCCGCGATGCTTGCGCCCATATTAACTCTCTCCCCCTCTCTCCGTTCTATGAACAACTAGAATTCTTATGCTGCTGAAAAGAGGAAACTGAAAGTCGACTATGCACACAGTACAATCACTGTACCTTTCATATTTTTCGTGTTATCGATATACATTCCCATTTTTTAATATTGCCCCGCAGAGCCCTGGCTCCATAGACGCCAGGAGCGATAAGGCCACGCCCACTTTCAGCAATCTGAAATGTGGAAGCTGAAAGTAGACTCTAGGCACAGTAAAATTAATGTACCTTTAATATTTTTCGTATTATTGATACATTTCGAGTTTGCAATATTGTCCCGCTCTTCAGCAGCCAGGAACAACGAGGTCACGCCCATTTCCAAAACCGAAGCTGTTGGAAGTGATTGGCTTTCACAGTAAAGAACGTTTTATTACTCTAATCACATTCATCACGGTGTCAGTCCACTTTAAAAACCTTTAAGAAATCCATTGTGTCCTTAACGCATTAACTGGCACGTCGACGATCATAAAAGCCTGCTGACAAAGTCAATACGATTTATTGGAACAGTAACCGAAGGTCAAGGTTCATCGACGCGTTTGTACCGCGTAACCGTTTTACAACTTTGCGACTATTTTCGTTGCACAGATTGTTATTGACATTCCACTTTGTTTTCGTTGTTAACCGAAAATATAACCGAAAGCCGGAGGACGCGGTAGGTACGTCCTATTCGGGGGTGCAATCAATATTTTGTCATCGGGAAAATGGGAACAAAAATGGTTTTACTCGGGAAAGTCGAAAGGTCGTCGAATCAATCATTAAAACGCCACAAATTGCAAAAAGAGTCGAGTCTACGGGAAATCGAAGACCAAATGCAGCTAAATAAAAAATAAAGAAAATAAAAAAGAGGCGATTCAGACGCGAGATGGAATAACGAAAAATCGATGGAAAGCTGGAAACGGATCGCGAGGAGCGCGCGCATATTTTCCGCGAATAAAACTGGCTCGCGTCAGCACCGACGACCTAATATGATTCAGTTCCTTTCACGTTAACTTATCTTTTGATGCGTGTTTACTTAGTTATCCTGTTGCTGAAATTTCTTCGAGATAGAAACTGCCGAGGGCTGCTCTGCGAAAGAAACTCGACTGGAAATTCGATCCTCCGCCCACTCCTAGTTCGACACGCCTATTCCGCCGTGCCCCGCCCCTTCGGTTCTATTTTCACTCTGGGAATCGAAAGCTTTCACCGAAATAGAGTATTTTTTAAAAATGTGTTTACTCTGATGATCGATTTTTCTAAATTTGCCGTTCCACTCCTCTGAACAGGAACTTTTTCCCCCACCCACTCTATTTTCTCCGCCCATTTCTTTAAGGAGGGGAGCCAGTGGGCGGGACATGCCTATTTAGCGAACAGCAGGTGATAGGTCAAAGATGTTAAAACATCTTATTATCATTTATAAACAAATTTCTGCTGCATGTTGCATTTTTGTTTTGATATTACGAAAGTGAATGGGTAGTTGCAATTTTTGTTCTGCCTCGATACAGGAAGGGGGCGGCTCCAGTACTCGAATCGCGTTTATTTAAACAGTCGACGTAGGTTTCACGTCCGTTGTAAAAATATTAGTAGACCATCAATTTGTAGCGTGTTCGAAGCAGTGCTTTTTAATTGCTTCTCGTTCCTCTTTTTGCGCCGAGTGAAATATTACCGAGCGCAATGGGATATACAGGAGGAATTGCGCAAAAACGTGTGGCCGCCTCGTTACAGCAGCGGGCCCTTCAATTGCAGGGCATCGTCCAATTAAATTATACAGGGAATTAGATATTCCGTTCGCGTATGACTATGCCGCGTGAGAGGAAGAAGATCGCGGACCGCAGAGGTTTGACCCTGAAATTAATATTTTAGATCAGCGACGAGTAGACCGTGGAGGTTTATGCAAATCTGCATTCCTGTAAAGGAGTTTACGGGTGCCGCGCCGCGTTCTGCGCATCGAATAACTTCGGCGAACATTAAATTCGCTAACTGAAACACAACGCGGAGTTTCATTAAAATTTCTGACCCGCATTCCCGGGGAAGAAGCAGAAGATTTCCTGGAGTAAGAACAATCTCAGGCTGTAGACCATTTTCAAAAAAATTTTTCCTTGATTGCTCGGAGTTTCGGGTCGCTTTGAAAATCACTTATTCGTCGTTGTTCCAAAAAATCAGTCGTTGCAGTACAGAAATAATCGGGGAATTTATTAAATTATCATGTAAAAATTTCATTAAACTCCAAAATAGTAGAATTTCAGGCTACAAACGCTTTTAAAAAAAATTTTTAATTGATTGCTGAGAATTTCGTTGTTCGTCGTTGTTCCAAAAAAATTTGTTCCGGGAATTTCATTAAATTTGAAAAAAACAGAACTTCAGCATTCTTTAAAAATTGCCGAGAAATTTCGGCTCCTGTTGGTCGGTCGTGTTCATCGTTATTTCGGAAAATCGCTTCCGCGTAGAAATACTCCCGGGTCAACGTTGAATGAATTAAAAGTTTTCTGCTAATGTATCTCGCCGAGCGTTTAGACGGAATTACAATTTTATCGATTCGTAGATAAGAGACCGGTGACTAAATAGAAGTTTACGTTGCCGGTGAAGGTTTTTCCGTTCGAGCGGGGATGGAATATTGAAACTTGTGTAACGTTTTTATTACAACGAGATCTGGGTTAGGTTTAATAGCAGCGCCGCCCTTGCACGCCACGCTTGCTGCACTACGCGAGCCTCATTTGCTTCATTTATTTACTAAATTGATCGCGGTACCCTTTAACGCCGCTTGTTCTCCTTATTTCGCTGTTACCCTGTTTGTTTCGCTTTATCGACGTTTCGCTGTACGATTAGCATCGTTGTTATTATTAGACCGCTGATTTTTATGCAACGTGCAAATTGCGATAATTGCGAGACACAGAAGCTGCATAGAATATCGCCAGATTTTCGTCAGAATAATTAGAAATTATATACTTGTTCTATATTCACTTGTATTAAAAGAAACATATTTTTTTACTTATTAAGCTCCTCAAGCCCGTACATGGGGCTATTTAGCTTCACAAGTATCTAGTAATAATATTATTAATGATATTGAAGATTTTGGTCGAATTAAAATAATACAGCAGCAATTTTAATAATTGGAAATTCTTCTTGAATAATTAGGAAATAATATACTTGTTCTACATTCACTTCTGTTAAAAAAAAGATATATTTTTTTATTTATTAAGCTCCTCAAGCCCGTACATGGGGCTATTTAGTTTCACAAGTATCTAGTAATAATATTACTAATGATATTGAAGATTTTGGTCGAATTAAAATAATACAGCAGCAATTTTAAATTCATTAAAAATTCTCACTATTCTGTACTATATTCTGGACTGTATTATCAAAATTAAAATGTTCTGCATTGATCGTGGGAAGCAGGAGTAAAATAAAAATTGATTTGCACTCTTGATAACTTTGTTACGTTAAAAACAGTTTTTCGAATCTTTTACCGTTTTATATTTCACCCAACTAATTTCTTCATAAATGAATGAATCGCGAAACGATACACTTTCCGTAAATGTTAGCGTTTCACGTAATTCTGCGAGTTTAATTTTGCAGAAGCTTTCACTGTGATCCATACACAGCGCTTTCGCGAGCGTTCCTGGGAGCATTTTCTCAGGAGCTGATAAGAAATTTCTTTTCCCTCTTTAATCCGCTGAAAACTTGACAAACAGAATCTACGCAGCGAGCCGATATACACCGCTCCGTTGTAGAAACGAGATTCGAGAAAATGAAATTGCGTTCGTCGAGATTAGATAGGATTGTCTAATAATAATTGCGCGTGAGTGAGCATGTGAGCGATGAAAATAATATAAGTATGATTGTTTACATAACAGCCGCGTCCGATTTGCATGCGAATCGAACGAGGCAGATAGCGTCACTCCTCGGAGTAATTTATTGATGTGATTATCTATTAAAATTCCGTAAACCATTAGGCATCTCTCCCACCTAGCATTTTTAATTAATTCCTTCTATCGACGAGCTTATAGCGTCGATCAAAAGATGTGGCCGCAGATGGAAACAAAATTAATTTGATCACTGGACGTTTCTTTTCCATTGTTGGAAATAATAAATTCTTCTTTACATCAATTCTTTGTGCATATAACAAAGGATGTTAGGAAATAGTCTACTTATCATCCTGCATTTCATAGCTGCAAAAATGCTTTTCATTTATTCAATTCTTTGTCAACAGAAGGGCTAATTTCTTTTTAATAAAAGTCTCATTTTTTTCTTCATTATTTTCCTTAAACTTCGAAATTTTTATTAAAATTCAACTGGGAGCTGTTTGTCGTCAGTCTTGATAAATAATTATAATTCTATTGTTCGATTTGCATATTTCCGATTTGTATTACATATGAATTTTTTTCGTCGTGAAACGCGCATTTCGTAGACCACAGGTTACCGAATAATGGATCTCGGAATAGAATTCTGTGTAAACAGTTCTGTTCACGTACTTACGGTGATAGCACTCGGAGTACGATACACGGATAAGTTAGAGCGATAGAATAATAGGGTTTTCGAGCGCGTTATACTGTTGCGAGGAATTTCGCAAGACATTGGACCACCGTTTTCTAGAATCGTCTTTTAACGCGTGTGAAAGGAGAACCAGGTATAACGTGTTTGCTTTTACGAATCAATTATATATCGTCTTTTAACACGTGTAGAAACAGAACCAAGTATAACGTTATTTGCTTTTACGAATCACTTATACATACAAACACAGTGGCTGCCATTTTCTAAAATTTGTTTTAACACGTGTAAAACGAGGATATAGTTGAATTTCTGTTTGCTTTTTATTAGGGGAAAAAATTGCTGACAGGGCCAAGGACATTTTTAATTTTGATGCAAGCTGTGGGTCAGAACTGACCCAGCGGTCGACCTTGGCCTTCAGCGAACTTTCGTCTGAATGGTCGTTGGTTACATATTCATGCGAAATTCGTGGCGCACTAGAGGAGTCCGTTCCACGTCAGTTATATTTTTATCCAGGAGGCATCATTCAAGAATGAGTCTCTGCCACAGATAACATTAGATTCTCCTAATCGTCGAATCATAAAGCTGATTAGAACAACCTACAATTCCAGAAATACTAAAAACTAACCACTCCAATCAAAAGTCATTAACATTTTATCTACTGGCAGCCTATTACATTATAGGATTTATATTTATTTATATTTATTTATTTATAAATATATTTATATATTTATATTTATAATTATAATTTTATTTTACATACATTTTATAATTATTTATATTTGTATATAAATAAATTATATATAAATATACATTATTAATCCCAGAGGAAATTATTAAATGAAACTGCTACGTGCGACTCACTGATTCACAATTAATATTGCTGTAAAAAAGCTTCAACTATAGATTCACAGATTTTGAAAAATTATAAAACATTCACCAGTAGGTAATGCGTTAAAAACTTTGGAGTAGGTTCTGCGAAAAGCATTGTTTTCGCTCTGGTATCGTCAAGATTGGCATTGGCGGATCGTAATTTAATAAATCATGCGCGAGCATTCCAAAGTATTTATGCAGATAAATTGCTCGGCTCTCAAGGTTCGCATTCAAGGACTCCGCTCCACGAGTACCCACAGAAAGGTAATTAATGTCTGTAATTAATTACAGAGCGCGCGCACGCACACACAGAGAGTCAGAGATCGACTGAGAAAATCGAAAATAATTACTAGCGCGTTAAACGAGGCACAATTCGCGCCGACGACATCGCGAAACGCGCGCGCGCAAACTCCCACGTTGGATCGCGCGCTTTTCAAGCAATAACTAAGTGTAAAAATTGTTACGCAACACCCACACGTTCGCCCCGGCGACCTTTTGTTTTACTATCCGGTTGCGATACACGTTCCTCCTTCAAAGCGAAACTATTAATTACTTCGTGTCCGTAATTAAAAACGTGACGCGTTCCGGTAAAAATCCGGCGCATGTATGAACTTTCTACGTGACGAAAATTGATATATTTTCAGTTTTTCACCTGTGCAATTTTTTGCTTGAATCCAAGCATAACAAAAATACGCACATGAGTTGTATTTTTTTATTTGCCATATGCAAAATTGTATCGATTTGCTGCGCAACGCTGGCCAGCGAAAAGAGATACGCGGAAAAATAAACGCGAGTAAAGGAACGGGCGAGAGTTTCGCGACGGACTGTACGCGACTGTTAATCGTGCATCCGATCGTCCGCATTACTCGATTAAAAAAAAAACAAAGTGTTTAGTAACATACAGAAGAGCAGAAAAGGAGGAATTCGATAAACGTGGAGAGCGTACAGTCCCGCGCAAAAATCTCGCAAGGATGCACTCGACGAGACCCATAGTCTTTTATATGCATCCCCTCTCTTGTCCACCTCCCCTCCGTTTCTTTCGTCGTGTCAGGTCCTCTTTTTGCCAAGATTCAACCGTCAACGCGCGTGATTAACGAAGCACGCGACGGCCAACGCCGATGCAGCTCACCGTTGCACATGCACCGGCCTGCATCGCGCGAGAAGCGCAGAAGCGCGATGCGCCAGCGCATCAATCACAACCGGTCGCCGCCGGGAATCCAATTTTCGACGCTCTACTATACCTCCCCGGATTATTGAATCGCTAAAACGATCCTTTTCCAACCCCTCCTACCCTTACTCTACCCCCCACATTTTATTTCCGGTGTAATGCGACCGAAATGCAGCTATTGAACCAGTTAATTAATCCATTAAGCTCCATGCAATACAGCGAAACGACTTTTACATAAATAACTAGGTTAATCCATGTGAAATGAAATAAATTTTTGCTGATAATTATTTTGAAAAATAGTCTACCTATAATCTGTGGACAGAATGTCCCAAAAATGTTGCTATTAAAAATAGAATATTCAGAAATTTTTTATTGTCTTCCCAGTTTTGTATTTTTTATCAATTCGGCCTTGTAAATATTCTGTCAACGAATCACTCTCGAAAAGTACAAAACCTCTTTGTTTCAGAGAGGAAAATAGAACGTACAAAAATAGAACTATATTCGCAGATTTTTCTAATGTCCTCCCAGTTTAGTAATTCCAATAATTTTTCTACAAGAGAAGAATCTGCTGTCCACTGAATTTTATTCGCTACTCGGATTCTCATTTCGATTGTTTAATATAATTTTTATGCGAGGAACATTTCGCAGTGACTCCATCGCGTTGCGCAGCCGTTATCAGGGAAGATATCGCTTGTTAACAGAGTGATTTGTGGATAGTAAACAGTGAGGAGGATCGCTGGAATAAAGTAGAATACGACAAAGAAACTCCACGGCATTGGCCGAACATTAATTAACCTTTGGACAACGGACAATTTTTATAACTATATAATTGGCTATGCTTAGAGACGTTCAAAACTCTAATTAATAATTTTAAAAAATTTATTTTCTACATTTATTAAATTTACTTTCTAAATGAAACAGCTATTTAGTTAGTTTAATTGCCACAAATTGAGTACTGAAATGACAATCTGGATGTTCCCGGTCAAAAATGATTCCGCAACAGCACTCATTGTCAGAGGGCTAATTGGGGGGTGACGAAAAGTGAAAGCGAGCAAACAAATATAACGAGTTAACTCGTCTCCGGCAATGTGTAAATCGATACGCGCCCGGTCAGAGTGCAAGTAATATTCGATACTTGAAATAATTCCATAATGGTTTTCTGAGTTTATTGAGCGGCCGATAAACGTCCTGACAATCGGGTGCCATTCCCATGCTGCGGATTTTATGTGCCTCTACAGCAGGTGCAATGAAAACTTTAATAGAGTTCCACGGTAGGCTCTCTAGTAAAATGCTCGGCCATGTTTTCACGTTTTTACTTTCACAGTCGAACCCATCGAAACGAATTTCCATCAAAGATCCACAGTCTAGTTACTGGTATCACAATAATGCAGTCTTTTCGTGGTTTAAGAAACGTACAAATTCTTATAAATTCTAAATGCAACATAAAATGCATTGTCTGCATCGATTGCAAGAAATGCAAACTACATTGAACATTATCTCTTTCCATAATAATTTTTATAATGATATCTTCAATCTTTTAATTTTTCCAACAATTCTGAATTTATCTTCTCATGTTTGCTATAAATGCATAAAGATCCACAGTCTAGTTACTGGCATCACAATAATGCAGTTTTTTCGTGGTTTAAGAAACGTACAAATTCTTATAAATTCTAAATGCAACATAGAATGCATTGTCTGCATCGATTGCAAGAAATACAAACTACATTGAACATTATCTCTTTCCATAATAATTTTTATAATGATATCTTCAATCTTTTAATTTTTCCAACAATTCTGAATTTATCTTCTCATGTTTGCTATCAATGCATAAAGATCCACAGTCTAGTTACTGGTATCACAACAACGCAGTTTTTTCGTGGTTTAAGGAACGTACAAATTCTTACAGAAATAATGCAATCGTAAAAACCCTAATGGACGCTACTCAGAATTTTTGACCACCACGGTGCAGTAAAATATATTTTATCACGGCAGAGAAACGACCCTCTCCGTCGCTCATTCCAAGATAAATTATCTTTAATAATAACTTTTATTTGTCTTTTTTAGTGCGACTCCTGCAGATTTAAAAGCTACCGTACCGTGTTTGCAAGCATTCCTGTTACTCGTACTTCAAAGTTTGACTCGTTTTATTCTGATTTCTGAAAGCTTAAAAACTGCATTTGTTCTCAAGAGAGATGAGATAGTAGAATAATTAAAATTCCAATAATTTAGACGCTAATTCGTGTTCCTCTTTTTTATTCTGATTTCTGAAAGCTTAAAAACTGCATTTGTTCACGAGAGAGATGAGATAGTAGAATAATTAAAATTCCAATAATTCAGACGTTCATTCGTACCACTTTTTATTCTGATTTCTAGAAGCTTAAAAGCTGTACTGCATTTATTTATACGTACACTGCAGTTGTTTGAAACAGTGATGAAAACAATACTTTCGGTAATTCGTACTTCGTATATTCTTTTTTAATCTCATTTCTGAAAGCTTAAAAACTGTGCTGCATTTATTTTTAACAGTGATGAGACGAGTATTTCATTAATTCGTTAAAAACTATACTGTATTTATATTCAACAGAAATGAGATAGTAAAATAATAAAAATTGCTGGATTTTTCGCAGAGATAGGAGAACAACTTTTTCGATTTCCATTGAGTAAGTAAATAATTGTTTATCGTCGCCGAACTTGGTCGTTCATGGGCGATAAACAATTATCAATAATAATTCACAATTCTTTTTATTCTAATAACCGCTGGGTATTTGTGCAGCTGGGTGTCGAAACAGCTCGCAGGAAATTTAAAATAATACATTTGCGTCGGTTCCGTCGTTATCGGTATTCAAACAAGATGCGTATCATTCCCCATTCAGTCTCTTGAACGGGCTCAAGGTCCGCGAGCGAGTAGTAGACCGCGAAACGAATATGGAAACTTTCATAATTAAGATATCGAGGCTTTTAATGACTTTGATCGGGCGTCTTTCTTTCCGGTGAGCGAATTCTCGATTAAAAAGAGAAGGAAAGGAACAAAAGGGGGCGGTATCTACAGCCGAGAAAATATTTCATTCCGATTGTGAAACCGCGTTCCTGCGCGTTTTGTTTTAGTTTGATGCTCGAGCGAGACGTGTCTCGTTTAACGCGCCCGTAATTACTTCCGTACCGATTTCTAGTTTATTTCATCTCTGTTTTGACTGTACACACCATAACTAATTAGAGGCATTAATTAGCTTCGTTTATTCGCGCACGTCGCCTTTAAAAATAACCTTGGGAAAGCTGTGAGCGGCGTATATGCATAAATACCTTGCAATGCTGGGAGATAATTCGATGTTCAATAAGAAGAAGGAATTTTTTAATCGATATCGTCTGATTGAATATTTCTATGATTAAAAGTGACTTTCGACTGAAAGCTGGAATCAGAGGAAATTAAACAATGCTTTTGGGGTTATCGAACAAGGAAGAAATATTTTTTAATCGATGCCTTGTCGAATTGAGTATTTCTGTAATTAATATTGGCTGTCGATTGAAAAAGGGAATGAGGAAAAAATTACTATGCTTTCATAAGAGGAAGAAATATTTTTTAAATTGATAAATATTGTCGATTGAAAACAGGAATGAGGAAAAAATAATAATGCTTTTTTAAAAGGAAGAAATATTTTTTAATGGATGCTTTGTCAAATTGAACATTTCGAATTGAAAAAATTCGAGTGTCTCGAACGGAGAATGGTGGGGATTGATGGACGAAGCGGGAATTGTTTGATTCCGATTGCGAAACGCGTTTCCGCGGGTGAAAACAAAGGTATTGTCGGTAAACGGTTTGTAAAGGAGCACATTGTTACAAACGAGGGCTCGGTGGCATGGAATATGAGTCACCTAACGACTTGTTTCACTTGACGAACGTCCATAAAACCGAACTAACGGCTCGCAAATAAGCATGCTTGCCGCCTCGGCCTTTAACAGCGCTTCAACTGCTCCGGAGCCGCGCGCGCGCACGGAGGACGTTGTCTTATTTTTGCTCGCTCGTTTTTCCGCGAAATTAACGGCCGTTAATCATTTGACGGATCGACCTTCTTTCGATACCACTGTCCGTCAGCTGAAACACTGAAGCTGTTGATTAAGAAAAAAGTTACCTCCTCTCTGTCAGTATCGGAAGAGATACAAAGTCAAAACAAGGACGTCAAAGTATTAAAATACTATACAAATATTAAATAAATAAAAAAATATGCACGTTATGCTTGAGATTTGAAAATGATATTTTTACCACAATTAGATACAGGTACCAAGACTATATATGAAAAATTTAGAACGAATCCGGTGAAGATTATAAAAGTAATAAATATTTTTAGCAAAGGTGAATTGGAATAGGGTCACCAGTATATTGAAACGCTGTTTGAACATTAAATAAATAAACTATGTATGTTAGGCTTGAGATTTGAAAATAATATTTTTAACACAATTAGATACAGGTACTAAGACTGTATATAAAAAATTTATAACGAATCCGGTGAAGATTATAAAAGTGATAAATATTTTTAGCAAGGGTGTACTGGAACAGGGTCATCAATGTATTAAAACGCTATTTGAACATTAAATAAATATGATGATATTTTTACCACTACTAAATACAGGTACCGAGACTGTATATGAAAAATTTAGAATGAATCCGGTGACATTTGTAAAAGGGATAAAAATTTTACAACGTCCAGCCATGTACCATTTCATTAAAATACTTCACTTCATTGAAACACCATTTAATTTTGCATTGGAAACCACGACGACCGCGAGCGACTATTTAAATAAACGGGGAATTGGAAACGAGCACTCCCGCACAGCTAATCAGCGTTCATAAATAATTCCACAGGAAGAAAAAAAGAGGAAAAAAAAGAGTTGGCTCGTCGGTCGACGATAAACGCAACCAGTTTCTGTAATGCAAACAAGATTGATAATGGGTAAAGCGGTGTGCGCGTCGCGATGCCCCGTGGAATTGTTTAATAACATATTATTACAAATAACTCGCCGCAGTATTTATCCGTCACGCGGACGGATTATTATCTGATCCTTGTTCACTGTGTTCGATCGATTACGATTGCGTTTTTAGAGAAGCACACAAGTGGCAATCACACACACACACACATATACAGGCAGGATTTTATCGTAGTTTTTTCCTTATCGCGAACTAATATTCCTGTATACAGTCACTAATGTTATATTATTTATTTGTGGTATCAACTGTATGTATAATCTGTTCGGAGTGTCATAATTTGCCTTCTCTGTCAGGGCAACGCTATTATACCACCAACACTGTTGTAACAGCTCGATAAGATTAGAATTCAAGTCTCGATTGTAAAACACGCTGTGCGAGTAATCTCGAGTCGTGTTTCGAGTGCAATCTTGTCTTCGAGACGAGTTTAATCGATGGATTTCCCATCTTATGCAAAATATGTTCTAATCTTTAATGAAAACAATATATTTTTCAATTCTCCGTCTTATCTACCCGCTTTTCTCATAAATGCATAAAATCCGTGGTTTAATTACAAGGACAGGCGATTAGTAATAATTTATTCGATACACGGAATATTCAAGTTCTTTTTTATACACAAGACTGGATTGTTATGCAAAATAAAAATTACAATAAACACAGAAACCGCATTAGACAGAGTTAACACTAATCGTACCGTATATTGTTTTTATAAAAATTACAAGACTGAATTTCTTAGGGTGTTCCAAAATTTTGATAATAAGTGTTTGAACAAAGAAATTTATTGAATACTTTCTAGTGGGGATGAGCATCTTTATAATTCCAATAATTAAAAAATTAACAGACAGCGGATTTTATACATCTATTACATAAATAAGTAGATGCAATTTAAAATAATAACAACATTAGAAGACTGTTAAAATACTATTCTGTTCAACGTATTAAATATATGTATCGAGAAAGAAAATATAAATAAAAATATTAATAATAAAGATCCGCTGTCTACTAATAATAAAATAATTATTTTCCGATACGATGGAAGGATTTGGAACGAAAAGAAAGTCAGGACTGATCGATTGGGGAAAATCCGCGAATTTATCGGCACAGCTAACAATACGAATACCAAACAATGGCGTCTGGCAATAGAAAGTGACCGTGCCCGAGGAAAGTCGAGAGGGAGAAAAAATTAAATCGATGCATCGCGTCGTAGTTTTCCGTGTTTACATCGAGCTCGTAACGGATGGCCTCCGTTCAATGTATATAATGGGGTTCGCCGGTTTTCCTGTACTGACCTTGTTCGTTTAATTTCAGTTATTGGGCGGTGCTTGCTTCAGCCACGGCCCGTACACATTCTACAAAGCGGTGAGGATAGGGAACGGTCGCGTTTTACGTCTCGGCAGCTTCTTCCTGACGAAACTCTGGAGCGATGCGGATCTCGTCAGCATCGGGGAGCTACAGCTGCTGTGGATGGACAGTCGGGGCCCTAATCAGCCCTTGGCATCCTTACGACTATACTTCCTGCCGGAGAACACCCCGGATGGACGAAGGGACACGCACGGAGAGGTAAGTCTCTTCACTCAATCTCTACAAACGTGGAACCACCTTCAACAACCCTTTGAACTAACGAATTCGTGAACGTATTAGACAAATTGTTATGATTAGTTCATTTTTTGTAAATGCAATTCAATTACTAGATTGTCTCTTCACTCAATCTCTACAAACGTGGAACCACCCTCAACAACCCTTTGAACTATCTAACGAATTCGTGAACGTATTAGACAAATTATTATAATTAGTTCCATTTTTGAAAATGCATTACAATTACTAGGTTGCCAGAATTAAAATGTGTACAATTTAATTTTTATTGAACATTGGACACTTTTCTATCCTAGTTTCATTTAACCCATTGCCCTAAGATGTGTTTTACGGTTACAGTGATTACAACATTTTTGTAATTCGCATATATGTATATTTTCCACTAGCTGTACATTAACAAAACCGAAGTAGAATTTTATTTCGGTTTAATTATTATTATTATCTTGTACATGATATTGTATGGCAAGGGGTTAACCTAACAATTTATTTTTGAAAAATTGGCAACACTCTTTGATGCATTTAAGGAGTACTTAATAGTTTTATTTAACAATAACGAATTTTCTTAAAGATGTATATTATCTGTCGCAATTCAAGAAGATTGTTTTATATATTTCTATGAATTTATTCCAGCGTTATACTAATATGTATATCTTCCAGTAGCAATGCATGAATGTGTTAAAAAAAAGCTATTATTCCGCGTCCAGCATTACAAGTAATACATCTGAAAATAATAATGCATTACCGGGCTGAAAAATCAATTACCACGCAGCCATTACCCAGAGCGTTAATATCCTGGCAAATAATTGAATACGGCATCCGGCAGCCATCAATAAAATAACTAATCCCCGGCAGCCCTCGTGAACGAGAATTTTAATTTCGTTTTTGCGAGTTGCGTGAGATGGGGTTTGTGCGTTGCGAATTTCGTTATGGCACGTGTGCGGCCGTATAAATATTAAATACAAGGTATGGCATCGCGGATTAAATATTTGCGTGTTCGAATCGTGCAAATTTTTCTATCGTCACGCTGCAATCGCATTAAATTCCATTGCGTTTGCTGCGCCTCCCTCGGACGGCGCGCTGCGGAAACGTACAATTTAATATCGCCGGTGTTATTAAATTGCGAAGTTGTAGTCCGGCGAAAACAGAATGGAACAACGTAATCGTATACATATAGCATGCTGCATCGTATTGCACTGCATGTGCAACACGGAGGAACGATTACTCTTGTATCGTTGATAATCGCCTACTTAGAATCGCAGGACTCGCATCATAGGTACTCGATACTTCCTTGCGTCATTCGATGAATCATCGCTCCTTGAATGACGCGACCGTTCTAGTTTTTCATCGAGCCTTTTCGCAATAGACGAAAATTATAGAGAATTATTATTATTTTTAATACTAAATCTACCGAGCCTTAAAAGTTCATATTCATGGTACATGTTGTAATTGTAATACAATCATTTCTTATAAAATCATTTTTATTGTTTCAGTATTTGTAAAATAAAAAATTAACAGTGTATGAAGTGGTATAATGCGTTAAAAGTCTAGTTGAATTTTTATTTGAATTAAAAGGGTAATTATTAAATGAATAATGTGGGGAAAAAAGAAATTAGCAAATGTATCTTCAATAGTGGAAGATAATACATATTTTCTAAATAACATTGTTAGATACGGTAGACGATTAAAAAGAATTTAAAAGCAATTCAATTACTTTTGCAGTCATGTTTAATTCATCTGAATTCTTATGTGATTTGATACATCTGGATATTTATAAAAATTGATTTTTGTCCAGCTAGTTCGACTTTTAAATTCCTCGGTGTAATGTACAAAGCAAACGTCCGCAGTGACTGTCACAGAATTTATTCGAACAACGTGGAACGAAATAATTACCGTTCCGCGAAATTCCTCGACACGCAACTCGATTCGCGATATTCCCTCGAAAACGCCTGATAATGCGGTTTGAACCGTTGACAGGCGGTAGTATATTGCTGAATCATAGAAGAGCTCGTCCCATTTGGAAATCGTCGAGCGAACAATTTCGTCGCGTCACATTGTTTGCCGTCGCGACGCCCCTTCTCCCTCTCTTTCTCGCTCTCCTGGAATTCATTCGAATTTTCATCCAGCGATCGTGTTCCGAACATGTCTGCGACCACCGTTTACTTTGATTACATGCACGATTGATAGCATATATTTATAACGATGTAGGGAAACCATCGCAAGCTCGCGCGTTATCTTATCAGGGACAATTAACTCGAATGTTAAAGCTACAACGAAACAGCCGATTCCGTCACCGAGATTACATTGCGCTTCTCCATGACGCAACTCTGACAATTAATTGCAATTACTGTTTAATCAATTGCAGCTACCTTTATTCTTTTTTATATTGATCCGCGACGCCTTCGAGATATTGTTTCACTTTTGGACTCTATTAAAAATTGAAGATTCTCTCAACTTGAAATTTCGTTTTTCATTACTTTTGCCAGCGTGTTACACGCACTTCAAAAATTGTAGCAATTTATTTCGCCCTTCTTTTAAAAATATTTTAAATATTTTTAAAAATCCTCTCGCTCGAGGGGTTGAAAAGTATTTGCACTTCAGACTTTCTTCATTATTTTATCTTCCGTTTCTAATTGGTGGTTCCAAAATTCAAATATTTCGCACATTTTTGAAAATTCGATTGGATCATAACTCGACGGTGCTTCCTTGAAAAATATTTTTAAAAATCCTCTCGCTCGAGATGTTGAAAATTGTTTGCTCTTCTGTTTTTTATCAGCGTTTTATTTTCTTTTGCCAGCGTTTCTAATGGACGGATTTAAATTCGGGTAATTTGTTTCGTAGATGTTTGATTCCCCAGAGAGTTGTTCTCTCCATTTTGGTTTGAAATAAAGAAAGATCGATTCCGCGAAGTTGGTAAGCCGGACGCGCCCCTTAACCGGGGTGAAATGGAGGAAAATCGTGCAAGAAAAAAAATCCATCCCGAGGAAAAGAGCGTTTTATTCTTTTCCAGTGAACCGGGACGTACATACAGAGCCGCGAGAACAAGAGAGAGATAGAGTGAGAGAGCCGGATCGGCTAGATGGACGGCGACGTGGCGAGCAATGAATCAGACGGATTGCTTCATTGTTCTTATTGTGAAAATAATGCGGGAGAAGTAATCTTGTTTTACGGCCGGGCCCGGGACATAAATAGTTGCGCTCGAAAATAGAGAGTAATATTTAAAGCGATAAATCAGCCTCGCGGATTGCTTCATTGTTTTTATTGTGAAAGTAATCTCGTTTCCGCCGGTCACGGGCATGATTTGTTTCTGGCCGCGGAACGGGAAAGTAACGTTTCAAATAATGAATCAGGCGGATTACCAAACAGTCCCTCGGTCACGGATCTACTTCGTTCTTCTCCGTCATACGCGAATTAGGCTGCCGATTTTCTGCGAGCTCTCTTCGCTTCTCGCGCGAAAGTATGTATGTATTCTGAACGCGTACTCGGCATTTGGCGTACCGATTATCTAGGTTAAACCGGAGGAATCGAAACAACACGACGTCCACTGCGAGTCACGTTGTCTCCTTACATCAAAAATCGGAAAATAACGCGGCGTTGAAAGCGTCTTCATAATTTTCATTAATTTAATATAAGTAAATATAAACTTCTATATAAATAAAAATCAAACGCTCTGATGATTGATTTGGCTAATTTTTTTTAATGTTCGTAACAGCCCGAATGAAAGTTTTAAGGAAAAAAAATTGGAATAACTTTTTGAATCATACTTCAATACAACAACAAAAAAACGAACATCGCAGCTTTCAATCAACATTTCAATAGAAATTTACATTATCGACATTATCAGCATCCTCCAGTTAGTTTATTTCTATTCCAATTGATGAATATACATTACAAAAATCATAATTTTTGAAGCGGTACAAGTAGGTTTAAACAAATTTATTTGGAACAGGACGACGAGTAACTAATCGCGGACTATTTTATCTCCGACCGTCGCAAGTGGACCTTGCAGTAAAAACATTTCGCGAGGCCGTTAATCGACTATAAAAAGCGCCCTTAAAAGTATGCAGAAAGAAACTCCGAAGAAGGAAACAGCTCGAGAAATAAAATATCGCAGAGTCGTTGATTGAATTCCTTTTTGTCCGGTAATGATATACCCCTGTGTCCGGGTGGAAAAAAAGAGCGAAGTGTTCCGCATAATTGCCTTAGAATCAACAATCTGGCTAGAAAGTAGATTTCCGAGAAGAGCCCGAGAGTGCAGCAACTCGCGATACGACGACGCAACCTTGATTTGCTATTCAGCCGGGGCTCGGGATGATTGTACGTTCTCTGGGAGCTCGGCGAGGAGATCATAGATCAATTGAGACAAGTTCTTCAGCACATTTATTGGGAATACGTCGAACCTGGAAGCCGATTACACGTTACAGTCCTTGTCGTGCCCCGTTCGTCGAAAGTTTCTTGTTGCGGACGACCGGTAGCGGCTAATTAGAATTTAGCCGGTAATCAGTTGGCGAATAACGCGAAAATTGGCTCGGTTTTCTTTTTATTTCTTGTCTCGAATGTGTCCCAGACGAAAATCTTTGAGAAAATCGTAACTCGTCATTGGATGATCTGAAAAGTTCCCCTTCGATCACTCGGACCAGCCACCGAAATTACCGGCCAGCTTACGGGTCACTTGTCCGACGATCCGATAAGATTCGATACGTGACGAGCATTCGACTTTATTAGCGTCCATTCTACTGTATCCACGATTTACAACGTTTCGACGTTTCCCACTTATATCGCCAACATCTTCGCGACTTCTTCACTTTAGTCAACAAACGTTATCAATTTTATTACTTCTTACTGTCCCACTTCTATGCATTGTTTCTTTTATTCTCTACTAATAATGTTTATTTTATAGAGCCTGTTACGACATTTATTTGGTCAATTTTTAGTTTACATGGAGATCCACAGTCTAGCGATTAGTACCATTTGGACTCTTTGTGTCGTTCACGTTATCCTTTTTCTCTTTTCTTGCTGGATAAAAAGAATTCAACTGTAATCGCATTATATAATTCATTTAATAAGACTCGTTATTTCCACGCACCCTAGTTCAGTGATACAGAGTGAAGTAAATAATCGTTCTTCCTTCGCCAATTCTATAATAAAAATTAAATACAAGGATTATAAGTGAAAATGAAAGAATGCTGAGTTCCTATCCTGTTTGTTTTCTTGCTGGATAAAAAGAATTCAACCGTGTAATCGCATTATACAATTAATTTAATTAGACTCGTTATTTCCACGCACCCTAGTTCAGCGGTACAGTCAAGTAAATAATTGTGCTTCCGTCTCCGAGACCCTAGAATGAAAATGATAATTTTTCGAATATTTTAGCCCATGCACACGACAGTTTAAGAGTGCGCAAGACAGTTCGCGAAACATTTTATTTTCCGTTGGTTCTGGGAACATGGAATGCTGAGAACGATGCGAATACTTTTAACCTGCACTGCAACCTCGTCTCGGTTATATTATCGTGGCCGACATGTACGTATCTGTATTCCGTTTCATGGGGTTCTCTGTCGAAATCCCATGCATTTTTCAAAGCGGATCACGATTGTTTTTCGCACACGCGTTCCAATTGAATCGATGTAGTCTATCTTTTAATCTCTTTCTCGTTGGATTGAGACCGCTCGTTTTTTCTCGCTCGCTCGGATTCCTCGTTATTTACGGGTTGACATAAATTCGTAATTATTGACTATTTTATGTTGCGTTGCGACGGAATTTATCGGAGACGCGCCGAGAACCACGGACGTTTATCGACTGGCCATGATACAGCGTTGCGAGGTATTAACGTTGATCGAATTTCGCTTAATCTTTCGCAGTGCCGGATTAAGCCCCGTAGCAGGAGTAGCAAATGCTACGGGCCTCGCGTTTCTGGGGATCCCGCTCTTGCAGCAGAAAATTGATCTAAAATTTGATAAAAAGAAAAGATCGTTCATCGTGTTTTATTATATTATCGTCCAAAACCTAGGGCCCCCTGGTAACATTTGCTACGGGCCCCGCGCTGGCTTAATCCGGCACTGATCTTTCGTGTTACACCAACGGAACAGACTCGGATGCGTTATTGGATCACTCGCGCGTAGATCTTTATGCAGAATACAACTTGTTACAGAAACAGGAGTCCCCGGAATTTCTTTCCTCAACAATTACGATAGATCAGAAACAATATGTCGCACACTCGAATAATTTATACTTTCCAATGTTTTAAATTATAGTTACTCAATGTTGACATAATATCGATTGTAAAAAGAGAAAATTAAATGTCAATCTCTAATAATTTCAATCAATCGAAAACGAAATACTATTCTTATATCCTTGTCATTTCTGAACGATTTTAAAATTCATGGAATAATGCTGAGATATAACAATATTTATTAGAATTACAGTAATAATTTAAATGATGCTTAAGAACAAGTAACAAAAATCTTGAGGAAACTGTGTTAGAGAATATTTTAGTAAAATTAAATTTTGGAGGGGTTTGATCACGAGTTAAAATAATTTTTAGAAAATGTTACCATTCCATATTCCTTTTTATTTTAACCATATAAAACTGGTGAAATTAACTCGCACAATTCTGTGAAATGTTTAGCAGCTTATTGAATACAAAGTTAATAATAGAATTCATTTGAAAACGCACTGCTAACTGAAACAGTAATAATTTTACGCAGAAGTTACGACCCAGGAAACTGTTCTTATCAATTTAGAGTAGTAGTACGATAGTAAATGTATCGAGATCGGTGTCACCGAAGAATTCCATAGCAGTATGATGGAAGCGACAGACCGTATCCGTTGCAACAATGTGATGGATCATTCGGTGGCCGATGACGTGCCTCGGATCAAGGATTTCTCGGCGGACGAACGGCGTAATCATCGCCACAATGTGGCGGAGCGAGAGCAAACGATAATAACTAGTGGATAATGATTCATCGGATAATGAAGCCCCGATAATGAACGGCCGAGTGACATTGGACTCGTATTGGGAGCGATTCACGGAAACTACGAACAAGAAATCCACGCAGGTTACTTTCAAATACGCTATAGTATACAAAGAAAAATATGAATGCGCAAAATAAATCTTCGATTAGATTAACTTCTATTTCATACGATTTCGATAAATTCGATACGATAAAATAATGATCGTGCCAAATTCAAAGCAGGAAAAACTTTTGGAGAATTTAAAACTGCTGTCGTATTATTTTCGAACAGATTATAATTATTGAAAAAAAGAAGAACGTTTGTGTCGATTCTGTGTGTTGCGATTGATGCAAACCATTTTTATTTAGCATAAAATTCCACAGTCTACTTAATCGGAATAAAAGGATCTTCATCTGAGAAAGCAGAGTCGAAGAAGAATTAATCCTGTCTTATAATACCGCGATTAAAGTGGCCACGATATACCCGCCTGTTCGCGGGTACATTCGTGTACCTCGGAATCAAATTCACCTTGTATTATGGTAACGACATGCTAATGGCTCCTTCTTTAACGACCGTTTCCTTTTGCGAGTCCGCTTTTGATTCCTCGCGTTCCACTCGGCGCTCTATCGTTTCTTAGCGGCGACGTTAATTACGGAAATAGCAATGTCTATGCTCGATCGATGACCAATCGAATTGTTGGAAACAATCCGATGAACTTAAGAGAGAGAGAGAATGGAATTGTTGATCCCTTCGTTTGTAGAGAAAATTTTTGTAGAGAAAATTTCGTAAAAAATTATTCAATAGACATTTACTGATCTATAGAAATGTAGAGGGGATTAAGAAAATTATTATACAGAAGATTTTGAATAGAAGAAGATTTGATAATAATAGATAATAATAATAGAAATAATAGACATTTACTGATTTATAGAAATTTAGAGGAGGGGGTTGAGAAAATTATTATACACAAGATTTTGAATAGAAGAACATTTGATAATAATAGAAATCACAGAGGTGAAAGGATAAATTAAAGAATAATTATTCAATAGACGTTTAATTATCTATGGAAATTTAGAAGTGGTTTGATTAAATTATTATACAGGAGATTCTGGATGAAAAAATATTTAATCATTATAGACACAGGGAATTCTTCGCGTAACTTGCACTTTAAAATAATATTCAAGTAAAATCATACTATCTGTGGTTGTAAAACTTATTAGGCTGATATCAAATGTTTAAGAAGTTGAATTGCTTATGGGCTAGTCGTTTGTGCGAACTTTTAAAGTGATTCAAGCTATTCTATTTACCCTACTCTTATTATTTGTTTAAGAAGATTTTAATTATGGAGCATTTGAAAGTTCGCGTGCTTTTACGTTATCACAAGCAGCAGAACTTCAAAGCGACTGAATCAGCAAGGAAGATCTGCGAAGTTGGAGGCAAAGGTATACACGAATTACTGAATTCTTTAGAATCTTGTCGGGGCACAGAATAATAGTGCATCGCGATTAGGCGATGTAAATTAATGTATACTATTAATTAACCAATTCAGTCCAGGACAGAATTAATTTCAAATGGAGTCGATGGAAATCAACGAGTTTCTCTGAAGAATAATAAATTCAAATCAATTCTAATAAATTCTTTTCATACATTTTTAATTAAATCTAATATATCGTTGTCCTTTTAAATTGCATCTACTCATTTTTGTCATGAACGCATAAATGCAATTTTTGTCAAAAATGTTCGTTTCAAAAAAGAGGGGAGAGCACCTTAACCACGTAATTTCCACCTATGATAAGCTGGAGAATCGCAATCGTTGTGGAAAGGGATGGGGGTGTCCTCAACAAAAAATGGTTGGCTATTTTCGCGGAGAGACGCTTTAAATTTTTCAGATGTTGGAAATATTATGTTTAAACCGTTCGCAAAGAGCAGTTGTAATTTATTACAGTCGAGAAACCGACAGAGAGCGAGAGGGGGAGGGGAAGATAGAGATAGAGAAAAAAACGGTCGGGTACAGAGACCGCGCGTTGTTTCAGCAGTTTTCATTGCTGCTGGCCACTACTGAAAAACCGTGTTTGCATTCTCATTATTGTATTCGTTGTTTTCCGAGCATTTCCTAAAGCTTTCCCACCAGCAGCAGCTAGTCTTCGTGCTCCTCTGTTCCGTGTAAGCATTAATATTCGTTTCTCCGTCTGGACACGCTTTTACGAAATGGTAACGATTATAACTCGCAGGGGGAGTGGGAGGTGGATCCGAGTGGTTCGATGACGGCTCTTAACATCGACGGACTAATTAGCGGAGCACTACAAATTACACGCACTCGCCGCTATATTCGCAATTCGCCGCTCTTGTGAAAGCCTTCCGTTGATTGCCGGTCATCCGGTGAATTTTAACAAAATTATTTCGATAGTCGTCGCGAGTCTCGCGAATTTCGTCGGGATCGTTCGAACGAACTGCTAATTAATTTTGTTGCTTCGCGGAATTGTGTATACTGAAATATTCGGACATTTTTAAAAAGATAATTATTTTAGTATTGCATAAGTTAGAACAATTATTCTTATAAATAATTAGCTGACCCGACAGATGTTGTCCTGTCCAAATTTCAATAAATTTGTATGTACTACAAAACAGAAAAACAATTACGCATATGAAAAACACTTTCATTTTTCCGAATTTTCAGAAACTTTATTTGGACTATTACAAACACTTTTTTTAAATTAGCCAAATCGATCCAACCGTTCTCAAGTAATGCGCTTACCAACGAACAGTATTTAATTTTTATTTATATAGATGACGTGAACAAACTTAATATCGCAAGGAAAATATTAAAAGTTTTAAGTGCTTTGAGACAATTTATTTTCTATTGATCTTAAGCGGCCTTGAACGACCGTAATAATAGGTCATTGTAGAGATCCGTATCGTAGACTGCCCCGACACAGTTTTAAAATTAATTTTGCCCAGTTAATTGTAACATTTGAACATTTTTGACGAGTGCCTCTTCGCGGATGTAGGTGTTTCGAGTCGGAACACCTTGTGGGACGAATCAGAGAGACGTGGGTTGTCGGTAAAATCAAATTCCAGGACATTAGGCGAGAAGCAGAGTCCATTTCTCGCACGGTACGCGCGACCCTCGCCCGGCTAACCGGCCTGTAAACAGTGAAAATGACGAGCGAAGGGGTGCGCTTAATTGACAATGTCTCGATCGTGCAACAGACTCGACCCCAAAATCCACCCTAATAATCCGGCGGGGAATTGTCCTGTGTCCTTCCGACCCTTCGACGACCATTTTTACATCTGCCTACACCCTGCTACTCTACCGTCTCGCGTCTATTTTAACCTCCCTTCCCTCTTTCTCTTGTTTCACCCTTAAACGTGTTCCTGTTTTGCATACGCTTCTTATTACCTTCCTGCCCTGCGAAGTATTCGGCAAGAGTTCGAAATTACACTGAACAAAATTCTTGTTGTAAATGTAAACAATCCGCAGTCTACTCGTTCCATCTACGGTAGAACCTCGCTCGTTGCACGAAACGGGACCGAAAATGGATAGAAAAATCGAGGACGTGTAACAAAAAGTAATCATTCTAATATAAAATAAATTATAATTATATATATATAATCATGAAATAAAAATTATAATCATAGTGTCAAAATTTAGCAACAATTCGTGGGAGTCGCTAGTGTGCAACTAGCGAGGCTCTACTGTACCTTATCATACAATTATTAAACTATTGAAACGTTGAAGGAGTTGAATTGAAAAATTATATAATTTAATGATTTCTATAATTGGATTGTACGCTGGCACGATTACGCGCGCAGTAATTAACATTCGATATTACATTATAATATCGCCGGGCACACGGTTATCGATTTCCATCATTTAACAAAATGGCGTGTTTGCAATATGGCTGCCTTTTGTGCAACGGTGTCTTTGCCGTTTGTAACCGTTCATGCAGATGGAATATTCACGTAAAAACATTTCACGGTGTCAGGACTGCGTGTGCGGCCGTCGTGTTTGTCTTTCTATTTTTATTTTCACGTTCGAGTATTATTATTATTTTTCGAGTCACCGGTGCGACAATGGCGGACCGGTCTGGACAACAATTCCCGAACGACCGCGTTATACGGGTTGGCTGGAATATTTCCGCGCGTTTGACCTCGCTGTGAAAGATTTTCAACGGAGTTCGGATCGAATGTTTCCCGTTCTTTAACGATAAATTGTCGAAGAACAATTTCGGTACGGTTTGATGGAATATAAAAATGAATTGATCGATAAAATATGGTTTTTTAAGTACTTTTTGGCACGATGGAGAAGGGAGAGATCGCGTTGAAAGATTCGAGCGGGAACGCCCGTTATAACGACCACTTCGATAAATGGAAAAACACGTTCTCGTTTGTTATTATTTTAAATCGATAAACGTCGGTGCACGCGAGGCCTCTGGCGGTTAAATCGAATCACCGCTGCTCGCAATCACGAGCGTATTATTTCGGGGCGCGCATCCGCCAATGGTGGTGCACAGTAACAAATTGACGCTAACCTTGGAAATATTATTTTGAGCGACTTTCCACCGTGTATAATTTGCAAATTACCTGGAATTCGCCTTTCTCCTGTTAATTTCCGCAACGTCTCAATCGCGTCCGTCCTTCGACAAAAACGGAAACTGGAGCGATCGAATAACCTGTCGCATAATGAACCGAAATCAGCATCCAACGCCCGTAATGATCCAATTTTATATTTTGCATAAAACTCCACAATGCTGGAATATGTTTTTCAATTTCCATTTGGAAAATTCACTTGAAAATCAATAAAATAAAAAGCGTACAGTTCCGCAAACAAGAATGCGATGTTCAGTCGCAAAACAAACGCGGATAAATAATTGAATTTTCATTCGAATCTCTCGCAACAAAATTGAACGTCGACATTTTTTCGATTTTTCAATCGCGTTGCCGAATAAAATAAAATATTTCAGAGGCTCGGAAAGTATTTTTCAAATTTCACCGATGTCAACGACTTGTAAACGGACGTGAAAATCCGTTTCGTTGATTCGATAAAAATAATATTTAAAAAAAAGGGAACGATCAGTCACCGCGTCGTTTATTTCGAACTTTCGAAGCCGCGCGCTGTGCCCTCGCTCGTGCTCGAAAACAACAGAAATTAATTTTCAGGATTTTATTCATTTCACTTCGATCCAATTTGCTGGTATATTTTTTTCAAACGCGACATCGCTGCTGCTAATTAAAGCCTATCAGCTGAATCAACTGGTAAACGATAAAATTATATGTTAACGAGAAAATGACATTTTCTTAAATTATTTCTACCGGAATATCGGAGAATGAAAGTTGAATTTTTTAATAACCGGGCTATTGCACCGGCAATATAAAAATTGTCTGAATTAATTGCAGAATCCTGTAGCTAAAATACATTTCCAGTTTTAATTATTCTGACGAGTTCGAAATAAAGAATGTTATGAAATGAATTTTTATTTTTGTGACGAATAAAATTCGCAATTTAATCGCAACTGATGGATACAGCTGTAAGCAAGTTTATGTAACCTTTCAATTCAGAAAATCAAAGTCCCGCCGGCGTTGATTCGATCAATATTGCAGAAGCGTCCCGAATTCTCGGTCAAAGACTGGTTCATTCTTTTTATAATTATTGCTACTATTTACAATCCGATTAATTATAATCCGATTAGTATGTCAAAGATACTATTGATAAAACCTTTAACCCAAGGATTTTGACCGACACGAATTTGATCGACAACGATTTCAGATTAGTTGTCAGTCAAAATCGTTGTCGGTTAAAGGTTTTTTCGGCCAAAGTAGTCGTTGGTCAAATCTGGTTTCAGTGAAATGTTGTCGGTCAAAAACCTTGTCGGGGAAAGTGTCGAGAATTTCCATGGGATCCGTTTAGATTAGGCCCTAAAGTCCGGCTCTTGAAACAAAATATCAATTGGGATACGTAGAAACAATTTTTGTTTAGAAACAATTTTAAAAATCGTTTCATCGATACTTTTCTATTTATTAAACCAATACGGAGATCGTTGATTCATTTTTGACAACGAACAATAAGTTCATTGTGCTGGTAATTTATTGATAATCCAACAGGTAGAAAACCGTATAACTTCAACTAACTATTTTTTTCTGGTTATTATGCACGGTACACCGAGATGGCAACGTGTCCGTCTGTCACGCTCGGTGACTGTACATAGAAAAATAAGTACCGACGCGGGCTCGACAAGGTTACGTTCTAATACTGTCCCGCGGAAAATGACGTAACGAATAAATGCATTCTACGGTTTTAAATGTTAGTTTTCTGAAACGCGACACACGCACTGTCCGCGTGCATCAATCCGTTGTCGCACTCGCGTGGATTCGATTAATTAAAGAAAACCCGTTTGTCGTCGTCATTAAAGGTTACAGAAATCCGATAAATATTCATGCGAACGACGGTGAGACGGGGAGAGGCACGGCGAAAGTAGAGAACGGGTTCTCCCGGAAAAACTTTTCCCTGCGAATTTTCTTCGCAGTCCCGTCCCGCGTCCGCGAAACATTAAACTAATTGCGCCCGGAGCCATTACTACACTTCGTTCGATTGCTCTAACGTCGTTAAAGGGAAACTACGAGCCGCTTCTTCATTAATTTTCGAAGTTTGCTCGATGAGAAAGCAGGTTACGATGATTGTTGTTAACGCTCGACTTACGGATCCGAATATTTTCGTCTGCTTCGCGCGCGAAGTTATTACGACTCCAGAATTAGAACACTTTTCATCTAAACTCGTTTCATATTTTACGGAAATTTCTCGGTATATAGACTCCAGTATATGTTATAGTAAAAATCGCACAAAATAGAAGTATATTTAATCTTGTCATTATCATTAAATCTTGTAATCGAATAAAAATGCACTAAAAAGAAGGAAATAATTTCTTTTTAGATACTAGTGACTATGAATAAAATAAAGTGGATCGTCCACGAAGATTACATTAATATAGTTTAGCGCTCCACTCTTTTATTTATAGTCAGTAATATCTGAAAAAATTATTTTCTGATTTTCAGAACTTTTTTCATACATTTTTTTATTTTTTTAATACCATTCACAATAGTCGGTTTTAATGGTCGGTAGGTTTGGTATTAATGATGTTCATAGATTATAAATGAATTTAATCTTGTATTTTGATAATACCATACATAATAGCCACTTTTGTTGGCCAGTAGGTTTTTAGTATTAATAATGTTCATAGGTTGTCTACCAACCATGTATGCTGCGTTGTGGCTCGATGCAAATGCGACACAATCGGTCGACAGTCGGCGTAACAGTCTTCCTTCTTGAAAATCTGCGCACAATGGCGACTGTCTTTCTCCCCCTTTCTCTCTTTCTCTCTCTCGCACGTATTGGCTTGTCGCGAGCCATCGGAGGGCTAAACGTCAGGGCGGAATGAATAGACGGTGTTTCCTTTGCTATACATTATTCAAGGAAAAATTGTGCTCGGCTCTCCGTCATAAATCTGCGATAGGGGAGAAAATCATTTTATTTATCCGATGGAAGTTCGCGCCGAGAGAAAAGACTGGGGTCACGTGAATCGATTCGGACGTATAAAGCTCCGGATCCTTTGAAAGGGATCGGCGACGCTGAATCTCTACCTCGCCGAACGAGAGGATGCTCGATTCTCGATCGATCGAACGTCCACGTTTATTCAATTATTTTGGAAACATCGCTACTCTGCGAAACGACAAAAAAAAATTCGCAAAAATGGGATTTTATGGTGGGCTTGGGAAAAACGTGATAGACAGAAGTTTGTTCGACTGTGAAGAACCGTCAATATTTTTTAACACGGAAAAATTGCGAACTCTTTCGACGAACATTTTTCCACGAATAACTGGGGCCACGAATGCCGCTTCGGAAGAGAATTAAAGTTTTTCGACAATTTCAATCGTAGACGCGAAATTGTCAGAGTTGTTTATACATTGAAAATTGGCGAGCTTTCAGAGACGCAAGACAATAGGAATAGTGGGATGACGAGGGGGCGGTGCCAGGGAGTTTGTTACGGCGTTGCATGAATAAGAATTTCTTCATTACGGCGGATTTACAGTGGACCGGGCCGTCGGAAAATGCTGAAAACGGGGAAACCGCCGATGAGCGGGGGTGGCAGTTACGCTTACACGGGGAAACGGGGCTGTCTTGTAGAAGGGGGCGGGGCGGGAGCGGGTGGGCGTGCGACGAGACGCTTATCGTCCCTTCCCGGGTCCCTTTTCGCGTCTCCATTCCGCGATGCCGTTTTGTACGCGACCGAGTGAAGAAATTGTCCGTAATTGCCGCTTCTTGCACAAATCGTTGCGTCGAAGTCTAATAAAATATAAGGGAGTTGAACGCGGTGGTCTTATGGGCGGGGCCAGTTGAAAGATTGTGATAGAGTAATTATCTTATCTTGCCCAGTCTTTTATATTCCATCGCTTCTCGTGACGTGGCGCTCAACGTGTTGAATAAATAAATAAAATATTAATCGAATAAATAAAATAAAATTGAATGAATAAAATAAAATAAATTTGACAGGCTCGACTTATATTCGACAAACTTCGACGTTGGAACAACAAGTTCTTAAACAATGGATCTGTTTCGACGGAGAAATGACGATCGTTACTCGATACGAGTACAAAACCCCGGGTGATTGAAATTGTTTCCGTGTTAATTATTCGTCGTGCTGGATGAAGAAGATTTTCCGAAAGAATGGTCTCTCTGAAACAAAGTATATTGTTCAGTTAACAGTAGGATGACGCGGTCTAGTATGCTTAATTAATTTATCAAGATTTATTTTGATTGTTAAAAATTTGGGTAGATAAATTTTTGTTAATTTTATTCTTATAAAACTTAGTATTAAATATAGAGATATTTAGATAACAAATTTAATTAATTGAAACAACAGTCTCTGAATTAAAACAACATCAAAAAATGTTCTCATTTCCGAGAGACAGCGCTGGAAGCTAGTAACTCGAGAACACCCGGTACACAGGCAGAAGAATAGCATTGCATTCGATTCGCCAAAAAGACGTGACCGTATCCGTGATCTGCGAGCTAGAAAGGTGCGGAAAACACTCGGCGACCGATTTATCGCGACTCGACTCCGCGTGTCGCGTGTAATTGACATGATTGATTGAACACTGCGAAATAATCGAAAGGCTCGATTCATCTTGACTATCGGGGAACAATGTTTATCCGACAGCTGCGCCGCGTCCCGATTTTAATTTATTCCGAGGCCGTGAAAGGGCTGCTCCCTTCGCCTTTCCGTGAATCACGTCCGAAATAGTTCTCGAGAAGGCTAGACAACACAACTCGCCTATCTGCTTTACAACTGGTCCTTGTTCCGTCCCTTCGTTCCGATCTTGGAATACTGCTGCTTTACATCACGAGACAAATCTTTTATTCGACGAGACTGCTATCCTTAAAAAATTCCGAGAGATCGAGCTATAGATTCATTATAAGACTGCGGATCTTTATGCAAAATAGAAATGTCTTATCTGAATTGCAACAAACAGGAGTGAAATATTTTCTTCCCTATTATGTTTAATAGGTGGATAATAATAAAATAGTTTGTTTAAATGTTTCTGATATTTTTGCTTTTCAAACTTCACTTAGTTTTGTCATAAATGTATAAAATCCGCAGTAGATGGGTTTAAATGTTGCATTATTATCTATTTAAATTATTCAGAGAAGGCTGTCTTTACAGGGAGTCCAGAAATATTGTATTTCCTTGAAAGATGAGATTATTCAGGTTATTAGAAGTCACTTTTACTTTTCGAAAATAAACTTCGCCAGAGAGCAAGCAGAAACTATTATATTTAGTACTATTAACTATTAAGATAATATTAATTTTAAATGTTTTTAATATAGCTGCAATTTTAAATTAAATCTACTTATTTTTGTGATAAGTGTATAAAATCCGCAGGCTATTTATTACAAAAGTATAAATGTTGCATTATTACCATATATTATCCATTCAAATTATTCGGAGCTTTTCTGTACTGGGTATTCCAAAAATATTGCATTTCCTTGAAAGATGAGATTATTCAGGTTATTCGAAGTGACTTTTTTTCTTTTCGAAAATAGACGTCGCCAGAGACCAAGTAGAAACGTGTACGAATAAATTTGATCGTTCCGCGAACCGGGTTTTGTTGCCGAGGTCGAAGGGGGGTGGGAAAATGAGCGCGGAGTATTTCCCGACGATATGCAATATGAAATATTCGCCGCGTGCACGTTCGATCGCGATGGAATGCATGCAAAACTACACTTTGTCCTCCCCTGTTATTCCGGCCGTTGCGCTGTCTGTATTATGTCGTTCGAAACAATATTCGGTTTTTCGTTTTCCTTCTTTTTCCGTCTTTTCATCGTGTCCTCCGCCTGCTTGCCTGTCTACCGAACGTCGTCGTGTGTCAATCTTTTTTTACGCGTTCGACAACGGAGTCGAGATATCGAGAGCATCATCGAGACACTCTACTAAACCGAATTATGTCGAGTGATCGAACCGCATTCCACTATTCTTCGGATTAATCGCTTGTTTCGCATCGACCAATGAACCGAGCCGCTAAATTATTAAATACCGCCTTCAACGGGATTATTAAATCACGCGAGTCGATAGTCAGCTTGTTCTTTGTTCCGTTAAACATTATTATTTTCGAAATAATTATGTTACCACCAGGTGCACCTATTATTTTCGAAATAATTATCTTACCATTAGGTGCGCCTATTATTTTAGAAATATTATTACGTCTTAAAAATATTACTATTTCAGAATGTATTATTTTAGAATTTTTGCACTGGCCTCCGATATATCGAAGAAATTTTGCATTTCACATTTATGCTGCAAATAAATTCGCAGTGAAAAAATAGAATTAAAAGAAATCAGCAGATTTATAGGCTTTTGTTCAGAGGTCGTCAAAATTGAAAATCATATTTGATTTTCCCTCAACAAAACACAACGGTAACCGTTATTGTATCGAAATTGCCTGTTAGTTTGAGTTTTCATTCGCGCAATCAACAAACACAGCCGAGCGAGCCAACTCCATTATTGTTATCGAATTCATCAGGAAATTACGATCGCTGCTCTGTCCGCGCCGGCCTTATTATTTATTAAACAAGAAATTGTTGACGTGTACTCCACATATTCTGTATCTTTAATCAATTATCAGCATTATTCGAGAGCCACGAGTTGCCCCCTGTTCCCCTGATTTCCATCGGGGAATGGCAAGAAAGGTACCGTATACCCCGTTACCTGTCTCGATCGTTATTTCGTAATCGATGGGGAGCAGAGTTTCCATAATTTATTCGAAAACTGCATCCTCTAGTCCCGTTCTATTCGTCTGTAATCAGGTGTACACGCGCGCACGCTCGCGGACATGTTCGAATAATTCAGCGGTCTAAATAAAACTCGCGGAATTCGCGTGCGCGCAGTTGTTCGGGTGAACGTGCGCTGAACTGCTTCTGTCACTCCATTCTGTAAAAATGAGCGCAACGTTTAGAATTTTTTGAAACATTGCGTTCACTCGCATGACGGACTTCTTCTCCGATTATTTGCAGATTTTTATAGCGAATCTAATTGACCGCAATTTCTTAATTCATGTATATTTATAATACGCAGTTGCGCGTGAAGATTAAAACATTTTTTAATTGAATTTAGTATCGTGTAATGTTCAACGCTTGTGTTGATAACCCAAATTTTATACTGTTCGTATAAAATTACAATTGGTGAGAAAACTACAGTAAGAGAAATTAAAATTAATACTTTGTATAAAATCAATATACGCGGAACTAAGGAAAGTTAATATTCTGTATAAAATTAGAATTAACGGAAATAAGGAAAATTGAAATTAATATTCGGTATGAAATTAGAATTCCACATAAAATTAAAAGTAATATTCTGAATAAAATTGAAAGCTCTCAAATTCTCCAAAACTTGCAATAAGAGAAATTAAAATTGATACAAGTTGAAAGGGTAGTAGCTCGCCTAATCGCCATTACGGGATGCGACAGAGAGGGAAGGAGAGTGCGGGGATGAAATCAGAATGCGCTTGTGTGACGCGCGTACGCGGAAAAAATTCCGATTCCGCCGAAAGAAACGAATCGACGTAAACAAATCGATTCTGTCAGTCCAGGCGAGTTTTATGACTCATATCTGTATGAAGCATTGCCGGTGTGAGTATGCCGCGGTTATGTAAGTCACGGGCCTCTGTGAATAGCAGGCCTTTACAAACGTGTTTCGATCGATTTTTGTGGGTGCGTGCAAGCCGCACACAATTCACCCGCTCCGCGGCACAATGCCGAGTTAAATAGTACCAGAACAACCGTGTGTATCACAGTTATGCACCCGCTCCACCCCATCGTCGTTCGGTCTCGTTTTTCTTTCAAACCCCCACCGAAATGTCTTATTGTTTGCCGACAATCCGATTTCGACCACTTTCCGATCGAATTCCGCGCGGAAAATTTCATCGACTAACCGTGGTTGCATGCGAGACACGAAATTGCAAAATTGTCCGAAGAATTTCGGAGCTTTTAATTTTATAAAAATTATTACTTTTAATTTTACATGGAATTCTAATTTCATACGGAATATTAATTCCAATTTTCCTTATTTCTCCCCTTCTATTGATTTTATAAAGAGTATCAATTTTAATTTCTCTTATTGTAAGTTTTGGAGAATTTGAGAGCTTTCAATTTTATTCAAAATATTACTTTTAATTTTATATAGAATTCTAACTTCGTACCGAATATTAATTCCAATTTTCCTTATTTCGTTAATTTTTTTATTTTATACAAAATATTAATTTTTCTTATTTCTCCTTCTATTGAAATTTAGTTAAATATTATTTCTGCACTGGTAAATTTTTGTTTCTATTGTATTAACCTGAATTTTGCTTGTCGCGTCGATTTCTACAACGACTTTGTTAAAAAAAAATAGTTTTTCACCCTGAACAACTCATGAGGGTTAAATAAGAACATGTTATTTCTAAGTTGTATTAAATAAGAAACATCGAAATCTCCCACTAATTAAAATGATTTATAATACCAACAAGCTCGCGTTTCTAGCAGAACAGTTTCACTTCGCATGATCTTCTCGTCGCGATTTTAATTGGCCGTGTTTAATTCGATATACATACATTGATGATATTACGATACTCTTCCCTAATTACACCGCGGGTTGTTTACGCAATGAAATTGAATGGAAGGAGAGCCTTATCGCGGAACTCGTCGAGCATTTTACAATCGAGGATATTCTATTTTTACGCCCGTGATGCAATCTCCAATCAGCATTCGATTTTTCCCGGGAACCTCGAGAGCACGGCATTTTAACGCACGTAGGTGCAACGAAATCGGGAATCGAAAAGTTCGCCGGTGCAGCTCGTTTTTAATTTTACTCTTCCTGTTTTTTATATGGCTCGTCGGTCGCGTTGTAAAAGCTGAAATCCAAAACAAAAGTTCATTGATTCGCAATACTTTGTGTTTGATTTTTCTTTATTCTTAATCTTCGTGTCTTTGATTTTCTATTAAAAATTCCAAAGGCAGTGGAAATTATATTAACCCTCACCATTATTCACAATATATTGTTTACTTACATTTTTATTTATATAATTATTGGAACTATGACGTTGCTTGCATGGAAAATTATTCGATAAGTTTCTTGATCCAAACACACATTGCAATAAAAATTCCACGAAATCGAAAAAAATGGAGTCTTGTCATTATTATCAGCTAAAATTTATATAATTATTGAAATTATGACGTTGCTTGTATGGAAAATGATTGGGTAAATTTCTTTATCCAAACACACATTGCAATAAAAATTCCACGAAATCGAAATAAATAGAACCTTGTCATTATTATCAGCTAAAATATTTTAATCGCTTTCAGTGCTCAGTAGTTTTATTGTTAAACATGTTGATATCTAATCAATTACTACAGATTTATATTCACATATGAATTGAACAAATATTTTATTTAATAATCTGAATATGTTTCTGAAAATAATTGAGAAAATTGTTCTGATTATTCTACCGCTTTAAGTTACGTTGTTATTATAAATGCGTTAATAAATTCACTGATCTCGTAATTATTATGCGATTTGCGGTTAATCGACAAGAAAATAAACGAACGATAGACGAAGGAGGGTCTCTCGAAGACGAGATCCGTGTCGTCAAAATAAAACGTAAATTCAGGCCGGTCTCTATCGGCATCCAGCAGGCATTACATGTTACAGCAGATTTATGGGAATTCGGTGCGGCGTGTGCTCGGCCGTGGGATATATTAGAACACTGTCACGTAGAGATGGAATCGAACCGGGGGACGACTGTTTGCGAATAGCACTCGGTGTGTTCGAGCAGTTGATTCACCGGGTCAAATCCGCACGGAACTAAGGCAGATGTGATTTGTTAGCTGAATGATGGATAATTCTGCCTCGGTAACTTTCGATCGCCTTCCCGGATCCGTTAACCACCGCTTTTCGGAACGAGAAATTCAATTACTTTCCCGTCCCGCTCCGCCGCTTTGATTTATCCGTGGACGATCGTTATTGTTCCGTGGAAAAATACCTGACAAACACCGTTCCAGAACTCTTTTCCCACACGAGACCAGATCCAGCTAATTCACTTGAACGTGCGATTTAAAAAATTCAATTCGAGTAAATACGAACGAATTAATTTCGATTGAATCTCTTTGGAACGTGGTGCTCGTGACTTCAACAATTGTCTCCTTTTATCAAACTCGTACGTCAATTTTTACAAGTAGATAATTTTACTAAGTAAAATTTCATTTCGATTTAAAGGAAATTAAGTTTGATGTTAATAGATTGTAATAAACTTGTATATATTTCAATTTTCATTACTTTCATTATTATTCATTATTTCGTGACGTTGAAGAAATATAGACATTATTAATTTCCTCCGAACCGAATTAAAATTCTACTTTATATCTTGCGATAAATAAAAATTTTTCTTAAAATTGTTGATTATCCATTAAAAATTCAGGGCGTAAATAATGCGTTAAAATCATGCCGTGGAATGGTAGTTGCACTTGGTAGGAAAAGCAACATTGCGACACATCGCGCGTCCGCGCCGAACTTATTGTTCCTTGCGGCGATTGATTCGGTTATTACTCGACGTTGTAAATCGTTCGCGCGTAGTAATCCAGTTAGAAATGGAACAGTTCGGTGTGGCCACACGAGTCAGGTTTGTTCCCATCTCTACGCGTCGGCCGGCGTTGGTATACGTTGTTGCTCTGCAACGTGGTTCGCATGGTTGCCAGGGTTAGGGGCTGGAATAGTGAGCTTGGCGGGGGTGGACCACGGGGGTGCCGAATGGATGCTATAGCCGCGAAGGTGTAGAGCCACTCTGTGTATGGGTAAGTGGCGAGAGAAACACACGAAGAGAGAGAATGAAATTCAGAGAGTGAGAGAGACGGAGAAAGCCAGTGTTATTGGTTTTTGTTGCGCATGCCTACTGCCGGCGCCAATCTGGCGAATTATTAGCCAACTTTAACCGACCAGAGGTGAGATAGATTATGACAGCAGTTGGTAATTTAATGGCTTCGCTCCACTGTGAAGCATTAATTGATTAATTCTCCCTTCTTCTGCTCCTCTCTCCTTTTTTTGTATATTTTACCCTCCGCTTTTTTCGACGGACACACCCCCGACAAGCTGAAAATGGGAATCGCCCGGCTGCCGCCTGTCTCTCAAACAGATTAAATATTTTCTAACCGGAATCCCGTGAAACATAAATCACTCTAGAATTTCGAAATCTCAATTTTCGGAGGTTTCTAAAATTATCGCTCCGAGGCGACATTAAAAATTGCTGTACCATTATTCAAAAGATTGTTTATATTATTCCATACGTCGGTTATAAATATTCTCCCTCGTGTACATTCATTTATTTCGTTCAGATTCGTCACACATATCCACGCAATAATTTTATCTGGAATTGTCAAGATTATGGAACTTTTAGTTCTGTCATTAAAATCCCCATTCTGAATTTAAACGATTATGAGGATCCGAGGGTCTCGATGCTTTCGGTTTGAGCTGAAGCGTTTGATTGAAACTGTCCCTTGGAGAGTCAGCTTCATGGGACAAGGGCCGAGAGAAAAATTGGCCAATAAGTAGTCGATCGAGTTCGCGATGATCGTCGCGTTTTATTGGTCCGGCTCTACGGAGAGAGAGACGGCCACCGAATGGATTCTGATGGGTAATCAAAGAGACCGATTTCGGGGTCTCGCCTTCTCGGGTCTCGGGTCCTGTTGAGTTATGAGCAACGGTAAAGATGTTATCCGTAATCTTGTTACACCTCTCCACCCTGCACCTTCGTCGAACGTGCTCTCATCTCCAGCTGTTTATCCATTCTCTGAACCTATCCTCTAAACCCCAAGTCCATCGACGACGTTCCTCCTCCATAAAACTCTCCGTGCCGCTCAAAACGACTGACGTTTACTGTCGTTTCAAGCTGTAACAGTTCGTAGAGCACCTCGAGACGCTCTATAGCCACCTCTATGGGGATAACTAGGGCGAAACTACTACCGAGGGCTTAGTCGCATAAATTACATCGTCGCCTTATAATCGACTCGTTCAACTAGGTTGAAGATTCGTTTCGCTAGGCGCTACAGGGTGACCCGTCCAGCAAATGAACACTTAATCCTGTGATTTATGCTACCGAGCGATTACAACTTGGCCAGCGTTTAAAAGCCTCGGAAAGACCAGATTTGTATATATCTTGTGTCTGTGTTATAATATTTTAACTGACTTTACAACTCTCAGAAGAACATGTCCCAAATCAATTTTCAAATTAATGAAATTCATTGAAATGTCTTGTGAAACAACTAGATTAAATTATTTTAACCATTGACTGCATGATTTTTTTAATTAGGATGAAAAAATTGAAAGAAGGTTAGTTTTTGTGTTTTATATTAAGGAAAACATATTTAAAAAAATTAAAACAGATATGATGCACTATACAGCGAAGGGTTAATAATTTCGACATGCTGAAAATAATTCTTAAATCCTTTCTACCATTTCAAATTGCACCTCGTGCCATAAATGCATAAAACCCGCAGTCTAGTAATAACTGAGAAAATAAAAGGGATTTTTCTCACGCATATTACCATTTAACCTGGAATTTTACAGAATTTTAGACAAAGAGCATTGTTCAGCCAAAAAAGACGAAGAATGAGCAGTAAAAAATATTATTTTGTTGGAGCGTACAACGAAATGCACGAAAAACACGAAAGGGCAAAGAGGTCTTTCTTGACCTGAAGTTTATTGCACTTCGAACGTTGCTGTTCCCTTACGCAGAGGAAATCGGCTACCTCAGTTCTTGCCAGTTTACCGCGCCAGCCACAGCTCTCGCCTTCTTTCTTAATTCAAACTCAATGTAGAAATAATAAAGTGTTATGTAAGGATAATCGTAATTCATAACTGATACACGTTGATTCCATGAGTGTCGTGGAGATTTGATAAACATAAGATATAGGTTTGATCTCTCAACTTCGTTAGCCCAACAATTTTGTGTACATTCACACAGGTCACCCTGTATGTACACGTAATTTTTCTTCGCAAGCTCTATGCCAATGGTCGATAAAATTCCATCACTTCTTAACCGTGCAATCTCTCCTGTATCGGATACATTAGGCTATGAACTGCTTCCACTTCGTCTTTTATTGATTTTTCCGAGCGACATAATGCAAAAATATTGCCGCGATGTATCTAGGCGCCGTCGAGAAGATATCTCTTTGGTTTGCATAGCGACTGTTACACACTTTTATAGCAGACGTTCGCGATACCGCGACGCGTTTAGGAGTTTATCCTCCTCTGTATTAGTTCCAGCACGTTGAAAGCAACCTGGCATTCTATCGCGGTTGAAATGGGTGTCACCGTAACAAACTGGGTTCTTTGTAAATGTTACTACGCTATTAGTAAGGACCAGTTTAGATATATGAGTCTCTGTCAACGTATCATTGATTTTTCAGCAATTTTCGTGAATAGAGATTATTTAAGATTATTATATTATTATTAAAGATAATATAAAGATTATTTAACCCACATCCGTCCCTCGTGTCACTTTGACACAGTTTCCTGAAATAAGTTATAAATAAGTTAATACTGTTCTGTTGTTTGTAGGTAAATTTTCCCGAAGCTTCGTGTGACTTTCATTTTTTTTAAATGCAGAACACAACCGTAAAACCTAACACGTAAATGTTAACTCATCAATTTGAATAAAAAACATTGAAATTTTTTTTCTTTTGTTTCACTGTGCCAATTTGACACCGAGGGACAGATTCAGTTCGTGAAATGAGGGAGGGATGCGGGTTAAAACCTTTTATATTTAACATATTATATTAATGAACAAGAAATAAACATTCATAGAACTTTTGTAATATTGTAAGAAAGAAATGCAGCAAATGGTTACCCCACGGTAAAAAAAAGAAATTTTCATTTGGCTACTGTGTCTTGCAATCGATGCAAATATTTTCTAATTTTCAATTGTCTCTCCATTGTACCTTCCGCTGCTGGATATCGTTAATCCAGTATGGAGAGAGGGTGTAACTTTTCCCCTGAATTCGAGTCGGTTCCCCTAATCCGACGAGTCCGCTGACACTCGGAGTGTGTGAACGTTGGTAGTGTTAGAAGCTGAGGAGGTGACAAATCGGCTAGGAATTCTTCGAGTTCCCGAAACGGATTCGAAAGGTCCGAAAGGAAGAAATCGTTCCGGGGAGTAGTCGGCAATAATATCGATGACGATAATGACGAGGCGAGAAGGTGGTGTTGGTCCTTCGGGCGACATTAACCTTTTAAACCGCTACAGGTAGCAGCTCTGGAGACGATATATCCCCTCGGGTCGGAAACATCCTCTCTCTCTTCTTCTCTTTCTCTGGGACGGGTCCGGGATGATCCGTTGTGTTCGGCGCTCATGTATTTTCGTTGGGGGATGGTATGCGGCTGTCCGGCCAATAGCCTGGCTCGCTTAGGTCTCCTTAAAGGCGCGTTCACACGGCTTCGATGCAGGACGACGTACATATTGTGCTGTGTTCGTAAGCGTGTGTGCGTGTTTTACCTGATCTCTCACCATCACGGCGACGCGTTCATGTGGGACTTGTGGCCTGGACAGACGAACGCGAAAAGAGGAGAGTCCCTACAATGAAGAAAGTAAACAAGAACAGAACCAGACTTTCTTAGTTTCGCATTCTAAAAAGTTATCGTAAAATAAAATATTATTATAATTAAAATCATTTTTTAAGAAATGCGTTTACACTTCTTGGATCCATTGATGCAAGTTTTAATGAAATAAGAAATATATAATAACTAGCTGACCTGTCCTTACAATAAATTTATTTTTAATCAATTTGTGAATTTGTGAAAAACTATTGGAAATGTGTAAACAAGGTAAAAATAAGAAAAATCGTATTTCTGAGGAGTACATTCAGAAATCTCATAGAAAACAGCATTTCATTTTTCCGGGAACATTTCCAATTTTTCTTTTCCTAAAAATTTAATTCGGACTATTACGTACATTCTTTTTTTTAAATAGTCAAATCGATTCAGTCATTATCAAGTAATGCACTTTCCTTTGAACACCGTTTCACTTTTATTTATATAGATTGTTTAACGCTGCACTTCGTGCACAATAAGAATTGTTTGTATCAACTGCAACAAACAAGGGCAAGTAATAATTTCTTTCACTCTTTATTCATACTTCATAAGCTGCAAGTTAAACATTGACACTTCTGTTTTAAATTTCAAGTACCAAGTACGCAGTGCAATAATAATATATAAATATATTGATGCAGTAAAATGACAATCGACGAGTCCACTTTGTACAGTTTTATTTCAGCTGTAAGATTTGTCTATCAGAGGCAAACCAGTTAGTCACGGCAGATTACAAGGTTGTTAAGGATTAAGGGATGATTTCGCCGGTCGAAAAAGTGGGAGGGTCGAGGGGTAAAAGGGTCGAGGGAAATAGTAATCTCGTTAGACGTCGATCGTGTGCCAGCTTGACCCGTTAGCCCGGCAAAAATGTCTTGCTCGTCTACGACGACGTCGGGACGCAATAGGAAAAATTGCTTCGCAAAGGAACTTTGATTAAACGGGGCTTGCGGGGTGGTGCAGACGGGGAGGGCTCAGGGAGTCGATTCCCCGTTGCCGGGGAATACAAAGATAATTCTTCTTGAAATATTTCCTCTTTGGTAAAACGATTTTATATTATGTCAAGTCGCCTATTCAGCCGGCTGGCCGACGCGGAGCAGAGTTACAACCATCTTTCTTCGAGACCCTCCTCCTTTATGGCCTCGTCCGCGTTCATTCGCGTTGCTTTTACCGTGCCCTGCGCTCTGCTGCACGGGTAATTGAATATTTGACGAGCGCCAAAAGAATCTGACACGCTGGAAAAGCGACGTTAAAGACCCACCCACGCTTCACGGACTAGTCGATAATTGTTGTATTAATTTTACCGAATTATATGCAAGCTTCAAGAGTACATGTTTTCCAAAATCATTAGTTCACCCATCGAACGAATCCCAACGATAAAACACGTCTTCCAATAATAAAAAAAAAACAATCCAGTTATCAGCGATTCCTACCAATAACAAGTAAATACAGTCCAACTTGTATCGTATCGGGGCTCGTTTGAATCAGAAAAACATCGGTCACATTGTAGCAAGTTTCATAAAAAAAATAATCAAAAACACTCAAGTTATGAAAAGAGATTAGTATCTCCTCGGGTACAATCTAACTTCTAGGTTTCCCAAGGGCTACGACCTACCACAGTACGTGGTAGAAATGTTTAACGAAAGATCTCTGGGCTACTTGAACTCGGGAGAACATCGAACTATCATAGAAATCACTTGGAATTGTAGCGGAAGATGGTGGAACGAAAATTTCAGCTTTGAGAATGGAATTTTCGTTGTTGCCCTCGCCGGAAGTCGTTTAGTCGCTCGCCGGGCAAGGGACTATCATCATCATCATCATCATCATCATCACCACGATGATCGTCGGGGCCGTCATCGTCGGGCCCTGTAGCCGGAAAAAAAGAAAAATAAGCAGCTTTCGGTTGAATTTTAATTAGCCTCGAGGCTCTTGAATCGAGTCGGTCGAACAGAACCGGCGGCAGTAGGGTTATCCTCGAGTAATTTTGCCAGCTACTGTACATTACGTGTTTAGCCTGTATAGCCGGGCTGGGATTGGATAATTCTAATACACAGTCGCACACGTTGCCTGTATAGTAACCTTTGACCAACTCCGCAGCCGTGTATATGGACTCTCTCCAGTTTGGAATGGAAGGGATTCACTCTCCCTCCTCTAACTCTCTTATCTCTCCCTCTCCATGCTGTATTTCTCTCTCTATCGCTCCCTTGCTCTTCTAATATCTCGCTTCATCTTCGCTCCCCTCCCCTTCCACCTCTTCTGGCTCTTTAGGTCTCGTTCCGTTAGCCCTCTTTCCCTCTTTGTTGTTCCTTTATTTCACTATTTAACTCCTTCCTCGTCGTTCAACTTCTGTTTCGATGTTTTCCTCTCGCTCCCCTTCGCCAGCTCAGCCCGAGACTTCTTTCTCTCTCTCTCTAGAGAGAACGATGGTGTTATGTTGTCCTTCTTCCTCTCTCGTCATTGATCTTTCTCTATGCCTCTCGCTTCCTCCAACGGAGTCGCTCTTCTTCTATTTCTTATTCTTCCTCTTCTTCTTTCCACATGTTTTCTTCTTCTTCTTCTTCTTCTTGAGCTCTTCCCCTCTGATAGTAATGGGTATCCAGTTCTCCCCTCGAGTTCTTAAGCAATTTAATCACACGACCGTTTCGAATGCTATTTTTTCGAAACAAGATGCCCTTTTATCCTCGAACCGGACGAAATGACTGGGTCCTATGCTTTATAAAATGTTTTTCTTTAGCTCTTCGCTGCATAGTTTATCGTATCTGATGCAGTTAACAAATCTGGTATATGGTAAACTAACAATGTGTTTTCTTAATATGTTTATTTTTTCGAAAATGTTGTTTCCATTTTTTAAAAATATTTCTCCCTTAAATAAAACACAAAAACTGACCTTTTAATTTTTTCATCCGAATTAAAAAAATCATGCAGTCAAGGGTTAATACAGAATGTCCAACAGTCGGTGAAATCAATTTTTCTTTTACTCAGGTGTCTGGAAAATGTTTTTTAATGATGAAATAATAAACCGAAACGGATAGAACGGATTAAATAAGTTTCCCTTTTGCTCTGGGATTTTTAACAATGATTTATAAAATCTGATTTGTTCCGCAAGCCTTTCTAAAACGATTTACAAAGAAACAATTTTCAATTCAGCCGCCACTTCCTCCCAATTTCGTGTCTACCGAGACGCCACATAAAATAAACTCGCTTTTTCAATGCATCAGTTAAAAATGAACGAAATAAACTTGTCTTCTGCTCGTATTTCTCGCAAAATGGTTTACACAGGAAGAATCCGTAGTTCAGCTGTAATTCGCTTGAAGAAAATCGCTTTTCCAGTCGCAGAAGTCGACGAGCACGCTCTGAAAAATAGTTCGCCGAGCCTTCGCAACTCGTTTCATTCGCTGATGCTCTTGTTTCCCGATGGCGAAGTGATTTTGTCAGAGTGGTGGCTCGGTAATTGAATTTTCAGGGGCCCAAGAGCGTCGAGTACTTACGTGTCCTGATGACTCGAAACTCGAATCGGACGTTTCCAGCGAAACCCGAGACGTTTTAAACCCGTCGCTACCCCCCGTCAGTGGTTCTCCTCTTCTCCAATAAAGACTGTCATCTCCTTGAAACCAGACGAGACCAAAAATTTACATTCTCGTCTAGGAGAACATCTCGACAAGCTCGATAAAATTGTCGGACAATTCTGTGTCTTCTGGTCGATTGAGAAAATGAAAAATTTCGTTTTGCTCGTCGACGTTGAGAGACGCTGCCGAGCTGTCGAGCCTTTAGAAATTGTTTCAGTGACACTCGTCTCGGGAAACGTATTCAGCCCTCGTCGTGGGAATAGGGAGTCTTTTTCAGGCGTTTATACTCCGTCGATTATCGTCGAATCCCTTCGTTCGTTAAACAATCGACGGCCGCGTTTCTCGCGGGAAATCCGAATAATGGGGCGGCGGCCGCGATTCGACGCGCGGATTCAGTCGCGAAATTTTCGATGACGTTTGATCGATCGCGCGAATTTTGACTCACCCCTCTGCGCCCACTTTTTCTCCGGTTCAGTATCTCTGCCAAATGGAATCCATCGCGCGAAACAATCCAGTTTTCTAGCTGAATTTCGGCCTGCATTTATTTATTTGGCTTGGTACCGTTCGAAACAGCTTTTTCAGTTTATTTCACTTACGAATGGATATCAATCGATCCGCGTTCGAAATAGATTTTAGCAGCGGCCCGCCGATGTTATTTACATTTTTATAACCGGCCGGAGATATTTCAATTTCCCGAAACGCGTCATTTTTGCGACAGGCATCCTTGCAATTCGGCCGTCGCTTCTGAAAACAGCCGCGAATCGCTTGAATATGTATAGCTTTCGGTTTCAATGGGATAGCTTGAGCCTCGCGCTCGTAGTAGACCCGTGAAAACGGGGTTTTTCCCCGGGAAAAACGGACACCCGAGCGACTATTTAGTATTTACGAGCGATTCCAAACTGTGCGGCAGCAACGTGCTCATTTATTTATTCAGTTGCTCGCGCGTGTTAAATAATCTTTGCCAGATTTGCCGAATAATCTTCTCAGTAATTATTTCTCCTCGCTAACACTGTCGCGACAATTATTTATATCACTCCGTGAAAATTACGAGGCTGCCCAAGTTTTAAGTCATTTTTCATAATGTATACCCAACGTGAAATATTAATAATCGTAAATTAGAATTATCGTAAACCTAGCGACAATAATGTTCACCAGCCTCGGTAAATAATCTATAAGAATTTCAATCTAATCTATAGAATCTTCTCAGTAATTATTTCTCTCCACCAACACGGGGAACTGAACGCGGCAATTATTTATATTACACCGTGAAAATAACGAGGCTGCCCAAGTTTTCAGTGGTTTTTTATAATGTAAATTAGAATTATTGTAAAGCTAGCGACAATAATGTTCACCAGCTTCGGTAAATAATCTACAAGAATTCCAATCTCTTTCGAAGCAAGTATTAGGACATCGCTGACTACAAGGAGAATTCCTAACATTATAGTCTCATTTCTATCAGAAGAAACGCTTTAGTTAATGAAAGAATTTCTCCCTCCTGCTTCGGCTGTGATAATATTAATTATGGAAGGAGGAGTATCTGTATTAAGATCCGCACCGTTATTATCAGAATAATCTTCGTCGGGGAAGTTCACGGTACGCATTCCGCGATTTTTATTAAAATTCTCAGATGCACCTAATGAACGCTATGCAAAATGGTAGCTCTTTCGGATCGAGGAAATCAAAATAATATTACTATTCTATGAAACTTGAGACAATTGTTCAAAGTCTAAAATTTAATGATGCGACGTATGGAAAAGAATTTCTTCATTAATTTTATAATTTTTTTTTATGAGAAAAGGAGAAAAGGTAATATTCTAGAGACTGGGAAATTTATTTGTTGGTTGCTAATTTTCTTATCGAATATTTAGACGCCCTTCGTGTTTCCTCTTGAAACAATGTCCTCGTATTGAACTGCTGAGTGCTGATCTGACAGCAGACTGTGCGACGACGGGGCGCGTCGCCGGTTATTTTCGGCAGGTATTTTTAAAAGCGGTACTTGTTCGCGGTGAAACGATTACTCGCAGCGGCGCGTGGGCGAGGTGATAACGAATTCCAGCGGTTTGCACCGAACACTCTGTCGTCCTGTCCCCTCTTCTACCCCCTCCTCTATTCCCCATACCCCTCTCCTGTACCCCGACCACCCCCGCATACCGTTCTTCGACATCAAGGCGGTTTACTTAACGCATTATCGGTTACCTTACCTACCCGTGGACTTTAACCGTTCGACTATGAAAGATGGGTACACACGGCTCGTTGCAATCGTTGCCCCCTCTCCCCTCTGCCGTTGATAATAATTCACCTCACCTAGCCGACGGGATAAAATAGAAATATGCTCGGCAGACCAGACGATAAAACTTGCCGATGGTTAATTATTAAGGAAGTTCTAGAGGTACAATGACAGACAAAAGTACAAGAAATTCGAAATCCATCAATACATTGGCAATGGAAGCCATTCATGAATATATTTTGCATTAAAAAAATAGATCAATTTAAAAAGCTTTCGTTGAATTAATGAATTTCATGTTATATTTATTTTTTAATCAAATTGTCTTTGTATTATAAAAAATTGATTTGATCTTCAAGTAATAAATTTGTGATATTCAATATATATATATAATTATGCAATGAAAAGTTAAGAATAAATATTTAAATAAATTGAAAATACTTCAGAAAGAAATATAATAACAGCGATACGTGTAATTAGTAATAATTCAATCAGAGCCACTGAATATTAATTAACCATTAATGCAGCAAATATTAACGAGCAATCATTCATTTATAATAATTTCTGCCTTGATATAAATGATCTTCAATGAAACGCGGATTGATGAATTGGTGAATTATCTGTGACCGATATTATTAAATTACTGTCAATCAGTATCCAACTCTTTCAACTTCTTTGAATAATTTCCCTGTGAAATTAAATCGATACTCCAACTTACAATTTCCTGTTTGCTTGCAGGTATGGTGTTCCTTCAACTTATAACAACCATAATTGAGGCGCTATCCGCCGGGAAGGCGTGAGTACAAAAATGGTAGTTACTAGTGGACGACGGTCAAAGAATTTTATTGAAAAATTTTTTTTAATATTTTCAATTTACGATTATCAGATTTTAATCTCTATGAGATATTGTTCCAGAAATTTATTTGTTTTAAAAGAGAAATGGTTAAAAATTTGAATACGCATGTTCTTGTTATTTTGATAAATTAAAATAGTCACTGTTAGCGATCGGTAAAGTGTTTAGCATATTCAATTGTAAAATGAATCACAGGGTAAAGGACGAGTCCGATGTGAAATCCGTTTGCTAATAGAAACGGATAGAATAACAGCAGGACAGAATTCGAATCGAGGAATTCCAGTGCACATTAATTTTCCCACCGTCGCGTCCGTCGTCGCTCGGAACAAATCGGGTCAGAGTTTTCCCGATTCGAATGATCCGCGGGAAAACGTGTTCCAGAGCAGCGGTCCTGTGCATCCGATAATCGGCCGACGAATGAAAATCACGTTCCGAGTGCATACTCTATATCTACACAGCTGCACACAAGCGCCGGTCATCTGTCATTCATTTATGTCGTATTGTTCGCTAATGAGACGCTCCGCCGGACCGAAATTGCAAATGTAAATCGAGTGTTTAACGATTCTCCAGGAAACCATTCTTCTCGTTCTTTATAGACATTTCGTCTTGTCACTGGTCTGCGTTTCCGATCGAACAAACATGACAGCGAAACGATCTTCAACCTCTTGGCCAGGAATCGAGGGGAAACAGTTACCTCCTCTCTGCCAGTATCAAATTAGGCACGTGACATTGTGCTCTTAGCCTTTGGCAACGAGTCTATTTGAATATACATTCAAAATGAGTATACATTTAAAATAAATTTATATTGAAACTATAATCGCTGAAAAAAAATATTTATAATCGCGTGCAAAGAAATTCCTGCAGCCAAAAATGCAGTAGGAATTCACGAATTTACAAATATTATCATATAAACGTATGTAAACCTGTTGTCGGTTTGGTTTTCAAAATTATAAATATTCCAACAAGCTTCAAACTTTGGAGCTTGTTAAATAAGAAAAGCAGACTCGGTGAATCATTATATGGAAACATTTTTCTGAATTCTTAAAGACAATGAACTCGTGAGCGACACGATGATCAGTTTCCTCCAGCATCGACGTAGTCGCAAAAACCGTCGCGTATCGGAGTTTCCCCATGGTAAATACGTAGGAGTCTGCTAGACGAAGGGGGTTGAAAAGGAAGGGTGGTTGTTCTGGCGTTGGGCGCATGAATGACAAACGGAATAACACGATCGCGTTCCGCGAGGAAAAGCGAACTATTACGGGAACAACATTCCCCGTCAAACGTTAAAGCGAGCCCGGAGAGAATGTATCGATTAATAAACCGCTAAATGTCAGTAACAGCGTGCCAGCACCGTCTCCTCCACCCCCCGCGCTCTAGTATAACGTGGCCAACCCTGCCTTGTGCATCGTGGGACTAATAATATTGCACTTGATACAGCGAAACACAATTTTGAATGGCGAGGCAATGCGAGAAATACGATGAAGGGGTTCATGTAATAATGTTGCATTATTCAATTACGTTGTAGGAGGTACAGGAAGATCAAGAGGGATGAAGAGATCAAGAGAGACAGAAAGAGAGATAGATCAATTATTGAATCCAACAGAGCTAGAACAATTATTATTCCATAATTGCAGATTCTATGACACTACCTGATGGTATTGATTTTATTAATTTATTTGTTTATTGCTTTAAACCAAGTGGTTTATATAACGAGTACAGTATTATTACATTTGGCTTACATTAAACAGGTTTATATCGTTTCTAAATTCTAATGGAGCATTGTTTAAGGAAATTATAAATTATTTTCAGACCTTTTATATCAGGTTTACATAAGAAGGAACTAATACAAAGAGGAAAACAGTACTTGTCTTTGAGGAGCTTTGTTTCTAATTTATTATTACGTTCGGTATTTTTGGCAAAAATGAGTATGGATGTAATTAAAAAAAAATATCAGATGATTGCATAAGTTCGTGCCCGATTTACATAGATGTCGCAAACCGTACTGTAGAAAACTAAATAATTGATTATAATTCTAATTGATTGATTACGAATTTCATCTACTCGATTCTGCTGTGAATGCACGAAGAGATCCGCAGACTACTAATCATTATTATGTAGAGGCAGATTTCTTGAAGGTTCCCTTTGGCAGAGCACAATTATGGAAAATCCTATTAATAGGCATCCGGTAGGCAAAGTGTTAATAGAGACAGATGGCGAGCTGAAGAGCTAAAGGGTTGAAGAAAAATAGAGAGAGAGAAGGGAAGTACATATAAAGAGAGGTAAAGAGCTGGAGAGAGCTAGAGAAATAGAGAGAGAGAGAGAGAGAGAGAGTTCGGGGCCGGAAGATCGATAGCGGGCAGAAAGTAACAAACACTCGCCTTCTTACGGCACACTCTCTGTGCTCTCCTTGTCTCTCTCTTTCTTTCTCTCTCTCCCTCTCTCTCTTGATGTTTCACTTTCTCCCACGTTCCTCTCTTATTTATATTTTTATCGTTTACGAGGGGGTCGGCTGGTATCACGGTTCACGCAGCGGGAATATTACGTTACACGAATGAGGCTGATCGAACGCCGACCGGAAACGAGAGATCGATGAGCTCGCGTTGAATAAAATAAAGAACCGCAGGGGGACGCAAGGGGGTCGCACAACAAGCCCGTGTGGCGCCTGCTTTTGTTTCTCTCTCGCTCTCGCTTTCTCTCTCTAGATTGTCATCTGCCCCCGCATGCTGCTCTTGAAAAATATTGGATTATCCCGGAAGCTCGTGTTCCTCCAGTGTCCTTGTACACTTCTCTACGATCTGAGTCGCACGCCCCGTGTGCAGGAAACGCTTTTGGCACACGAGCAGATCCTGCGGAACAAACTCGTCGACTCTCTGGATGAATCCTTTCGTTTTGTTATCTCTCCCGTGCTCGTGTTTCGTGTACATCGTTTACTAAATTGGTCACTGCGTTTTAGTCGCTGCTTATGCTAATTTTTCGGGCGTTTAGTGTTGACAGAATTAACTCGAGAGTTTTGTACAATCATTTACTCTGTTAGAGTATTTATTAGTTCATTTATTGGAGTATTTATAATATTGAAAATGGTGGTATAATACGTAAAAACATTGAAGTTGTATAATAATACCTTAGCGTTAATAATAATAATTAACAAATATCAGTCACTTCTATTAGAGTATTTATTAGAATATTTATTGGAGTATTTATAATATTGAAACTGGTGGTATAATACGTAAAAACATTGAAGTTATATACTAATACCTTAGCGTTGATAATAATAATTAACAAATTTCTGTCAATAATAGGTTTAGTAATTTAGTTCAATGTTAGATTAATTGTGAAATGCTGCAGAATATTGAAAACATTGGAGTATTCATTAGACTATTCATCAAATCATTTATTAGAGCATTCGGTGCAGTATTTAATAGACCATTTATTGCAGTATTTGCTAGAGTATTGATTTTACTAATGACACGGTGTAGTAGAAAATGCACAGCAAATGGTGTATGTCGGTTCTGTGTATACAATCGATAAATTGAGGAAGGAGAGACCACAAATTAATTTGTACGCCTAATATTGCCTGTGTAAATACATCAATTCAACACTGTGTCATATCATACAAGTTTTGAATTTTATAAAATAATTGTTCGTTCGACCTACTAATGTGTATTTCAACGAAATCATTTATAGTCGACCTTTCGCAAATTAAATGGATGCAATCTGGCCGAAAGCCAATTATTTCTGACATTCTTGAATTCGTACATATGCATGTTTCGTACGCGCAATATTTATCCCCGATTCACGGAAACTCGTAATTTGATTAAATAATTTTTATTCAAAGGGAAAAATTGTTCTTTGTTAACGAGTCGATCGAACGAATCTTTGCTCATTAAACAGCTTGGTTTAAAACAGTCGTTCTCGCGAGTATTAATTAATTCGTTTCAACGAAATTGTCCGAGATACTCGAAGCGTAATTAGGCGTTCGAACGCTAGAAAATTAATTGAGTGCGAATCCGATAGGGGGAGCGCAGGATCAGTTTCATAGAGCGTAACGAAAGCATAGTGATCAATATAGAAAAACTGGGGCTGGTATTATGGAGAGCACTCTTCTGCCGGCTTCAGGGTTAAGGACAGCAATAACAGTGGAACGCCCACAGCTGTCGGATAGGAGCCTCGACCCTAAAAACCGTTTCTAAGAACTGAGACACGAGAAGTTGCCATATAGAAATTTGAAAATTTCCGACGCCACGTAGAACGCGCGCGTCGCGTCCCTGGAATATTTTAATAAAAGCCAGCAGAACTTTGAAGTGGCTCTGTATTTTTACTACTTCGAAAAAGAACCGCAAAAAATGCAACAAAAACTTTCTATGACCCTACTAAATATTTAATATCAGCTGCATTCTAAACAGTTTCTCGTATTTCCTCTTTAATTTATATAAACCCATATTTGTATTTTATATATTGGTAAACTTGTCGAAACGTTGCTTCCTCTCGTATTTTGATGAAGTCGAAATATGTTGAATATTATTCTGCTTTTATAAACGTTCTATTAAAAATCTGATTGGAAATTTTTAAAAAATTTCATCTCAAAATTAATTTTCATGGAAATAACCGTTTTTAATATCTCGTCAATTACTGCAAATATATAAATACTCGTGGACTATTTGCAATGCGTAATTTATCGAAGACAAATATTTCTCGTGAAATATTTAGTGGTAGAAGTAACATTGAGCTGTAAATTAACGATTGAAGGTATTAAATATTTAAATGAAATTACACTAGAAGATTAATTTGTCTGTAAACGAATGATAGTAGAACATTATTTTCCCTAAATTCATGATGGAGTCGATTGAAGCAAACCGTAACGAGATAAATTGAAATTGTCTTTTTGTAAAGCGGAAAACATAGAGACACTCTTCGGTCTGAATCAGTGATCGAGATACCGATAGAATTTCGGTGAATATAATGCATCGATCAAAGTATCAGTGCTCCAACATATTAACCAGGGAGAACGATCAGATTCGAAAGCGGATAGAAGACTTTCATCATCGCTTTTCCGCTTCCGGCCGGGAATATCGTCCCGACCGTAATAGTGACGTTTCATATCAAAGGTATCTCGGGACTGTGGAAAGAGAAGGGAGAGAGAGAGAGAGAAAATTACAAAGAGCGAAAAAAAGAGAAATACAAAGAGAGAGAGCGAGTGAGAGATTGGAAGAGAAAAAAGGAACAAAAAAATAAGAAAGTCGAGAAGGTGGTTTCTCCCCATCGTGTTCCAAAAATACAGTAAAAATACCACTGATATTTTATTCTTGTATTCTGCAAATTGTAAACTGCACCAAATGCATACAAGCACACCAATTGTATTTTTAAGCTCGTGAATATTGTCAGGATAGATGTTTCTAAATTTTACGATTACTAGATTGTTTGAAAAATTAAACTGTTCTGGTGGCTCACACAATTTTTGTTTTTCAAGATCCAATATATTAAAAAGCGATGTTCCCAAGACTGGACAGCCACAAAATAATTTTATAAAAAAATTCTATAATTCTATAATTTCAATTTTATAATTCTATAAAAATTTTATAAAAAGATGAAAAAGGCAGTAGAAATACTATTAATATATTATTAAAATGTTCCCGCTGAGATTGTCGGATCATTAGATAGAGAACGAGTCGAGTAAAGAATGCATTTCACCAAAAAATTCTTCCATCGAGAAATGCAGTGTGGCCACTCCTAATATGTGATTCTCGTGTTCCACAAATTTTTGGGAACATCGTCCCTTCTAATAGTGACGTTTCATATCAAAGGCATATCTCCGAGCGACGAGAAGAGAAGGTAAAGACAGAAAAGATGGAGAAAGAAAAACGATTAGAAGAAGAGAAAAATTGCATAGAGGACGAAGAAAAAGAAGAAAGTCGACGCAGGTGGCTGCTCTCCCTTATCGTGTTCCCATCGGTCGAAAAGTAGTCGGAATATTAGAAGCCTGGGCCCTTGTGAACACAATCGCGGTTTACGCCTATGGAGCTCGCCCTGTCGTCCATTAAAAGTCGTCGGCCCTTGTCTCCCTCCGTGAGGAGCACAAAAACCAGAAAACGTAAAAGGCACGGCACTCGTTCGAAACCAGTTCACGCTCCGGGGGAAGCTCCGCATGCCAAGAAAAATAGATCGTTAACGAATGAAATGGAAGAAAACGACCCGGGGGGGGGGGGGGGGGAAAAAATAAAAGAAGGAAATAAAGAAAGAAACAAAAGAACAGAGGATGATCATCCACGCACACACGCACGAAGGTACGTTCTAATAAAATTAATCCGAGTCGCGCAATAAATGAATCGCGATAATCACCGAGAAATAAATGCATTCAGAAACTGCAATCTGCAACCACTTCTTTCTCAAGAGCATGGACATTGGACAACATTTTTCGATCATAATGTTCTGTGTCGATTGCAAGAAACAGTATTTAAGTAGAAATTCAATTTATTCATTTTAATAATTTTAATAATCCGCGAATAACAGTTAGTTCATTATCAGAGTAGGTGGGTTAGAATATTTTCTAGGGTGGAATATTATTTCACTAAGAAATTCTTCTAATATAAGTATAATATATTCTAATACATATTCTATATAAATAAAATATAATATAATCCTTCTAAAATTCTTCGAAATAAAATTAAATTTTTTAATTCAAATAAAATTTCCAAAATATTACCGCGAAGAAATATTTACAAGTTTGGCAATTCCTAGGTAATTTCCGGAAAGACAAATTAGCGTAAAATTTATTCATGATAAAAATATTTATTCTCAAACGAAATTATTTTTTTTGCACTCTTACAATAAGCGCAGAAAAATCTGCAATTTAGAGAGACTTCAGGAAGATCCATCTTCCGAAGGATCTATCGGGAAGGAATAAAAAAAAATTGAGAGGAAGAGGGATGATCGAGAAACATACGTGTTCTAATAAAATTAATCCGCGTAGTAAACGAATCGCGATAATGACAGCGTCACGCACGCCAATTTATCAGCGACGATATAATGGGCCGATTTCTCCTCGTTTCTGTCGCCCAAGGCTTACACCGATGCCATGTTTTACGACGATAATGTAACTCGGAAAATCGTTACGGTAACATTTTAATGCGAGATCGTAATGAAAATCTCAAAGCACGAAGCGTTCGTGCTCCGGCATTGAGATCCTAGCCTTCATTCGACGAGCTTTCAATAGAGCATTCTTCGGTTATATTGCTTGTTTTCTTCCGAGGAAAGCCTGGCGCCAGGGATCAATATATATACACATGGCAGAAAATATATATATGTATATATATATATATACAATATGTATGTACATATGTATATGTATAGTGGGAAATATATGTACAGGGTGTCCCAGGTTTTTCCCACGGCGCCAGCATGTTCGACGAGTAAAAGCAAGAAAAGAATGTCGTGTAAACATAGGCTCCGAAATGGGCTCCTGAAAAGTTGCTCGAAAAATGTAGAATGACAATGGAAGCCCCCGGTACACTGTCGCTAAAAAGTGGGTTAACAATTTGTATTTTATCCTCCAAAATTACAAGTGAAATACAGTGTTAAATTTCAACAGAGTACCAACGCTGTGATTAAAATAACATTGACTCAAAATATTATTTATTTATTTATTATAATAATAAAAATAGGTAAAAGAGTAACAATGAAATTACAAATTCATTTGCTTTTCCAACTCCGATTTAATCGTTCTTTTTCATTTCCCGATTACTTGATACCGTTTCGCACTATTCAGTTAAATCGATCATTAACTAACACAGGACTTTATCGTCTAATTTAATTCCTCTTTGCACCGGGGTTAGCAAACACTAAAAGCGACTGGTTTGTATTCGTGCTGTTTAACTAGACCATTTCCACATGCGCGTATAAACGGCGCAGTTATTTTCCACTAAAATATTTCACATTTCTGATAATCGCGTAATAAAATATCCAAGTCCCGTTGCTTTCACTGATTTAATCATTTCCACGTGCGGAGTTTCGTATCGAGTTCCGTTTTGTTTTTACGATCGATATAGTAATCTTTGCAGAGTAAAATTTGTCTTGTGAAGTGAACACACACGGTCTACGACTGGCTGCGAGCAGTAAAACACAAGTTGTGCAAACAGTTTGAATAAATATCGCCATTGCTTCGCATCGAAAGAAACGCCTAGTGTGTTTATTTGTTTCGCATTCTTCTGACAATCTTTCTCGACGTTCAAATTCACAGTCGAGTCTGCGGATTTGACGCATTTACGAACAAATTAATAGATCAAATATAAAACCATAAATAAATTCAAGATTATAAAACTTTATTGTATTATTTCTAACAAAAATTGTCCAGAAGTAAATCATTTTTATTTTGCATTTTGAAATGAAATTCTGGGGTTTAAAAATCAACTTTTACCCAGCCCCAGAAATATTAAAAAATGTTCCAACATCCCGAGGATTATACGAATGTTATCGATACTTTTACGATACGTTCTGCAAACTCAGGTGATTGGTGGGCGGGGGTGGAAGCAGGGAGAGGAACGACGAGTAAATATTTGCGGTTAAGTGCATATCGAGTTCAGTTCAGTTTGCGTTATCGTACTCGTAATTACCGACGAATGATTAATAATTATCGATTCGATAATTTCGGAGATCTCGATCGTGAAACGAGGGGTGGGGATGAAAGAGAGGGACACGATGATCGAAGTGTAAAAATGAACGAGGCTTTTTCGTTTGAACTATATTTAGAGAGAGAGAGAGAGAAAGATTCTGGAAGGACGAGGCGTTTCTCGCGCGAATCTTGGCCTCTGTTTCGCTCGCGACAGCTCGTCGTGTTTTCGTTATGAATATAAATGGCGGCCGTTCCACGATAAAAGTAGTAAAAAGCCGTGTTTCACTCGCATGCTCCTTCGAACTTCCGGCGATTAATTTTCACGATGCGCGCCCGCACTCTTTTTCCCGAGTCAACGTGCCTTCTTATTTTGTTTATTTAGACACCGAGCACCGTTCGCAGAAAACTCGTCTGAAAAATGAAAATTATACCCGAGAAGCGTACACCTTAAATTCCAGTTTCATTGCAAACATTTACGCTTAGTTCAATGAAATTGCACTGTTTTTAAAATTATAAATATTCCAACAAGCTTCCAACATTGGAGTTCACTAGATAATTTTATAAGAAAAGCAGACTCAGTGAAAAATTTATTTTATCTAAACATTTCTCTGCAATCATAATATCAATATCACCATTCTCTTGCAAGCTGATTATTATACCATATACTATATACTATGAAAATTATACCTGAGAAGCGTACACTTTAAATTGCAGTTTCATTGTAAACCTTTACGCTTAGTTCAATGAAATTGCACTGTTGCTTCGATAAACTCGAAATTAAATAACGCGCAGCATTTAATTAAAACATTTCGAGTCTGTTCGCAATTCACGCGTTGCTCGAGGCTTCTTATTTCATGTATTTATTAACGAGCGGAGCATAAAAAAGAATCCAATAAAAAATGTAAATTATATCATAAAATTATACATCTCGCGAATCCGAGGCCGATTATAATCGAATAAAATCGCAATTAAATAACGCATTATTTTAAATCGTATTCAAATATTCGTTTTTAGATGTTTTCTAGGTTACTCGGCTGAAACTGTTCGAGATTCATGCACACGTTTCGCCAGTGAAATATGAAAATTCTACCAAAGGAAAATATACTTTAAATGCAATTTCGCTGCAGACCTCTATGCAAATTCTCTTCTTTGTACGCAAATCCGATGCAATTGAAATTAAATAAAGTTGCACTGTGCACTCTCGCCTGGCCTCTTAGTCATAAAATTACGTAGTATTTCATTCTATTGAATTTTACGTTCTGTAAATTTTTTTTAATCTCTGCTCTCGACAGTCCGTTTGTAAATTCCGTATAAACATCGAGATTGAAGTTTCTTGTTCCGTTTTATTTATTGACGGGAAACATGATTTTGATACCGGCTGTATGTAAAATTCAATTTTTATTTATATTCCGCGTTGTATTCTCCACGAAAATTTTATTTAATCCCATCATACAATACTGGCTTTTCGTTTCCAAATAATCTTGTAAATTTTTCATCAGTATGTTAATTAGATTCGAATGCATAAATTGAGGAAAAAAAAATGGGAACTGGACGAGGATTAAAACCGATTCTATTGAACCATTTACGGTTCGCTTTGAGCGACGTGTTTGTTTATCATTGACGCAAACATGAATAAAAAAAAGGATCGCAATGGTTTCGATTAACGGAATGCACCGAGAATGCAATGGCCATGTTGCACGAGTGGATACACGCATCGATAAAGGTTGTTTATGTTTGTTTCTGTACCGAGTCCCTGATGGGCACAATGGCGGGCGGAAAGAATGGTCCACAGATAGGCGGGAACGCGTGTTTTCAATTTGTAATAAGAAGCGTAATTAACAGGGGGAGATAAAACGGTTTCGTAATCCGGTCGAATTACGTAACGCGATTATTATTCAAATCCATGCAAATATGTGCTTCGCCACGGGTGCGGGCGGGTTGGGTCGGAGAGGGGTGTGCGAGCGCGGCGGGAGAGTAGCGAGCTTTTCACGTGATCACTTGAAAACCTGCTTTATTGGAATTCTATTTCTGTTGACGACGTTCTACGCCAATGCGCCCTCCTGGACTCCAGCGTCGATCGAGAGAGGGGAACACTGTATTTCTAAAGTATCTCTAAGGCCTCATTGACCCATGAATCCTTCGTCTTTGCATACCTTGTTCCTGATTTTCGCCTTTGTCGCCGTCAAATGGAATCCCCCGCGAATTTATGCGAGCGTTGCCCGCAGGATCAATTTCGCCAACGTTCATTTGCAACTTCTACAAATTTTATTAACGCTATAAACTCTGCAATGGTATTATTTTTCTTAATTCCGTAAAAATTCAAATATGTTCAAATAATTTTCAATGAACTTCAAGAATTTATTTTGTTCGAACTATTAAATTTTCTCTGTAGTCTCTCCCTACTACAATGATATAATTTTTCTTAATTCCGTAAAAATTCAAATGTGTTCAAATAATTTTCAATGAACTTCAAGAATTTATTTTGTTCGAACTATTAAATTTTCTCTGTAGTCTCTCCCGACTACATTGGTATAATTTTTCTTAACGAGGCAACTCGAAGAATTTATTCTGTTTCAACTACAAAGTCTATACGGATAATTTTTATGCAGAATTATTCTTCACACGTGTTCAAACAGTTTTCAATGAACCGGTAACTTGAAGAACTTATTTTGTTTCAACTATAAAGTCTGTACGGATAATTTTTTATGCAGAATTATTCTTCGCACGTGTTCAAACAATTGTCAATAAACAGGCAACTTGAAGAATTTATTTTGTTCCGACTGCGAAGTCTATACGGATAATTTTTATGCACAATTTTCCCTAACATTGAATATTATTTAATCATCACTGATAAAAATCGTCCAAGGTCGCTGAAAATTGTTCATTAGTGTTATTGTTTTTGTACAGGTCGTTTTATCGGACGATATCTCACCGACGCGATCTAATTGATATTTATCATCGCGCGCGACCCGGCGAATATTATTTTCGTTCGCCCCACGCAAATTTAATTTCGCGGAAATAGCTCGGAAAACTGAATAAGATACAAACTTTAATAAAATTCCGCGCGCGCGCAGTTTTACTTTACATTTCATTTTCTGGAGCTCAGCTCGCGAAAGTAATTACATGTTATTTCGTTCCAATTAATTTAAACTTACGGTGCCGCGCTTGAATAAACTTTGTTTTATAATTAATCGGGGACTGCGTATTCCCGCGTTTCTATGAACGCGGGAAAAATCTGAAATGCGGAACAATACGTTTCCCCCCTTTTTGCATTATTTTTACTACACCGAACCCCGATGATATTCGCGGAATGAAATTCCATTTCATATATCCCGTTTTACCAATAATTCAAGGTATTCAATTTCACATGAATTTCGCGCGGCCTACAACGAATCGAAATATATATTGTTTGACAATCTACAAATGTATACAAAGTGGGAAGAAATGCCGGACGACAAATTTCGCATAAATACCCGGCGTCGCGATAAAGGGCAAAAATTTCGATGGTAGGTGTGGACATTGGTTTTTATACATTATTATTTTCGATATAACCGGCAGCCTTGACAAGAGAAATAAATTTTGCCATGTGACTCGTGCCTTTGTAATTTATTCGACGCCGCCGATGCGAATTTGCATAGGCATCGACAGAGTCCGCAGTTATTCATCGCAACGTAAAAAAAACAACACCGTCCTGTCGGCGAATATTATACCGTTTTTCTAACGAGCGGACAGGTGTTTAAACACGTAATTGTTTAATCGGACGAGGGCATTGTTTCGCGTCGCATCGCGCGCCGGAACAAGCGCGAGAACAATCGCGTCGCGAAAATATCGGAAAACTTCTCCCGATTACGTCGAATAAATCTATAGAAATTAAAAAGGGGAATTGTGAAAATTTCGCGGTCGGAATGGAATGGCAATTAATCGATTCGCGTTGCCGTTTCGAGAAGAGACCTGAATTCGTAAAATATACGTACACGCATACATGTGTACCGGTGGCTGGCCGTTATATTTAATTTGTAAATTATTCTTGCGTTATTTCCGCTACATTTTAGTTGCGGTGCTCCCCGCAAATTCAACTCCGAAACGTAATCAACATTTTACTTAATTAAACGTTGGAATATTTCACGGGGGACACGCGGATATTTTTCCTCTTTATTCCCCGTTTAAACAAATTCAACGCGATTTATATACATATGTACACATATATATACAGACAGAGTGGGGCGGAGAGGGAGGGGGTAGGTTAGAGAAAATTGTTCTATATAATTTTCGTCAAAAGTTTTTTTATAGAATAATACGAAAATAAATGATGATGTTGCTCATAAAATAGTCCGTTAAAAACCAGTTAAGATTGTTAGTTGTAGTTAATTTGAATTATGCAAAACGAAGATTGTCGATCTAAATTGCAGCGTATAGATACGGAACAGCAATTTATTTTTTCTTTCCATCGTCGTAATAGCTTGTGAAATCGATACAACAGTATTCTAGAATTCCCCTAACTTTTTCCCAGTTTTACCGTCCACGCGGTCTCCCATAAATGCATAAAATCCGCGATATACCGAATGAACACCGATAGGCTTTATTAATAGCTGATTTCATAAGGAGTAATTAGACTGCAGATCCTTATGCAAATCCACGTTTTTGCAGTTCCATTTGCAAAAATGCCGGCCAGATGAATATTTATGCTGCTCATTAAAGGGGTTCCATTGGGGTGGCGCGTGATCCAGGAATTTCAGAAACTTGTACTCTTCGTTTTTCATTCGACCATTAAACAAATAAAATACTCCATACATTTGCGAAGACAATGGACGAATATAATAATACATAACAACAGTGTTCTTGACTGTCCAAAATTACTCAAAGAGTACGTTCATTTTATTTCATTCCTGGTCCTCGAAATTCGACAATTTTTATTTTACGTAAAATTGTGCAATTAATTAAACACGAGAACGAATTGAAGTGTCGGTCCGACGCGCAGAAACACGGGGTCTTACGGGGTGAAACGGGGTATGAAAGCCCACGGAATCAAATATTAATATTTAATGTTGTACTAATTCACCTTTCAAGATGCACTGCACTGCGACGCGCCAACATAGCGAAGGGGGGTGGGGCGTGGGGATAAAGAGAGAAAAAAGAGGAAATCGACTTACAAATTACGGCTCTTCTCGTACGAGTATCTTGTACATGTGCCGTATAATACTATAATGTATGTATCTAATGTAGGTATGTAAACACATATACATATACCTATATATCCTATCTGAGTTGGTCGGGAGTACGACGCGTTTCCATGGAAACCCATCCCTCCTATCAAATCTTCCCCCTCCCTCTCCGGATTCTCTATCTTGCTTGGTATTCCTCTTCGGTCCCTTTCTACACCGTGTTTCTCTATGTTATCTACTCTCCTTCTCTCTCTGCCGCCCCCACTCTCATCTGCCATTCTGTCTCTCCATGTGTCTTTATCTCTCTATATTTCTGTTTTCCCCCACCGGGCGTGCTTCTGTCCCGCTCACAGCTACATTCGGTCGAGCCACATGTTCTCCCCTCCCCCCTTCCTCTCATTCTCTCGCTCTTTAGCAGAAGCTGTGGACGCTCTCTGTGTTTCTCTATCATCGCGTTTCTCCCTCCAACACGCTGTTTCAGAGTACAGCTTGCTCTCTCTCTCTTCAACTGTCTCACCCTTTCTCTCTCAGTGCCTCTCTTCCTCTCTCCGAAGCTGTCGAGCTCTTCCTCTCTCCAACGGCCTGTATCAGCTTGCAGCTCGCTCTTTTCAGCTTCCTCACCCTTTCTCTCTCGTTTTCTCGGTATCTCTCGCTCTCGCCGAGGCTGTCGCGTCTCTCCCTCGCTCTCCCACCACGCGGCCTTCTGCCACGGGAAGAAAACTATTCATTGTCAATACTCGAGACCCCGACTCCCGACCATGAAACCAACTTTTTTCACAGGGGTGAATTCCCATTGCCCGGCCTGCGCGCTTCCTCCACCTATGTGTACGAGAGTGTATACCCTGTATCCTTTTTGCCTCTTTCGTTTCTTTTTCTTCTCCGTTTCTCTCCTTCTCCTCTTCCTCGCTCTCTCTATCGCGTCTCTTCCCTGTCTGTCTCGTTCCGCTTGCTTCGCCCCCTCGGTTTTTCGAGGGAGACGATAATGACTTCAGGGATGATCTTTTCGGGAACGACTTCCCCTCCGACCCACCCCCGGGCTGTATTAATAAGACGATTTGATCTACGCCCACGATTACATCGGAATACGTCTCTCTTTCCTGAGATCGCGCGCGCGAGGATAAACAGCGACCGGGAGCTGCTTCTTCTTTTGCTTCTGATTCTTCTTCTTCTTCGTCGACTTTTAGCGTGGGTGTAATGGACCGGGCCGAACGCCGGATGCTTGCTTAATTTTCGCGGTTGTCGCTGCGAAAGTTGTTTGTCCCTAAGCCGGAATCATCGTGTGGAGAATGAATGTTTGTAATGCAACCAGGAATTTGTAGAATTTATCCTTCGCGTTAGGATTTTTTTAGAATGTAATTTCAACGTACCCTGACCGGTGATTTTTAACAATTTGTTTTAGCGATTATATTGACAATAAATTGATATGTAGTAAATATGATTTAACAGTTTAATCGAGTTGGGTTTTGTTCGATTACTTTGCTGGAGTTGTTTGTTCCTTTTTTATCATGTTTTTTATTTAATTATTTTACTGAAGTAGTTGATTCTATTTTTATTTGATCATTTTATTGGAGTATTTTATTCCATTTTGATTTTATTCGATTACCTTTACGTATCTCTAACTGAATGTGATTAATATCATGGTGAATTTTAATTTATTTAAAATATAAATTTGCACGAGGATCTTTTCAAAATTACGATATTATATGAGTTGTTTGTTCCATTTTATTACGTTTTTTATTTAATTATTTTACTGAAGTAGTTGATTCTACTTTTATTGGAGTAGTTTATTCCATTTTAATTTTATTCGATTGCCTTCATGTTCCTCTAATTGAACGTGATTAGTATCATGGTGAATTTTAATTTATTTAAAATATAAATTTGCACGAGGATCTTTTCAAAATTACGATATTGTAGTGCATTTACTAATTTTCAATTTTATTCGTTAACGAGAAAGATCGTAAAGCAATTTTCGAAAAACACGAGCGTTATTTGTTATTAAATAACGAAGTATTTACGGGTCGCGGGTATTTTCGAAATATCGATCGGGTTTTGTTCCGGGGAGCGTTTATTTTTCCGTCGAATGGAATCATTAATGGCAGAATGAGTTTCTATTGAGTTCCGGTCTTTGAAACTTACTCTTTACGAATGTAAATGAAGAGAGGAGAGCGCGCGGTTCGCGCACGGCTGGTCGATTTATCATTCTAAGCTAGCAGCAGCGCAGCGGGACGAACGGTTTTTTCTTGATAAAGAAGAAGAAGATAGAGTTTCGTTTGAAGTGTCTTCATTAAAATTTTTGCCCCATTGTGTCATCTTCAGCCGCGTCTGAAAGAAACCCATTAAATCCCGTTGTCGAACAGCGTGTACTACAAAATCCGTTTTCGAACGAGCGTCACGCGCCCTCCTCGTTCTTCCATCTTCCCAAATGCAATCTCTCGCGGAGATGCGGAGTCGTCGCATTGGTTGCGCAATCAAAGTATCGAATTTATAGCGGAATTCCCAGCTAAGAAAACAGAGATAGTCGCGTCGCGAAAGTGGGGCAAAGCGGTAACAAGAAAACCAATATGTCGTACAACAATGGGACTCTCTCGCGGTTTCCTGCATTTGTAGGAACCTTACAACTGTAGACAGCCCACCCCTTTATCCTTCCATTAGCTTTCAAAATGACGACGCACGGCTCGCCGACACGCTGTGTATCTCGTGTTTAGTATCCTTGTACATATCCACTGTGTACCCACTCGCCATCAACGACGCTTCAACATTTTCTTCTCTTCGCCACGTTTACCCTTTATTTTCAATTCTAATAAAAATAATCATAGTAATCCCTCCGCGTGGGAGCGGGACGGAACGCTCCCATCGTAATCCCTGCTTCTCGTAGAAACCGGCTAAAGGGGAAACTGCCAGGAAGCAAACGGTGGAAACACGCTTTCGTTATGTCACAAAGGATAAAATAATAGAGTCCCCCGCTGGGGAATGCGAAATAAAAATGTTTCCCCGATGACGCGAATCTTCGGATGCTAGTTTTCAAACGTTATTTGCGCTCGCCAGCGATGTAAATTTTTATATGGTTGAAAATTAGTTTTATATGGTTCGCGTTCAATGAGATATATTATTGTACATTTACTGCGAGCGTACATTTGATTAGAAATTAATTTTGCAAGTCCTCGTTTCGTAATTAAATTCCAATGAATATTTCATTATAAATTGATTGGGAACACGAGTTTGATTAAATATTCATTTATTATAGTCGGAATTAGATTTCATTGAATATTTTATTAGTCATTAATTATTACATTTGCTTTATTGGTTGTTTATAAATCGACACTAAATAGAAGCATTATATGTAAATCGATATGTTTCGTTCGAAAAATTAGATTCTAAAAAAAATGATCTCTTCTCCTGACTCCTAATAAATATTTTTGTACACAGCAAAATAAATGACAATAATTATCGTAAATTGCACACAGCCAGCAAAGAAAATAGACACGCTACAGAACATTATAAAACATATTTTATCTGCATCCATAATAAGATTGCCATATAACTCGATCACTATCTTTACAAGCCATCAGACTTATCGTGCTCGAATTGATAACGGCTGTTCTCATCAAACAGATGATAAAAACGCTATTAATAATAATAACAATAATAATGGTGACACAATAACTTCGTGTTTATTGCACAGAGGTCATACATATGGGGATCTAGACGAATTTTCGCAATTCCGAACAAATTGAACGCAATTACAGCAACGTGTCCCCGGTTAATCATGATTAATCCGGTCGCGTCGCGATTTCCTGTCGACGATGAATCATAAATCGCGTTGTCGAGCGATTGTCCGAGTTCGCTGCCTCTCTCTCCCTCCCTGTCTCTCTCTATCTCTCTCCCCCTCTCTCTCTCTCTCTCTCTCTCTCTCTGCGTGTGCAATGCTCGATTATCGCGATCGAGTGGTTCGCGCAAGAACGTATCGAATAGTATTACCGGAAACATTTAACCGCGCTAAAACATTTCGTTACTCTTTTTTCCCAATCCTATTCCATAGCTTTTCTCGTCGTTGTTCCGTTTTTCGATCGTCGGAACGCTGAGCATTTAGTGTATTCCCTTTTTTCAATAGTTCGTCCGGGAACGTTTAGCGAATCTGTTATTAAATATCGACGAAGAAAAATATTTTACGTCGGTATCGAAACAACGCGTTTAATCAATTTCTACCGACCTTCGAAAACACTGTTCGCTGAACTCGTTCCTTTTCAGTTTTCGGTGTATACAGAGTGTTCTAAAAATATTGTATTTGGAAGCAGTGATTCTCGAGATCGTTCGAAGGAATTTTTTGAAAAGTTATTTACGATGAACCCTGAATATATTGCTGTCAACGTATTAAAATAATTAGAAAGAAATTTTTATTTGATTCCAGTATTTTGCATTCGATGCAGATCATTTTTATCTTGCTATGATTTTATTTTATATTTTATTATCGAGACCGAGGTACAGTTGATGTTAAATATTCATTGTTTGGCAACCATCTTGGTAACAACCGTATATGTAAATAAACTTTCGATCACGTTTTTTGTTTTTGTACTAATTGTTAATATCATGGAGTACAGTGACACACATAAACGTTGATATTTTACACATAGCAAGTACGGTGAAAAATTATTTTATAGTTAGTATCGATCTTTGAGTAAAATTTTATAAATTACAAAATTGCTTTGTTTTGATCTTTTGATCGAACCTGTGCGCCGATAGCATAAACTAATTTCTATTAATTCGTACGATCGACCAAACGGAATATTTATTTGACTAAATAACCGTCTACATTATCAGGTGATGTTTCGTATGTCGGACATGAATAAAAGATAGGCTAAAACATTTGCGTACACTTTATGTATATGTTTGAAAGAGCAAGAGAGAGAGAGAGAGTGAGGAGATTGATTTACGGTTTGAACAGGGAATGCTGAAATTGCGTTTTAATACCGTGCACAGTGTAACTAAAGTTTAATTGAATTAATGTTGTAATTCGTGCCTCGAGTTTCTCTTTGCGTGAGGAAGTCGGGCAAACAGAATAACTTTGCATGAAATCGATGAACGAAGGAGAGAACCGTCGGAGGCCGGGGTCCGACTTCGCCCTGGCCACCCTCTAAGCCACCCCTTACCACCCCCGCGCCAAGAGCACGGGAACGCATTAAAAATTTCAACGAACTCTCTCTCGCTCGCGTGAGCCCGCGCTCGGAGATGAATTTTACGAGGGAGCTAAGTTTCCGCTCTTAAAAAAAATCCCCGGCATTACTTCGAAGGAACACTTCCGACGGCTTTATCCATCCGTTTTGCGCCGGGGAACTTTCAGTTTCGACGACTCGAAAGTATTACGCCGATACTGTTATTATGTCGGTGAAATTTCTTAATGAAACGAAATCACCCGACCTCGACATTCGTGTACTGTCTGGGGCTAAAATGTATAGTGTGTGTGTATTGTTTATGCTTTGTAATCGATTTTGTACAGGGTAATTATATAGAAAAGGTCTGTCCGATTTGATGTCCGTCGATGAAATTTCAATATGTTATGCAGCAACGCATTCTGAACAACTTTTTTCTTTTCCAATATAGGAGGTCGCTGTTAGTTTTTGAGATATTTGCAAAAGCTATAGAGAATACTGTATTGAATTTTTCGTATTCCTGCACGCTTCGCGGAAACGTAAGCCTGTCCCTATGCGGCGTTTGTTTACATTTTGCCACCCAGTGTTCCACACACATCCAGTGACGTGCTGATTACGAGTATGATACTGAAAATTGGCGCAAATATTAATTTCATAACGGAACGTTGCCGTGGGGCATGCAGGAATACAAAAAATTCAATACAGTATTAGTAATAGTCTTTTGCAAATATCTCGAAAACAAAAAGCGACCCCCTTATATTGGAACAGGAGAAAGCTGTTCAAAATGTCGAAATCTATGACATATTAAAATTTCATCAAAATCGGAGTACCTTTTCTATATAATTACCCTAATTTTATTGTCGAATCATCCCCCAAACAAAATTAAAGTAATTTCGAGATCAAGATTGTGAGATCCTAAAAATATTAACCCTTATGAACGATGAATGTTGAATGACGGAATAAATGAATGAATGAATGAATTGTGAATGACCAAAATTTTCGAAGAAATTCAATGATATATAAATTAATCTGCAATTATGCAAGAATATGAAAATCAAATAGTAAAAGATAATTCGAGTTGAACTCAGGTAATTTTTGTCTTGAAAATTGAACCGGCTTTAATAGTATTTGTGTCGACGAGAGATTTGTGTTTTTTTTTTCTTCCTGTATCTCTGAAAATCTGGAAACAAATGAAATTGCAAAATTGTTATTTATCCCTAGGGAAAAAGAAACTGTTTTATCGATGATTTTTATTAGGGAATGAAAAGAATGATTTACAGACCACGAGTTTGTTAATGTGCATAAAACGCCAGTTTATTCTGGCATTGGACCGTTAATGGCTCTTTAAATGAATTTTATTAGAAAACGATAAAGTTATCTACAGCTCCCCGGCGAGGCAGAAGTTTCTGGCTTCGTCATTAAACGCTCGAGTTCGTCGAAGTAAACTTTTTAAATCGATGCTAATATTTAAACGACTGTATTAATCATGGTCTCTTTACCGAATGATTCCTTTGGCTGGATAAAAAAAGAGAGTAATTTATCGTTGGGATTGACTATTGAACAGTTTCTTTCAATGGCTCTCTGGGTATCTTTGTCATGGACGATCGATGAATTCTTTGAATCGGTGAACTTTGATGCGGTTCGACTCGCGAAAAATATTATTGTAACCATTTTCTTGCAGCTCTTGGCAATTTCCGTTTCGAAAAATGCAAGCAAACGTGCATTGCGATCGATGAAATCTGCAATTCACATGCACTGACCCAATATTGTCAGGAATTAACATAATATCGTAATTTAACGCAACTTGCCGCGAGAATTATATTCTAATGAATATGTACAAGTTTTTTTATTGTTATTTTCGAAAGTAAATACATTAACAATTACGAAATAGAACATGTACATCATAGAACGATGCAAAACATCTCGTTTCATAATATATATTTTATTTGTATATTAACACCAATAGTAATCAAAAGAAACTTTGATAGTGATTCAGCTTAGTCACTATCTTTGTTGTCCACAAACTTATCGCTCCGAAGCTGATAACGCCGAGCATAGATAAGCGGCGAATGGCTAACTAATGGTGCAAAAGATACGAATAACATCATGCAGATAATTACCCTGAAAAATTACCAGTTGCATAGGACGATAACAATAAATTGTTGTCGCTGTACTTATGTTAATGAGTACAAGTTTGTACGACTTTTGCAACTAGCTTTAATAATTATTGTGAATATTTGAATAATTAAAATTTGACGAGTCACTGGTGAAATGATTTTAAATATTCAAAAAATCAGTAGATTGATGAATAGACTGCGGACGTTTATGTAATTTTTTCAATTTGTGTAGACAAGTTTTAAGATTACGGTGTCGAATGAAATGTCATTGGTAATAAAATTTGTATATCTAAAATAAATAAAATTCGCCCTAAATTCTGTCGATTTACTCCAGTATTTCTTGACAATTTTTATACGCCATAATTGCATAAAAATCTGCAGCCTATTGATGTATCAAGGGTCAGGAAAATTAATTGATATATCTAATACAATCAGAACGTTAATCTCGCCCGAGCTTTGACAAGAGAGATCGTCGGTGTTATTATTTCTGCAAGCTTTTATAAATTCAGTCCGTTCGAATTCGTCATCGCGAATGCAGCGCCGGCAATTAGGCCGTCGTTATTTCGCAGATTCGCCGGTGTGTATGTGTAGCCGATTTTATCGCGTCTGTCAAGTGCTGCCCCGTCACCGCAATGGATTGTGCTGAGACACAGAAGAAGAAGGGAAGAAAAGAGAGGCCGGGGGAGAGAGAGAGCCGTGCGCGGGTCCGAGGATATTTATTAACCTTCCAGGTAATTGTAGGAGAGCCATTCCGGGCGATATAGGATCGCCGGAATGCGCAGGTGTTAACGCGAGAAGAATGTCCAATTGCGGGGCCCGGTCGGGTTGGAATATCAAAACGGAGATTGGAACCGAGTAGTCGATTTCAACCGCTCGGAAACGCTCCGAATGCGCTCCGCGAATTTCTGCGAGGCTTGTCTGTCATCATCCATTCGTAAATACGTCCGGAAACATTGCCTAACACATAATTTACATCGTGACACTTTAGGTCAGGAATCAGCTAACTTTTTTGGAAAAAATGGCCTGGTGGGCCATCGAGCAACAAAAAACCAGGGGTTCCAAATATTTTTTAATAGAAAGCGACATTTTTACGACGCCGCTCAGTTTTAGTTTTCGAGATATTCGCAAAAAATTATTGCTAATACGCAATAATAATTGCTAATAATAAATAAAAATAATTACCAATTTGATTTATATTTAATTTTTCCATGTAAAAAACAATATTAACCTGGAGGATTCAAATTAATTCGTTTGGATCGTAATGATAACATATGAAAATAGTGAAACAACAAATATGATTGAGATAAAGGAAAATCATAGCGGGGTAGAATCACTAGGAACAATATTTTGAAAAAAGTCGTGGTGCGTGAGCGTCCTCGCTGGATCGCCACAAATTAATTACGAGTCGTGCGAGAGAACACGAAGAGAAAAGAGAGAAGGAGAGAAAGAGAGAGGTAGGGAGAGAATCGACAAGGATGTAGGGAGCTCGATGGTGGAAGACAGAGACATCCAAACGGAGAAACGGAGACAAAGTACGGTCTCGAATTCCATGTACCCACGTAATTCACGTTAATTGGTATTCAGAGGGGTAACCCGTAGCTAGTGTGTCTTTTGAAAACAAGCTGGATCCGACCTGTCCAAAGGTAACAGCTCTTAAACTCGAACTCCTTCCTTTTCCTAACTATACTTTTCTCCATCCTTTTTCCGAACAGTGAGAAACGTTTCCGCCGAAATGAAAATCACCGTGGAAGTCGTAACTGCAAATAGTTGAGACTTGGAATTTTTAGACACCGAAAATTATCGCACTGGAATTATTTACGTGTCCATCATAGATCAATCCAAGCAGATTTAGTTTGAAATTAATGTAGGTACAGTCCTTAGCATTACTTTTTAAATATGTTGCCTTCATATATTTATAAAAATATTCTCTATTCACATTTTTAAGAAGAGTATATATCTATAGAAATAAATTTGTTAAATAATTCCTCATAGATGCAACTTTATAATCCCAATAATAGTGAATTAAAAATATCAGAACTATACTGCGGATAAAAATAAAAATTGCCTGCATCGATTATAGGAAATTGAATATTATCCCTGTACTTAATGATTTTAATAGAGCAAGAATCATATATTGACATCTTCGATCTTTAAAATTTTCCAACAATTTTCAATTTCATCTACTCAATTTTCCACAGTCTAATTTTTGATGTGTCGATTCTCTGTACTCTGTCGACGTCCATTTGTCTACAATGAACAAGTCTATTTAAAAAATAAATCGAAATAAATCCGTTGACAATGGCTGGCATGTGGGAACGCAGCATAAGGTCGGCCGAAATCAAATCCAAACATTTCTCCTCCGGCGTAGCTAAATAGCAGGAACTCTCTGAATCGCAAAATAATGATACTGCAACCGACAGCGCCATAACCGGAAAGCCTATTGAATTTCAATATCCCCGTTCAATTACCCCCGATAGAGAATACGTTTTATCGTTCGTTAATTACATTCCCATCGTGTAACGGCGCAATCAATCGGCGTTGTGAATTATGTTACGCGAAACACAGACATACGATCTAACAGCAGTCTCTCTCTCTCCTCCCTCTCTCCCCCCTCTCTGACAACGATCGCGGCCAACAGCGCATGCTCTCGTTATATGCAGTATGTAGTTCGTCGAAGTGCACTAATTCCGAACCGAAGCGCGATTTAATAACATCGCTCGATAAACGCGCGACGTGATCTTTCCGTTATACTAATCGCGGACTACGAAATTCGTCTCTGATATTTAATACGCTCCATTAAATAACAACTTTTGGAAATTCACTCGGACTTGCTCCCTGATAATTTCCAGGAGAATAATCCTTTCCCCGAGCTATTTAATACTGGGCTAATGCGTTGCTTAAAATTAATTGTTTTACGTTATCATATTTAAAATTAAATGTAAGCAACATGGGAAACAAACACAAATATAATAATAGTTATTCTAGCATCCGGTTGCACACAATTCTCAAATACCTATTCAGTCAAAAAGTATTTTATTATTAATTCAAAAATTGCTTCGTTCTTATATTGGACGTGGGAATATTTTCATTGATAACAAACATAAATCAAGTCAAAAAAGAATTCTTTATAAATCAAACAAACTGCAAAGATGTCGCAATAATTAGTTTTTATACAGGACGCAAAATTGTTTTCGCTAGCAACGAATAAAAATACAGAGACCCTTTTCAACATTGTCCAAGGAATAATTTAGAAAATTGCTTCAACGATTTCTTCGCCGACTGTCGACCCATAAGGAACCCTTCCCCTGGCCGCAGGTTAAAAAACAAACCCCTATGACAGTGTCAGGCTTACTGGAGTCGTTTGCCAGCGGCGATTATTCCACGGAGGACACCATGGAGATTATTTATTCCACCGGTGGTCCCGGTAAATCGATTCGAGCGGTTGCAATCCACCGAGTTCGCCAGAGAGAGTGTCTCGCGGACTCGACTCCGGCTTCCGAAACTTGCCCCTTAATTCCGCGATATAATTCGAGCACGATTGAGCGCGGATTAAGCAGGCTTCAGGATCGAATTATCAAGAACAACCGAGTTTCCCTTTCGAGGTTCCGGGTTCTCGGCTTCCCGTAACCGCGTTGCACTTTTCCAGAATATGGAAATACCTGTGCGAAATAGATTATTATCCACTATTACTTGAAAACTCCGAAATAATTACAGGCTCGTTTGCCCACGTCGTTGTAGAGAGTTAATCATATTAAATAGTCGGTCCTACCGATTTTTCGATTGGAAATATCTGAAAAATGATTTATCAGCTCTGCTTCATTATTTTCCCCAACAAAATTATTGATATGACGCACAGGTTCAATGAAAAAAACAAAACAAAGTAATTTTGCAATTTATAGAATTTTTCTCAACGAAGAATTATCTTCAAGAGAATTTTGAGTCTGAAAAATACTGAATGTTGTACTAAGTGTTTCACAAGATCAATAATAACTATAAAATAATTTTTCACCGTAAAATTATTTCTCTTCAACCCGCCGGAGCTTGGGTCCCTCTTGACCCAAAGAATAAAAGTCATTCTAACACTGCTCAGTTTCCAGTGGATCAGACAATTTTAGCGGAATTTTGGTACAATTAAAAGAAATGAAAAATATAATTAATTGTTTATTTTATATAGCTTCACGTTTCCCTCTTCCAATTAAATCTAAGACAGTCAGATATTTTTTTAATATTATATAAGCATAGAAGATGATTCTCCGAGATAACGCATTATGCGAAATTAGTAATACCGCTGTGACTGGTCTAGGGAAATAGAAGGCTAACCAAGGTCAGGCGGAATATGTAATTTTCTCGAAGAAAAATGAAGTTTTAGTCTGCGTAAGTAGCCGAGAGAGCTTGGTCACAAGATACCGTTAAGCGCAAACTATTAGCGTCGTTTCGAGCTAGCTCGATAATTGACGAGTATATTCGTGAGAGACGTGTCCGAAACGATTTCAGAGCCAACGGAACGGAAGCATTTCGCAAATCACGGGATTAGGCGAAGGGACGAGAATGGAGCTCGTGCCTCGGGGACGATAAGATCGCCGGAGGACTCGTCGTACGGAAAGGAAGAAACCTGCGAACAACTCGGCGAATATGGATAATCAAGATTGCGTGGATTGCTAGAAAAATGCCAGTCGAATCAGCGGGGAGCGTGTGTCGTGACTAATACCGTCATTAACGTCCCGGCTTGTCCCACGGTCCGATAATAAAATCGTTCGCTTTAAAACTGAGCTGCTGAACACCAACGTCGAGCGGAATTTTATTCTACGAGACGTTTCACCGAGGCTAAACTTGCAAATTGTTTCGCGAATTTTATGCATTCCTGGCTGGGCACTAACATGTAAAACAGTGGGCGAAATACTTCATTAAGGAAATACTTCATTGTAGGAAAGTGAATGAATTAATTAAGGAGAATGATTCCATTGCAATTTGTACTTTCATATTTTTAGACTCCCCTTTGAGGAACGTTCTAACGAAACATTCACTTAAACAATTATTTCCTGTCTGAAATAATGCAACTTAAAACTCTACGAATTTTATCGAGCCTGCAAAAATGATTTGGTCATCAAGGAACGTCCAAGACAATATATTAATTTTAATTGACAAGGTGAAACTTCTGGAGGACCGTTTTAGGCTGCTTTGATCTTTTATGAATATTTTTGAGCCAGACAAAATTTTGATCATCAAAGAACCTCAAGTAAAATGATTTAATAAAGTCTCGACATGGTAGAGATAATTGTTCGGTCTCGAAAATTTTATTTGATACGGTGAAACTTCTAGAGGACCGTCTTAGGCTACTCTGATCTTTTATGAACATTTTTGAGCCAGACAAAACTTTGATCATCAAAGAACCTCGAGTAAAATGATTTAATAAAGTCTCGACATGGTAAAGATATTTGTTCGGTCTTGAAAATCTTGCGAAACGTAGAAGGAATGCTCTCGTCGGAATCCCGAGCAGTCGCGATATTTTCCGGCTCTCGTTAAGGCGTATTCTAATGAGACATTTGTAAGAGGAGAGCGTGTGGTATTAGTTTTCACGTAGCGGCGCAGAATGACTCAATAATGTGGCAATGTTTGCCGGGTTTAGGTCGGTGTGGATAATCTGCGGCGCGCAAACATCGCGTGCCCCGGGTCCGAGTGCATCGTTAACGAGTGTCCGCCGCCATATTAGCCTATATAATTTTGAAAATAAAATTGTCGCCCTGGGGGCGGGGGGCAAAGATCCGTCTTCGCAAACAGAGTCGTCTGTCGCGGCTCCTCGACCGCGAATTAAAGAACGCCTTTTCAAACCCCGTTCGAGAAATTGCTAGGGGCACATTTTTCACGGGGCCACGATGTCCTAGATTTTCTTTTTTTTCGGCGCTTTTCCCTCGCCGCATCTTCATTCTTTTTGTCGTTTTCCCGAAGCCTCGAAAATCTGTTTTCCGGCTGGTAATTGCGCGACGGTTTTCTCTCTCTGTCATTTCTCGCCCTCTTGTTTCTGGTCGAAGCACCCTTCCCCTTTCAAAAAAATGTTTCTTTTCTCCCAATCCCCTCCTTCCTTTTCGCTCTTTCTTTGGTTCGTTCGCTCGTTCTTTTATTTTTTTCGTTTTCCGAGCCGAGGTCTGAGGGGTTCATTATGTGATCCCGGGGGTAGCCAAGCGGATGAAACTCTTTAGAGGGGACGGTTGCACGTGAAATGATCTTGATGCGATCCAAAACGATGCGCCAGATTTCGTGGAAACCTCTCCCACAGCCCATTTACATCCACGTAATTCGCCGGCACTGTACCAATTTGGAAAAAAAATCTTTTCAAACGGCCCGCGCCACAGACAGCTGCGCGCACCCCGCGCCCGCCATTGACTCGTTCAACGTTGCAGATTTTCGCTGGCCTCTCAAATATTGATCAAAAGCGTGCGAATAACTGTTTGTCAAGAAATTCAGAATTCACACTAGAACAATTAACACTGGTTGCATATTTTTTAGCTCACAATTTTTACTGACAGTCTGAAGACACTTTCATGGACATTGAATATACTTTTTTGTGAAGTCCAATCTTATTAATATATTTATTATATATTATTTAATACTTATATTATATGTATATATTTCATTCTCATTAATATATTTATTATATATTATTTAATACTTATATTATACGTATATATTTCATGCTGATCATGAGTATATTTATTATATATTATTTAATACTTATATTTAATAATATAATATTTAATATATATATATATCATACTTAGTAATATATTTATTATATATTTATTATTAATATAAATTATTTCCCTGTTTTACAACATGATTTCCAGGAATCCAGTTTACCGGAAGTTTCAAAAAAATCTACGGAGCACGGGAATCATAGCAATTCCACCGAAAAAATTTTGAAGTAAAAGCCCTGCGGACCCCTTCGAATTTCTCTTGGTTCAGGAGAGAAAGTCTCTCGCCTTTTCCTTTCTCCGGTTATTGTTGCAGACAAACCTATTTAACCGTCTCGCGTCGCGAGCTGCTGGGCGAGAAGTAAGCGAATTCCTTGACACGTTTCGCGGCGCAATCGCGTTTTTCCCTGCGGAAAGAAATTGAATTCTCGAACCAGCTGGGAGTCGAGGGGGGTCTGCGCGTGTGTGTGCGAGCGCGCACCACCGTCGCGCCGGAAGTTTTAGCGGGCGAACAAAAGTACGTTGATAAACGTTTATCGGGGTGCATTAAGAACCTGGAACGAAAGAAAGAACGTACGAACGGGAAAAGAAAAAAAATGGAAGGAAAGTCGTGATTATCGCGGAACACATTAGGATTCGAGCGTGGAGGGAAAAGATAGAAGAAAGGAGCTTGCGAAAAGAGAGAGAGGATGGTGGAACGAAAAACGACCGGGGACGAATAAAGTCTCCTTTCAAATAAATTTCTCTTTAGGAGCTCCCTCGCGAGAGAAAGAGAGACGGGGAGAGACAGCGATCTTCTCTCCCTTACAGAGAAGATCGAGTTCCACGAGCGCGCGTTTTATGAATAACAAAGAACGGTTCACGTTGAAATAATTCGCAAAAGTATTGCCGGACTCCAGACGGATAATACAATAACAAAAGCGTGGTTGTTCCGGCAAGCCAACTTTTCAATTAATTCGTTCACGTTTATCTCGAACAGAAGACGCGAAAAGGGTTCGGCTCGGTTTCGAAGGGTCTCTTCGTTTCTTTATTCGAACAAACGTTTTCTCCTGGCCATTCTCCTTTTTTTACCTCCTTTTTATTTGTTCCCATCTTCTTCTTCTTCTTCTACCCGTCTTACTCTTCTTGTTTCGCAAAGCTACGCTAAATAACTTTATCGTGCGCGTGTTGAATTAAAACGGGCAACCTCGAGTGCACGAAAGCCTTTAGTATTCACGTAATACACGTAACACACCTGCATCACGAGTCACACCGATGCACACATCCGACCGCCGCTGCATTTCTCTTTATGAGTTCTGCATAGTCGTGAACGTTAACGAATTTCCCGAGACCCGCGGCAGAAGTTATGCCGACTCGTTCCATCGCGGTTTTATAATGGAGGATCTTATCGTCCGTAACACTGAAACTGATTGATTAATCGTTCGGCGCGTGGTCATGTACACTTTGGTGCATTTTAGTTGCAGATTTTATGAATTTATTACGAAACTGCATTTTTGAAGGATGAAACATTAAAGAAGTTTGAAAATACTGTTGCAATTAGACTGCGTGTATTATACATTTATGAGGTACATGATCAGCAGCATTTTTAATGAATAAAAACATTGCAGAAGTTTAAAAAAATATCGTTATAATTACACTGCATATTTAATGCATTTATAAAGTATCAAAGCATTGAAGGAGTTTAAAAATGTCGTTATAAGTAGACTGCATACTTCATGCATTTATGACAATAATGATGAGAAGAATTTTTAATCAAAGGTGTATTTTTTAAGCAATAAAAAGATTGAAAGGTTTTTAAAATGTTATAAAAATGAATAACATTAGCGGAATGAGAGACCATTCAGTATTTTGGAATAATTAAAATTATTATGAGAAGAGACACATTTTTATTGTGTCTTTTCTTTCTGATTATGTGGAATAGTGGGATTGCGATTGTTCGCCTGTTTATGGCGAGAATGGTTCATTAAATGTTCCTGTTATGTTTGGAACATGGATCCAAATTTTCCAGTGCGAAGCTGGGAGAGCTTTCTGTTATTAAACAGAAACTTATACCCTCCATTACGGGTGTTCTTAGTTAAAAGGGGAAACGAGAGCTTCGTTAAATTAATACGGACCTCTCGCTCCAACGGAATAACACGGAAAGTCTGTTTTCCCTTCAAATACGTATTTTTGCTATTAGAGAATAATAAATGGAACTTCACTGTAGAGGATAGTAAGCAATATTTATCGTGCCGGCTGAATTCTTTCATTGGAGAACCTGTTTTCGGGCATAATTTTCGAACAAACTAACTGGAGAATATTACTTCTTGTTTTATTATTTCTCATGGTATGAAATAAATAAATTGTAATCTAATACAGTGTATACTTTATTGTATAGCATTGTTTTTTTGGTACGTTATGAGGTAGTTTAAACAATGATGGAAAATGGTTGCAGATCTTTATAGAAATTTCCATTCCTCAAAATGAAAATAAAGCATAGGTGGCATCCATACGAGTGTCTAAAAATTAACGTGAACATTTTGCAGTATTTTCAGTTGATATTGCAAGTGCATAGAAATCCAGAATTTAATGAATAAAATATTATTTGTGTAAAAATTAAATTACCTAGAAAAAGTGAAGAAAAATATTGTTAACAACTCTTGCTGGAAAATAGGAAATTCTCTGCCGTCTTCGACTGGTTATTACCAAATAAATACAATAATTAGAATTCAGGAATAGAAAGTAGCGAGTACGAGCGATTGTGTAATAACGTTTCGTCGGATCGTCGTGAATAGGTTTCACAAGCGATGAAAATATTCGTTGAATGGGGAGAAGTCTGCGTCTCTGTAGCTGATACGATCGCATTTCATCTTTCCGACATCTTGTCAATGCGTTCCGCATAACAATTCCCCGGCTTCATTATTAAACCATGTACCGATAACCGGGCAGAACTGTTTTTATTGGAGTATCGATTCGCTTAATCAAATACGTGCTTCCCTCTCTTTCTCATTCTTTCTTTCTCCCTCCCTCTCGCCCGCTCTTTTCTGCTCGCAGCGATAATAAAACAGCAACAAAGTTTAAACGAGCTTCGGGAAATGAATTTTCCCGGCAGAGTGTGGCAGGGTGTTCGGAGCGTGTTCCATTCGGAAAAATGGCGGACCAGGGAATAATCGAGCGTCAATGTCCTCCTTTAATTATGCTGTTTACTCGTTTCCTCCGAAAATCGTTCGATCGGGCCAGATAACTTATTACGTTGACAAACAGACCGGCGATTAGTGGGACGTTATACGCCAATGGTGACACAGCCGAGCCTCTGCAGTCTGTTTAAAACCATTGGCGTACCGTGCGACCAATACCCGGCGACCGTGAAATTTATTCATTTATTTGTCACGTTTATGTTGCACGCTGATTCGTACAATCACTTTAGAAAGCATATCCCGTGTTACCGTCTGCTTAAACTTTTTAATTAATTATCAAAACATAATGCTCTCATCAATGTGATTTATAAAGCAATCGTTTTTAAACAACGTAGATTCTCATTCGTAAGTTACACATGAAATAAACATTTTTCATGAACATTTTATTCCGTTTCGTTATGTACGAGCTGTTTGCAAGCATCGAGTCTGTTGATTTAATTCCTCTCGTAATTAATGGCTTTCGAGAACTTTCTTCGTAAATTTCTTTTCATCGAGAATTCATTTTTGGTACGTTTTCTTTGTTCAACGCTACCATATAATTACTCCATACATCGCACGGTGGTTTCGAAAAAATAATTCTCACGTAAGAATTCAAAAAAGCAACGTTAAATAATAATAATAAAAAAATTACTCCATGCGTCACAATGTCACGTGACTAATGCTGGCAGAGAGGGGGTATTTTTTCCCCTGATCCGACAACACTGGTTCGAACAGAGGAACAGGAAAAATGTCTCTCGTTCGCCTAACGAGATTTATTCCTTGACGAGAGTCGAACGGTCAGAGAACGGTGTCGACGAGTTTCGTTTTGGTAGAGCCGGATGGAGGTCGCGGCAATTAGCAGCGAACGTTTACGGAAATATAGATTTGCCTTTTTTTTCCACATCTATTTTTCGCTCACTCTGTTTCTCTCTTCGTCGTGACTAATTTACCGAAACCGGAGCGAAATGAGAATTTTTTCAGCGTCGTGGCCCGGAATTTTATTAGGTCTCGAGCAAAATCGAAACTCGATTTAACTACTCGGCTGTATTGACATTTAGGCGATCGAGCGGCTCGTAAATACGCGAAACGTGTTCCCAATGAAAGTTTGCCGCGACCTCTGTTATCCGAACCTTCGATAGCCGACGACTCTTGTGTACCAACAAGGTTCAAATTCGATTCTTCGTAGGCGCATTTGTTTTTCTCATTTTCCGTACACAGTATTTACACGCTTCTGTTGTCTTGTTTTAAATATATTATTATATCAGATGATTGAATAAATTCGTGTCCGATTTGAACATAAAATTCAATGGTTGCATTTTAAAGTGTGCAGCCTTATTGATCAATTATTCAATCGTATTATCAATCAATTATTGAATTTCTAATTGTAGAAACAGAGTTGTGCAGAATTACAATTGAATTATTCCAAAATTATAATTACATTGTAATTCAGTTATATTGAAATTTATCATTCAGATCTTCATTCAATTAAATTACCATGTAATTCGTAATTGCAATGGAATACAATTATAAAATACACTGTATATTAATTATATTGTATTTCAATTAGTTGTATTTCAATTACATATCTGATTAAAATACTTAGTAATTGAATTAAAACTTCTTTCTTATACTCCGCCGTGCAGTACAGATTGCGCCATCTATGAAAATCAGACGCGAACTTATGCAATCATCCAATACGGACGTTTTTGTTTTAGTTGCATCAACCTCGCAAGGGTCACTAGAAAAAGCAACGTAGTCCATTGCACAAATCGATAAAGATTAAATCAGCATTGTACTCGAGTTACTGTTCTATTCTACAAACTCTATGTTTTTTCTCATTATTACTGTTCCAGACTTTAAAAATGTAAAAAGAAATTTTGGAACACGTATTGGAGTCCTAATTTCAATGTAAAATTAAACGCGTTACCCTTCGAAAAAATTCTAGAGCGAAATTTAGCTGTTGAACGAGCCAGGTTGCTCGTGCAGGGTTAATTCGGATAATCGAGGGTCTATTGTATTTCTTGCCCGTGTGTCCCCGAATCGGAACACGTATTGACGGAACAAGAGAGGAGATTACAAGGCGGTCGTCCCGTTGTATTCTTTAATCGATAGAATCGGCTGACAGAAGGCCCGGGCTCACGTGAAACGACTTACGAGCCTGCGGATTTGCATAAAGATCTCCTTAGAGCGTATTTATACACACGCATGAGACGCGAGCCTATATGTTTTCAGTATAATTCATGCTGCGAGCCGTGCAATTTGTACCGCGCGACCAGATACAACGCGTTGTAAATATAAATTTTCAATTTAGTATTAAGGATATTGATTTTACGTGCTCGTTGTATAATGGTACTCGCCCGATGCTCGAGCTAATTTATATGTAACCGGTGTACGCGGAACACGTGCGAGTCTTCAATATTTTAGTAACATTGTTGCACTGCAATTAGAATTTTCAATGTAATAGATCGTGTCAAATATTTTAATTAGCTCGCCATAACGTTTAAAGCTTGAATTTACAATTAGAATATTTCTACGTGTCACTCGGAAATTCACTCGAATGTTAATCTCGAAAATTAACCTGGTACAACTCGACAGCCATTTTTAAAGAATCTATTTGACAAATTAAAATGTATTTATTAATGCTCCATCATTTGTAATGAAAACATGTTTGCAACAACGTCATTCTACGTGCAATTGAAATTTGTTCTATGTTTTATTCAAAGTTTTTTTTTATTAAGCTGTGAAACTCCACATAGGATAATTAGATGGGATTAACATATATATTAACACGTATAACATATATAACATATATAATAGATATATTGAACATTTTCGAAAACAACATTACCACTAAAGAAATAAATTTTTCGACATTTTGTTCGAATTTTAGTAAAACACGACGAATGGCGTGATAATTTGAAATATTTCAATTGACTCGTTCGAAAAAAAAACTATAGAATGTTCTGGCACGCGTAATTAGAATTTTTCTATTTATCGGATGACTATTGAGCGACAAGTTTTTTTTCCAACGACATTACACGGAACTATTAAATCTGCATAGTCGAGTTTGCATATCTCGCGTAACTTCTGTCGGCTCTGTGCGGGTTCATTCGCTTTCGATTCGATTACAATATTAGTTGTAGCAAGAGCTCTCTCGACCCAGATAAGAATTCAATTTTATATTGAAAAAGGTTCTCGTGTGCGCGACTACCTCCATCCTCCTCCCCCCGATATATATTATACTTTCTAAATAATATTCGAGGGGACAGTTTCTCCGGGGGATGAATGAGATTCCGCCTTTTTATCCAATAAAAAATTGACAAGTGAGGATTTATGCGAGCGCCGCTCTCGGCCTTGCCTCTCTCGCACGGATTCGCGAAAGAATATTTTCTGTTCGGCTCGTTTCGTAAATTTCCGGCCAAAGATCCGACCGAGAGCCGGCTCTAATATTTATTTATAGCTTTTCGGGTTTGTTTTCCATCTCCGTGGGGAAAATTGGGAAATCGCTGATGATCGTAAATTCCACGGGTTCTTTAAACTGAAAAATAATTCCGGATTCGAACTGTGTGTCCCTTTATTTGTTCTTCGATCCACTCGAAAATGTGGAGAGTAAATTTCCCTGGGAAAATCCCCAAGAAAATTCTCGGCCAAGGTAAGCTGAAATATCCGGCGAAATACGCTTATTTATTGCTTTACGGGACTCGAGCGAAACGGAAAACTGCACGCGTCGAATTAACAACGACAAAAAATTTGTTATAGTTTGTTTACGGTTCATAGAAGGACACTGTACGAAATGGATACAAACAGAAACATATTTATGATTTTTATAGTCTATGACTTCTTTGAGGAAATAGAAACTCGTACATAATTATAGATTTCATCAAAAAATAAACACGGAAGTAGATTAGAAAATAGTTGAAGCTTCTCTGGAGTAAACAGAGCTGTTATAAATTTTCTTAAATCACTTAAAAATTGTACGAACTCCGCATACGAAAAAATGGCGAGTCATAGAAATGTTAAATCTCGGTAACTTTATATCCAATTTAAGTTTGTTTCGGTGACGAAGAATGAATAATATCGAGGAAAGTCGGAGTAGACGGCAACCCACCGATGCAGCCGCCTATGTGCCGTCCTTGGCAGTTTGCCGCGCGGCGAAACAGTTGTCTGTGAATGCTTCTACCCACGCTTCCAGCCGGGGACAATACTTGGCCAGTTAGCACAGAGAGGGTTTCACAATAATAGGAAAAAAGGTGACCCTCGCCATTCAGGCCCAAAGCGGTTATTTCTCACTATAATTTAATAACGGTCCTGTATTTTGATAACGTTATTATTTCATGCGACTCCATCGAGAAACGACCGACTAATACTTACCGACGATTTACGCGTATCCTCGCAGTTAATTCGATGGAAGTGACTCCTGTCAGTGCCTCGACTCCACATCCTTCATCAACCGAAACAATTCAGGTATTACAAGCAATTCCATTCACAATCGTCACCGGCATTTTATCAGACAGGTTAAAAATTTACGCGAAATAATTACTATTAAATCGTCTAGTTTATTATTAAAAATTTACACGAAATAATTACTATTAAATCGTCTAGTTTATTGAATGGAAAAAAATTATTCATCGGAAACATTTTATCAGACAGGTAGACATTCATTTAACAAATTTTTTCAAAAATCGTCTAGTTTATTGAACGGGCAAAATCTATTCTCCATTTAATCAGACCTGGTAGAAATATACATTTATAACATAATCTTTTAAAAATCATCTATTTTATTAAATGGAAAAAAATTATTCATCAGAAACATTTTATCAGACAGGTAGACATTCATTTAACAAATTTTTTCAAAAATCGTCTAGTTTATTGAACAGACAAAATCTGTTCTCCATTTAATCAGACCTGGTAGAAATATACATATATAACATAATTTTTTAAAAATCATCTATTTTATTGAATGGAAAGAATTTATTCATCGGAAACATTTTATCAGACAGGTAGACATTCATTTAACAAATTTTTTCGAAAATCGTCTAGTTTATTGAACAGACAAAATCTATTCTCCATTTAATCAGACCTGGTACAAATATATACATATATAACATATTTTTTTAAGAATCATCTATTTTATTCAACGGAAAGTTGTTTCGAAAATTCGAACTAATTTATTTCAAACTCGAGAAGACTTTGTATTGAGTGCACAGTGTTCAGCACCTCCCACGCGTCAGATAATAATAGTGAAAGCCGTATTGATCGAGGCTCTAGTGTGTTTATTTTTGTACAAGTTGAGCATTTAATTTATAAAATGATTAGCTAGGGCTCCAGTAAAGTTCGATTGTATTTTCCACCGCTGCTTCAAACTGTATCGATTACATAATAATTTAAATATTGTGTGACTAAGCTAGTGTTCAGAGAGCTTTACACGTCAGACTTCAGACACTAATAGAGTAGTGAAAGTCGTATTGATCGGGGCTCTGATATGTTTATTTTTATACGGGTTGAGCATTCAATGTTTAAAATAAAATTAGTTAGGGCACAAGTTTGATTGCATTTTGCGTCACTAAACTTTAGATTGTATCAATTAATAATTTAACTTTTCAGTAAATAGTATTGAGTTCAACGTTCCACATATCTGACACTAATAAATTAGTGAAAGTTGCATTGATCGAGGCTCTGGTGTATTTATTTTTCTACGAATCGAGCATTCAATGTTTAAAATAAAATGAATTAGGCCACTAGTGAATTCGATTATATTTTGCATCACTGTTTTAAAGTGTATCTATTAATAGTAGAGCATTGAATTTATAAAATGAAATTAGTTAGGGCATCAGTAAAGTTCAATTATATTTTGCATCACTGTGTTAAAATGTATCAATTAATAGTAGAATATTAAATTTATAAAATAATTAGTTAGAGCACTATTAAAGTTCGATTATATTTTCGATCGTTATTTTAAACTGTATAAATGAATAATAGATCATTCAATTTATAAAATAAAATTAGTTAGGACACCGGTAAATTTCGA
>CM052334.1:6693508-6711265 GCA_028455595.1 Lasioglossum vierecki
GAGTTTTGAGATTTTTCTAAAAAGTTTAGAATTTCCTTGGGACATTTTATCGTTATAATTAATAGAGACATTTAATCTTTAAAATTGCTAGGCTGTTGTTCGTGCACGATTCCGGAACTATCGACGAATCAAATAGAATAAAAGTGCATACATACATGCATGTCCATATATAAATTCAGGAATAACAATGTTAACCGTAACTATTTTGTTCAAGGATGAATGAAATAATACATTTCGAAAGAACGAACTAAAAATGGCACATCCGGTGTTTGTCGACCGTTCCATTAAATTATTCGCCGTTCAAGATGACTAACTATCGCAGCGAGTCACCGTATCCCATTTACATTTGATTTATACGAACGGGGCCGGATATTTGTTGGGAAAACGAGGGAAAAAATGAAGAGGAAGCGAGTAACGTTTCGGAGACGGATACTCCGGTTTATAACTGACAGCTGCGAAGTGTTCGCGCGCTGTTTGCAGATGTAACTGACGTTCCCGAGCCTTTGTTTCTGGCTCTCTGTGTCCACGTGCACATGTTGTAATACACGTCTATCCAAAAAACTATATACATATTTTTGTTTTACTCCGAAACAACACGTGCATTGTTTCCTATCGTGCAATTTATTCTTATGTGGAAACATTGAGAATTTTTTGTCGTGAATGAATCTACCACAGATTCGTAGATTGGAGCGAGCCTCTTTACAACGAGACTTAACAAATTCATCTACGATTTGGTCGATTTATCAAGGTTTGATTAGAATATGAAAATAATATTGATTAAATGTCCCCTCATCTTTGTTCTATAAAAAAACTAAAAAAAAACGTACATCAAGTTTCGAGGTCTCGTTGGAAAGAGGAAAGTTTAATCCTCAAAACCATGGTAGATTCATTAACGTAAAAAATGTTGTAATATTTTTACGGATGTTCGAAGTAGTTCCACTTTCGAGCAGAAACATGTCTTCCCTTTTTCACCCGCCATATCATGCAAAAAAATATTAGAAAAAAATGAAAGAACATGTCGAAAGTATAAGTTTGAAGCTTCAAAACGAGTCCCGGTTTGTCATCGTACGATATCTTTTCACGAAATTATAGCGGTTCAAAGATCGCCAGTCGTGAAAAAATTTGTAATTTAGTGTCCAGATACTTTCCGATGGTTCAGACGGTTTCGCCTGCGTATGGACAAGGAAGTGGTCGACAATAACAGTTAGTTTAAATAACAGCGACCGCGAGATAACGGCCGAGGTCCTTTTGACAGCGTTCGACAGCAGATTTTATTCGGACGTGCACGCTTGGAGTATTTCATTGTGCGTTTTATACTCGCCTCTCGTTCCCATCGTCGAGTCGTTATTTCTTCTCTTCCCCCTGTAAAAAAAGGATTCGATATTTCCGCGGAATGATACAATCCCGGAGGACTGGGGGGGAAGAGGGGGCCGAGAAGAAGAGAATAAGATTTCAACTTCTAAAATACACTGTTGCGTGGGAACCGGGGGAATAATGGGTTGTACTCGCCGACGCGGCCTGGCCCCCGCGATAATAAATAATTTCCCGTGCGCGCTGGCACCGAGGTTTTATTACGGGCCGCCGAGCCAGTCTGAAAAATTCTTTACCGTCTGTAAACATATTCTCCCGACGCGGAATAATTATCGCGCGATATCTTTATTCCGCTCTTGCTGCATCACGCTGTCCTTTGACAATAATTATTGCTTCGTCACAAGTTCGGACGATCCCATTGACGGACGGATCGCAGCTAGCAACACCGATCAATAGACTGTTGACAATAGAAAAATTGTATAGGTTGCGAGACGCGAGAGCTGTGTAGACATTTCGTTCATTCGTAAGAAAAGTGACGTAAATCAGAAATAGGAAATTTTAATTGTACATCGTCAATTTAAAAATGTAAAATAGTAGGTTGTTGTTATAATAAATTTTGTGGTTTCGGCGCATAGTTCGATCAATTATAGAAAACAGCAAATTTGCAATTATTTAAACATTCATCTCAACGTTTTGAGCATTCTCAAGAGAGACATTTTTACGTCTGAAAAATAATACATATATAATATAGAAAAAATATAACACACAATTTATATTCTTAGTATTATACTCTTTTTCAGAGTAATAATATAAATAATAACGAGTCACGAGTAATATAATCGAGCTCTCGGAATGGTCTGATTTTTCTGTTCATTTTCTGATCGTTCATTTATAAAGAAGTGTCTGTTGAATAACAGTAAATTAAATATTGCACACACGATTTAATTTAATTAAGAAACAACAAACCTGTTCTCAATACCGAATCAGTAAAATTATGGAAAGAATGGGCACACGCTTCGAATGGAATTACGCATAAGCACAGTACACGTATATGAACAGAGTGCAATTTTATTTAACAGATGAATACGATCTTCAACGAAATAAATTAACAAAATAATTTCGAGCGAACACAGTGACGCGTCCCTCGGAATTCTAATTAGTTGATTAGATTTTTCCGGGTAAAATCGATGAATCTCGCGATCGCGTGCATGTGCAACGTGTTCGGCGTTTATAATTAGATTCTGCGAGACAGCAGGATCGCACGAACGATCTCTCTAGCAGTATGCTAGTCCAAATTTAATATTGTTCGCGGCGAAAAAAAATCCGCGTTTCATTTTCCATCGGCGTAACGTTGTTCCGACTGCTTAGGTAAAAATCGACGTGGCTTATATAATTAATTTACATAACCGAAGCAAAGTTCGTGCTTCGACCGAGCGATGATCGCGCAAGAATCACGCTATCTTCTGCACGGTTATTAGCCCGTCTTTATCTGCCCCGAAATATACAACCTCGATCGCGTTTGATAGTACGTAGATCCACGAAAGAGCGAGGCAGAGAGAGAACTTGCGTTCGTCCGCCAAATAATAATGAAAAGCAAAACCTAGTGCAGGTATACCATATTCCTGGCGGCGATATGATCGTCGAAATAAAAGCTATTTTCGTCGCAACTCGTATAACTCTATTTTATATCCGTTCGCCTAGTTTTTATTTCGAATTCTACTCAGCCTTGAGCATTTCCTGCTAGGCCAGCGAGTATGTACTACTTTCACAATCGTTACTCCCGCGAACGTGTTTTGCTCGAATGAAAAAAGTATTTCCGCATGGTTTTAGGCTTTCGGTTTTCAAGGAAAATTTGGTGACATTCTGAATCTTGGACACCGATTTTAAAATTTACTCGAGCAACGATAAAATATTAGGTAAATTATTGTTAATAATTTCTTTGCCACAACGTTTAGAAACATTCTCTTTTTTAAATTCATCGATTTATAGAAAATATTATAAATTCAATTTTGTATAAAACACTTTTGATTGTAAATTGTGATTACTAATGACCTAGCTGTTAATGCGACGACATTAAAAATTGTAAAGGTTGCCCGGAAAAATTAAAAGTTCTGTTTGAAACCAATTGAATTCAATATAACAAACATACGAACGCGTCGCAGTTTTTAATCAATATTTCAATAAGAATTTACATTATCGACGTCTGAATTTCTAGAAATTTGAACAGGACGTCTGTCGGGCCAACTAGTGTTTAAAAAATAAAAAATTGACACGAGGTTCTACAAATTTTTCTACGGTGTCCACTACGACAACTAGGTCGCCGAATTTAGTCTAACTTGTGCAAATAAGAGTACCCGGGTGAATTGTTCGGGGGTTTTGCAACGCGCAGTATTAATCTCTTGTTATCTCGTAGCGGGACGTGCAGCTCCTTGCAATCTTTGTCGCGCGTTTGAACCGTCTCGAGTCTTTTTATATCCATTACTATTATTCAGCCGGTGTATACAGGTGTCGCAGTCTTCCTTATCCGCTCGGGCGAGCACCAACACGCGCGTAATTACACGCGACAATGACAAAACGAAGCAATGGAGAACCGAGAGCGCGAACCAGTCGGTAGTGTGTCCCTTTCCCACCTTGTTTTTTACCCCTCCTTCCCCCGGTTTCGCGTGTCTTTTATCCTCGCAGGGCCCTGAAATAAACAGACAGGCGATACGGGGTGCCGCAACAAGTTTTCAGCCCTGGAACGATTTACAAATGACCGGGCAATATACATTTCTGGACTCGCGAAAATTAACGCTGCACCCTTATACTTCGAAGAACTTTATTCGGTTTGTAAGTGCACCATATTTATTATATTTTACATATTTTACATTCCGCGAGAATATGTTTGGAACATAATCTTGTCAAAAAACACTTTTAAAGAATGGAAACTTTCTCGAGAGTGAATATCATTACTCCCACGCTTATACTAGAGGCTTGAAACTCTAAACATAGCTCAGAACTGGATGACAATGTAATATTATAAAAATAAATTAATAAAAAAAACTGTGCATTTAGGAGATAAAAAAAGTCTCAGCAGAGTATCTGAGCGGGAATTGAACCCGAGTCTTGCTGAATATTCGGTAGCACGACCAGTATTACTATACCTTGCCTTCTATTTAAAAAAGACTAAAAAATATATATAAAAAGACTATTTAAAAACCACGCTTATATTAAAATGCACTAAAAAGGAGAAAATAATTGTTTAAAATTTTATTACTCGCCTCGGATGCTATACAATGTTATAAAAATAAGTTTTCCGGTTAAACGACAACGATTTTGACCGACAACGAATCTAATCCGTTAAAGACGTTGTCGGTCAAATCTGGAGTCGGTGAAATGTTTTCAATGAAAACCGTGTCCTGGATATTTGTGTCGGTAATTTCCATGGAACCCGGCAACGCGACAATTCCATAATATCAGCTGAGCATGAATTCCAAATAACACACTGGCGTTCAAGCATTCCCAGCAGCGTCCGAGAACAATACAAATTACCGATTGAATTACCTACCAGCGGAGAGGCCGATTCGATTTGTTTTCTTTGTAACTCTTTTTTCTCGTTGATAGATTGATGAAAAATCGCGGCACGCAGGCACGCTGAATAATGCATCGAGATTCGGGAAGAGGTTGGGGAGGAGAGGGGGGGCTCGGTTAACTCGCAAAGAAACAGCTCCTCGGTAGCTCCTTATTATCCGCGGGGAAATAATTAATTAGCGATGCGCTCTCGTGACGGGTGTTGTACAGCTGGTGCAATCATTCCTCCTCTGACTCAGCTGCTGCGCTGCTCTGAGACACGAAGAAAAACGTCGTATTAGAGACAACGAGGCGAACAACAAGACAAACAAAAAATTCTTATGGTTATTGTCTGCGTCATCGGGTCCGATAGAAATTCTTCTTTAATTTCTCGCCGCGGTTTCAGTTGGTTTTCCAATCGTTCCTCGAAGAAACGGTGTGTCGTCCACTGTGTCTGGAAAATTATCCAGCGGAAAACTCGTTAGCGCTCGTCCCGCTAAACTATTCCTCCGAGGAGAAAGTATTTTCTGTTTTTATTGTCGGAAAAAATAACTCGACGACCGAGGCGAGTTTTATTAAATTCTGACGGCTGCGTCGAAATTAATTTATTAACCCGCGGAAAATTGGCGCTCGGCCAATTACGAAACATTTTAATCCTTGATGAGGCCTTGATCGCATTTTCCATGACCTCGGAATCTCATATTTTTGTTCGAATGCGAACAAAATCGTACACGAATTTTCGAGGTCTCGTTGTAAAGAGGAAGTTCAATCTTCAAATCTGTCACATTTTCAATTTTCAACTGCTGTACCGTGGAAAAAAATATTAGAAAAAAGGGAATAATACGTCTCGAAAGTAAAAGCTTCAAGCTTCAAAATGAGTCCAGGTTTATCTCCGTACGATGCCTTTTTACGAAATTATACCAGAAATTGTTGTATCCAAAAAAGAATAAAAACTTTATTTTAATTGTCTCGTTTCGTGCGTTCACAACTGTCGAACCGTGTTCCGTCTGCATGGAAAAAGAATTAAAAATTTCGGTCCAGCACCTAATGATTACTTTTATAATTATTTTTGTTAGACATGAAGTATGCATATATTATGCTAGAATGCGAGTGCCGATTTCTAGTGTTGTTTAGGTGTGTACGAAGCCTAAGAGACGCACGTGTTCAGAATGTTAAGAGTTATTATTCTATTATATTAAATAAATATATCATTTATATTTTATATAAATTATTTATATATTTTTTTTATTTTATATTTATATATTTTTATTATATTTATATAAATTATTTGATATCATTTATATATTGAAAACTTCCTCCTGGTCAGTGAACAAGTCTGATCCGTCACGCTAGCAGCTCGCTTGGAAATTCAGAGCGTTGGATTCGGAATAATCTCGATCGCCCGTGATATTACGCGTACAGTTATAATTAATTAGCGGTTGGTGTGCGACGCGATAAAATATTGTGTGTATGCCCGCGGCGGATAATCGTGAACGGAAAAAAGTAAGAATATAAACGAGAGGATAAGAAGAAGAAGAAGAGAAACGTCGAAAAGAATGCGAGCCAGTGAAACGGAAGCAGCACCGTACCGGCAGGGCCCTTTGCCGTTCCTTTATCGTCGCGATTCTCCAGTTCTTTCTTATTCCCCCCCTTGCCGCGCGAATCACACCAATATTTCGCCGGCTGAAGTGCACGGGCATAATATGCATAAAACATGATACGGTCATGCATACATCACACAGGGATTCCTCGAACGTGTTGCCAACGAGAGAGCCCTCGTCAACTTTTCGATTGCACTGTACCTGGTACGTTAAGCCTCGTTCACACTGACGCTCCACAAATGCCACGCTTTAAAACTGTAATCGCAGTATGTTGACCCTGTCCGATTAATTTTTGTCGTACAAGTTTATCGATCGCTTTCTGCCGAGGCAGTTGATTTATATTAATAGCATATAATTTAAATTAATATTAATTTAATTTATATTAATAGCATATAATTTATATTATTATTAATTTAATTTATATTAATAGCACATAATTTATATTAATATTAATTTAATTTATATTAATAGCACATAAATTGCATTCATAGGAAAAATGAATAAGTACAATTTAAAAAATAATTTATGAATGACGATATTGAACTTGTTAGAATTATTATATAAAAATTGAAATGTCTGTCTGGCTGCTGTCTTTAGCAAGATCCAGATTTATTCAAGACACTTAACAAATGAACGTCGCTGTGTTATAATTAGTATTTTAATTCTCGGTCAACTGTTTTAAATCACGTATTTACTGTACACGAAGTATATAATTGTTCACGTCGCTTTTATATTCAACCCGAAATGTTCATCGCATCGCAGCAGAATGAAAATATTATTTTATCTTTTATTGGACACGTTATTCCGCGCTTATGAATATTTTTAATAAATTTATAACGTCGAGTCTCTCTCGGACACGTGGCGAGAACTTTAAATTGAGTTTCATAAATTTGAATATTTTTCAGCTCGCAACAATTAAAGGGAAATATTATTTCGCATACATGAATATCGAATTTTTACTTTAAACGCGTCATAACGATATTATAAATTTATAACGTTGAATCGGACGATATCCGCGTAAAATATTAACTCCTCGTTCGTACAATGTTAGGACGGAATATTTATAATAAATCGAGTCGAACAAATGCGGATATCTTTTATTGAAATCGTTCAGAGGAAAATTGAATTTCAATCTTTCTGCCGCGTCTTTACTGAATGGACGAATGAATTGTTTATTGTGAACGGCTATTACGCATTTCAATCCTTGAAAAAGTACACAAATGGATATTGAATTGCATTTCCATGCTCGGGGATGATCAATATTCTCTGCATAAATCTGTATAACATTTTGGTGTTCTCATTCTGCCTTCACTGTTTCATATTTCATGTATCCAATTTCGTTTTAAATGCAGAAAATCCTTGCTCTGATAACAAGGCGAGGGATTAACAGTAATTAATTCTGTATAGAGCATAATTAAATTTCCTTGTACCAGATTATAAATGATAATCAAAGTAACAACGTCCGACACAGTATTATTAGACCATTCGTATTAACAGAAACCAACAATTTCCTCCAATCTAGAATATTTCCATCCGACAGTTTCCTTTGATGCATATGAAACTGACATAATACCTCGTATAATAGTTAAGTGTTTCTTAAATTATTAAATACAGATTTCCAAGTGCTAAGGTAAATTAAAATAAACCTTATAATTTACGATTACTAAATTTTTCCTTTTTCAATTATGGAAATGTTGCAAGCAAATATTGTATAATAATTTTAATCGCTTTCGATGCTCGATAGGTTTAGTAGCGTTAATAATAATTTCCTCGGTAAAGACTATTGGACTATTCTCTCGATACAGAAAATCCAACGGGGGATCATCGCAGTCAGCTGTTTAGCCGTCGATAAATTAATAAACGAATTACACCGATCATTCGCGTGTCGCATTACGAACGTCGATATAACTCTTGGAGGAAATTGCCGAATAGTCTCATTCATCAATCTGGTCGTTAAACGCTAATGAAAATCAATCTCGGTGGCTCCTCGGGAGAGTGTTAGTCGGAGTCGCGCGTGCGCAATTACACCGTTCACACATGTGCTCGGTATCTTCAAAGCGGAAAAAGATTAACAAGCAAGAACGAGCGTGGGAGCGTCGGAGGAAGAGAAAACGAACGAGTCTATTGAATTCTGCGAGTGGATAGGCAAAGTGGGTAGGGAGAGATTCGCGTAAAAATCCGCAAACACATTGATAAAGTCTCGAGTGGTTTAGGGGAGGGGGTAGCAAATGGAGCCACCGCGGATCGAAGAATTTCATTATCTCCCGGGGGTTATCTCGGGTTGGGGAATAGCCTATCGTCGTTCATTCAAAGACCCATTTAATTACCAGAATTCCATTCAGCTTATGCGCCGTGTCACCTCGCCAACCGATTTACCGTCGTTATTATGGCCCGCTTATGCGTGCACGCGTTCCTCAACCCACCCTCGCACCCGCTGCCTACACCCACGGGCCCGTGTTTGGTTTCTGTTCATTTCCTTCGCGCGTGTCGCACAGCGGTCGACGAGCTTGAGAAATGGGACAAGTATAAAAACAAATAATATTACCGATAGAATATAATCCTTATGCAAAATATAAATATTCCGCATTGACTGCAGCAAGCAGGAATAAAATGCAAATTGTTTTCATCGCTTATAATGACTTTACAATATATTCTGGAATTTTTCTAATCTAATTCTGTGGTAATTATATAGAAAGAGTCTAAAAACACATTCTAAACAACTTTTTCCTTTTTCAATATAGGGGGGTCGCTTATAGGTGATTATATTATATTTCCAATATAGGGGGTCCAATATAGGGTTACCGCGGAGCATGCAGGAATACGAGAAATTCAATACAGTATTAGCGATAGTCTTTTGCAAATATCTCGAAAACTAAAAGCGACCCCCTATATTGCAAAAGGAAAAAGTTGTTCAAAACGCCGAAATCTATAACATATTAAAATTTCATCAAACTCGGAGTACGCAGACCTTTTCTATATAATTACCAATTCTGTTTCATATTTTAATGCATAAAGATCCGCAGTCTATTTACACTTTTGTAAACTTTCTTCGGTTTAGTCTTGGTAATCAAAATCGGTTAACCTTCGTTTCGGGTATAACAACATTTCAACCATTTTTCGTGTTATCGTATTAAATTATTTTTAGCTAGGTCATACTGGTTCTTATCCTATTTCTTAGAAAAATCGACCTCAGCGCGACCATAACGCGTGTAAACACGCGGAGTACCGACAGATGCAGCGATCCGTGTTGCAAAGTGGGCAAAAGAAGGGCGGAAGGGCGAAAGGGCATTGGGTGGGGGTTGGAGAAATGCCGTGGGATCGGAATTTCTCGAGAACATTATTATCATTCGAAATTACGCGACCGATTCGATGCGCCTGTAACGTAGTCTCATAATTTCCTCCGGTGTATACTGCCGGGCTCGTGAGTGCGAATATGTGAGTGTGTCATGTGTCTATACACATAATATTTTCGATGTGTGTGTGTGCGCGCGCGCTCATCCGTGACTCATGGACTCACTTCATACGCTTCGTACACTCTGCCAAACCTATAAACAAGCTTGTAGAAAGAAGATATTATTAAATGAAACGGACGCAACGGCCGCGGGCAGGCTTCTTATCGGTGCCCGACAGTGATAACGGAGATTCTGATCGAGTTGATCACCGAGCATCGTCGCTGTACGATTGGTAGCAATGGAACGACTTCCAGTAAGTTAGTTTACTGTTTTTACTGGATTTGACCGCTTGTTTTGGTACGATCTGTATTCGAGTTCACGTCTTTTCGCAAATTTATATTATAAATATTGATGATATTATTTGCTGTCTTAAATTGTTACATTTTGGACTTATACCGGTGGTTTCATAGCAGTTCATAGTCTATACGTATGTAAAATATTTCATGTTTGCCCTTCGTAACAATTTTATATCGCTTAGAACTCGCCTCGAAATTTTAGAGTGCCCTGTATACTAATTTAGATGAACACAATGTGACAAATATTTTTTCCAGTTTTTTCATTGTTGCTATTGTTAAAATTCGTGACTGTTGAGGTTGTTGCTCTTTCAAACGATTTTGCTACGGTTTATATTCGTCTAGAAATTTTGGTACGGTTTAATTTAGCGTCTACAAAATGTGACAGATATATTTTTCCCCATTTCTTTTTATTATTGCTATTAGTAAAAATCGTAGCTTGCGAGGTCGCTTGTTATTGTTACTTTTTGGATTCGTCCCGTTGTTTTGGAGCGCCTGGTACACCAGTCTGGAATCTACATAGTGTATCGAGAGCGTTCCCTTATCTTTTTGATCATTTTAATCCTCGCCGAACTGACTGATTCCATCCAGATTGGCGCTAAGTGGTTCAATACCTCTTCCCGATCCTATCATTTGTTTTGGATCAGCCTGTACTACTCTAACCGTCGCGTCGTTCACAGCGTCGAATGTGTTTCTTTTCTGATGAGGCTTCCTGATAATGTGCATCTCACCGTGAACCTAGTAACAATTTATCCGCGATAATTGAATAGAAACGAAAGAGGAACGCTTTGGAAAACAAATACTGGCGTCAGACACGTTTCTATCTCGCCTCGGAATCTATCAGTTATTTTGTAACACGCTGTAGACTCGTTTGAAACGCTTGTAGTAGACGGTGTCTTACTTCAATTACAGTATTGCTTCACGGTATACTCGAGAGAAATAGTTCGTTCTAATACAATTCTCCATTTAATTAAATACTTGGAATGCTTCAGAATTACCATTTCGTTGGGCATCGCCTTTTGACTCATCCTGTACTCGATCGAGTGTACACAGCTCACTTTTATTCTGTCCAATTCAATTTCACGTTAATTAATGAAATACATTTTACTGTACATATAGATATAATTTTATAAAAGCGTGTTGTTTGAAACAGCCTGTAGCTTCGGACAAGTGTACAACATCGCTAAAAAATAATCTTTTTGAATTGAACGTCGTATTAATTAACAAGCCACTTCAGCTAGAGGTATTGAAAGAATTTTACGAAGTTACGTGGTAGCAGTTTGAAACAGCCTGTATCTTCGCATGATCGAGAAACACGATCACGAACGGTTCATCGAAATGCAATATCATATAAAATATTCCAACACCTCGAACGTTACACGTGGAACCGTTGTTTTTTGCTCGGCCTGTACCACCAGTTAAATCGTACACGATACAAATAGACTTTCTCTTCCCAAAGCAGCTCCGCTAATAAGCTCCGAACAGGAAATTCATAATTCAACAATCCTATGAAATTTATTCCATCGCAAGTGGATGAATCGTCGCCTATTTTGTCGGTGGCTGTACGTCCATTTAAATCCCTCTCGGAAATTATCGTACAGAAAATGTCGTTTCCTTTCCATTCTGTTCTCTCTCCTACCTCTTCAACCATCTCCTTTCACTCCTTTCTTTCCCCCTCTCTCTTTATTATTATTTTTTTTAATGAGGTTATTAACGACCCCTAAATAGGGAATTCATAATTCGTCGGGAGAGTGTACACGGGTCGGTTGTGTGCAGCTTTTCAAGTGGGATACACATCACGATACTGAAAGTTATTTATAATGCACCGTTGGTCGTGGCCGAGGCTCAGACGCGAATTGTATATGATGGAATCGTGTGTATGATAGCTACCACTCGGGTACAGTGCCTGGCAAAAGTCGTGTTCGATTAGGTTCGTCCCGTGATTCTCGTCTTTCCCTCTTCTTGGCCTCGTTACACACTGTTATTATTGACGTTGCTAATCCAGACTACCTCGCTCCTCTGTTTCTCTTCTTCTTCTTCTTTTTTAATCTTTTACTCTTGGCCCATCCCCCCTTTCTCTCTCTTTCCTCGTTCGTTCTGCTCTCTTTTCTTCTCCGGTGCTCGGCCATGAAGATTAAGGAGCCAAGTAAAATGTTCTTTCTTTAATCATTTTAGTCCGAATAATACGTTGGTGTTTTAGTTACTTTTCTGAATTTCTTCGTCATTTTAAATTGTACGATTTATGTCGATACAAATGGTTTTAAATAATTATTTTGGTTAGCTACTATTTTCCAAAGAAAATGCTGTTTTATGTACATTAATTTCTTTAACCCATTGCACTCGGAGTTGTTTTAACTTGAAAATCATTTTAGTCCAAATAATGTGTTGGTGTTTTAGTTACTTTTCTGAATTTCTTCATCATTTTAAATTGTACGATTTATGTCGATACAAATGGTTTTAAATAATCATTTCGGTTAGCTACTATATTCCAAACAAAATGTTTTATTATTTACATTAATTTCTTTAACTCTTTGCACTCAGCGTTGTTTCAACTTGAAAATTAAACATTTCTTTCGACCTAGAATAATTCAATGCTATATTAATTATTTTCTTTGTCTTAAGTAATTGATTAGTAGACTGTGTATCTTAATGCATGTATTTGAAAATTGAGTAGATGAAATTCAAAATTGTTTTCAAATTACAAATGTCAGTACAGAGATTTCTCTATTAAAATAATTAAAAGAAGAAGTAACATTAAATATAGTTTCTATTTCTTGCAATCAATGCAGATAATTTTTATTTTGCATAAAGATTTGCATTTTATTGATTAGATACCAACATGTTTAATAACGTTAACAAACATTTCTGCACAAAACTACCCCTTTGAAGGTTCTCCGATATTAATAGGACACGCTGTACAATTTTTGTCGTAAATGCATGAAATCTGCAGTCTAGTTATTATTGACGTTGCCGAGTCTCCCTTCTTCTTCACCATCTTCTTCTCTTTCTCTTTCCGCTCTCTCTGCCCCGCCGTTAATCTCCTCGTATTCATCGTTTTATTACCGAGCAGCCACCGGCGTTATTTCATGTCCACTGATTGTACTAACGAGACGTAATCTCAGCGGGCCGTGTTATTTCGAATTTTTATTCGATCCTCCCGCGCTGCGCAGAACGATCGTTAAAGGACCTGTATAAAATGGAGAGATCCCGTTTCTGCGCGCAACGAAAAAAGGTTTTTGATCGATGTGTACGCGGGCCCGGAACGCGCAGCATGTTTTCGAAATCCAATGGCATCCTCCATCCGGGCCAACAAAGAAACCACATTTTTACTCGTTTTTTAATCTTTCGACGTAACCTCGCGACACGACTTTCGTCTCATTTTCCTCTACCCGGCGTACACTCGCTTAACAAGCTTTACTCGAATGGTTAAATCGTCTTAGTCGTTTGGGATGGTTGTAAATAATCGGGCTGGTTTGTTTATTTGCCAGCGAAACAATTTGCACCAACTCTATCTTTGCAATCACATCGTTGACGTTCCTTTGGATCATTAGTAGCTTTCTTTATCAATTTTTCCATCGAACGAATCAAATTGTTATTTTATATATCGTACAATTTATTTCATAATTATTTTCTGTGTTAGACTGTTTTTTTTTATAAGTTCATCAAGTTTTTATGAGTTGTTTTAGAATTATTTTCTATATATCGTACACGTGATGTTAATAGTAATTTTTTTTATAATTATTTTGTATATCGTACATCTTAATAAATATATTAATTAATATATTAATATATATTTATATTTAATTAATATATTTTTTTACAATTAATAATGTAATGCATCAATTTCTCCATCGAACGAATCAAATTATTATTTTACATATTGTATAATTTCTCTTGTAATTATTTTCTATATTAGACTGTTCTCTTATAAGTTCATTAAGATTTTATGAGTTGTTTTAGAATTATTTTATATATATCGCACACGTGATGTTAATAGTAATTTTTGTTATAATTATTTCGTATATGGTACATGTAATCTATATATATAAAAATGGATGTTTGTATATATATGATTAATAGACTTCGAAACTGTTTGACCGATTAACATGAAACTTGGCACGTATATGTATTTTTTCATGGAGAAGGTTTATACGCTATTCAGTTTGTTGTAACTCGCCGCTGTAGATGGCGCTGCTTTTCATCAACTACTACACCGTTGAACCTATCGTTATGAAAATTTGTAGTCACTTTCTACTATCCACTTTGTTGTAACTCGCCATCATATTGACGACAAAACAGAATAATTTATGATTTTTAATGTCCTTCAATAATGAATACTGTTATGGACTGTTTCTGCTGCGCTGGCTTACGTGCGAGAGCAAGTCCAAATTATCTTTTCTTTTCGCCCTCCTTTGGCCACGTTTCTGATTATAAATTTTGAACAAATGTACTTTTTCGAATGCGGTTTGCACCAAAACCTTCCCGAAGAAATACCGCGTCTCACAGTTCAAACTGCAGGTTTCTACGTTCTGCCGTTCTCAAATGATGCCGTCACAAACAGACCAAATACGACTTTTTCGCCCTCTTTTGGGCACGTTTCTGCTTATAACTTTTGACTGGCAGCACTTATGTTCAATTTGGGAGAGGGAGGGAGAGAGACAGGGAGAAAACTAGAGAGCAATGCGAAAAGCGAAATGGAATTGCACGAAATAGATTATCACAAACACTTTCAGCATGTACATAGTTTTAAAAATACTGTGCCACAGCAACGCGAGGCGGGGGAAAGCTAGTATTAATATAATTTCTCTTACAATTAATTGGAGATCTCATACTTGGCTCATTTTTGCAATTCTTTTTACAATTATACGATTAACGATGTCGTGTATTTTTTTAATAATTATTTTGCACATCGTACGTGCAATATTAATATATATTTTTTTACAATTAATAATGTAATGTATCAATTTCTCCATCGAACGAGTAGATTCAGGATCAACAGTACTTTTAATTGAAAAAAAATTCCGCGCGTTGCTCGGTGATTCGACTCGAGCTAATTTTTTCGTTCGAACAAGAAACTGTGATAAAAAAACGCCGGAGTCATTTGATTGAAAGAAAACGCGTTGCAGCTGATTATTTCGTATCCCATTCGAAATGAAACGTAGCCAAGCCCGGTTGCATCGACGCGCAAAACGCGTGCACCGTTCCCAGCCAATTAGTTCGAAGTTGCAATATAAAAATAAATAGTAAAAACCGGAGTTCAGCGTGAGCCAGCGTTCCACGGTGATTGTAGAACGAAAAAAATAATGGGATGCGGGCGGGTTTCCTAAGCTTGATATATAAAATAAATCACAATTCGCCGGGGTGCATCAGCGAAATTGGACGTGCATCAGCAGCATGGTGGAACGAAAACATCTCGTAGCGCTCGCGCGCGCGCGCACCGGCCATTGTTCTCGAACAGCTCGGCCCCGTTGGCGTAATATTTCATTATTATTCCGCGGTGGTACGAAATAATTTATCGACACGCGGGGGAACCCTTGATTTTTAAACATTAATGCATATTTAACCGTCAAATGGATTTCGCCGCTTCGCTATGCATGATAAATTTGCTCGACGCTATGGTTGCAGGGCCACTCCGGTTATTAGATGCGCGCGCGAGAGCTCTGCCTGTTGTTGCCGAACAGTTTTCGTTAAAAATGAAACGGTGATTGAACGGGTTTCCATTGTTTTTTCTCTGCAAACAAATACCTTGTCAATATTGAACGGCGATGGCAGCTTTTTTTGTTGTTGTCGTTGTTAGACACTAGCACTGCTTTGTCACGTTTATTAAATAACACCATGTCGGAGCATATAAATATTTGTTGTTTGTTTTGCCTCGTGCCAGGTCTGCTGTTGAAAGCATTGGATTTGTTCGGGATGTAACAGTAATAATAATTAAACGTTCGAAACGATGTCAAATATTGCGCTATTAAAGATCAATTAACGCCAGCGTTGAATTCAATGTTTTATGATTATGATCAACACGAATATTAAATGGTACTATTATTCTATAAACGATATATTATTCAAAATAATCAGCTGCAGTTAATAATGATTATTAAATTGCATAATGTGCAGAGATATGCTACAGGAATAAATACAGAAATAGAGTACACGCGTGACCCGTGGAAGAATATTGTGCGCACAAAAAAATTCATAAACGAGATAGACTATGTACAACGTGCAAAGAAACGTTGCATAAGGAACATTATGTGCACAAATAAATACACGAATGCTAATAGGAGAACGAGCGACCACGTCATTATCCGCGAGCTCTTGATTATTATCAGCGTTGATGATTCCAATTAATTTGGCCGGTGCGCGACGGTGCTTGATACGGCTTCCCTGATTTTTCATTTTTTAAATACTCATTTGTTTTTTGTGTTCATGCTAGCCGGAAAAATATACAAAATATATTTTCCATTGTTTCGTCCTCGATCAGCTCAGTCTTTCAAAGCTATGAAATAATATAAATAGTATAATTTTCATTATAATGAAATAATATAAATAATGTTTTATCGATCGTAAATGTTCAATAAACAATGCGCGATGATATCAGCGCACAGGTTCGATCAAAATTAAACAAATAAGCAATTTTCCAATTAACAAATTCCCGACTTTTTCGATCTTGATGTGGATCATTTATAAATATAAAACTATACAGCTCGTGTATTTTTGATTATTGTCGCCTGAAAAAAATATGTGGAGTACTTCGAATACCCATAAATACGTGTATGCATTTATACTAGAAAGGGTTTGACAATTGTTCTGAAAGAAATTCGTGAAAATTGGCTACCACCATCTTAACATCTCCCAAGTAGAAAATTTTGATTTTGCAAAGGGAGATTGGTAAATGGATTTGAAACCCTAAGGGGAGCTGCTGAAAAAAAATTGGCGAAAATTTGTTACTACCCCCATAACATCCCTAAGGTGATAAATTTTTGATTTTCGCGAGGTACGACGGCCGGAATCATGGTTGTGTCTCGTTTCGGAAGCGGTCGGTTTATCGTCGGCATTGATTGGTTGCCGGTGATTGTCAGTGTAACGCCGTCGAGGCAAACGTCGAATCGATGGTCAATTTCTATTACGTAGCCTCGAATATATGTATGAATGACCTGTCGCACCTTGCAACGAGGTTAGAGGACCGTCGGGTCAAATCGATAATCCGTTTAATCCCCCCCACCCCTTTGTCCGTGGAAAAAGCAGCGACGAAAAACACACGCGGGCCACGTCCCTTTGTCCCGATAAATGAGTCGTTTATTTTCAGAGCTCCCGCGCGCGCGCACACACCGTCGGGCCCGGTTCAACTTTGAGCAAAATAAAGCTGCCGTTGACCGCGAATTGATGCCAATCTGCGCGAACAAATGATTCGACAATTTCTTTCTTTTCCATTCTTTTTTTCAAGCCGGTAATCTGGCAATTTGCGAGCGGCGCAATGGATCGGTAAAATTCCCGAAATTGATATTCGAGCGGATTAAATGCGCATCAAGAATAAAACACGGCCACCGTATCTGT
>CM052334.1:6711365-6836024 GCA_028455595.1 Lasioglossum vierecki
ATTCAGACGATTTTATTCAGACGATTTTATTCAGACGATTTTATTCAAACGATTTTATTCAGACGATTTTATTCAAACGATTTTATTCAGACGATTTTATTCAGAATCATTTAGGCAGAATGTTAATAATCATTTTCCCGTGCAATTAAAATTAAAATTAGTCGAACGTGCGTACAAACATTTATCTTGCAAGTCGCTGTGAAATCGGGATCGCATTGAATATCATCGAATGCAGATCGTGGGGCATCGTTCACGAACAATGTCCGTAAACCCGGTATAATTAAAATTCGCAAAAATGACCGGGTCTCTCGGCAATCTATATAATTAAAGCGTTAATTAAGAATATTAAAAACAAGCCAGTCGTCGCGCAACGAACCCGTGGAAAGGGTATATAGGGGACCACTGGGAGAATCGTTTTCACCCGGGTAAATTCGCTAAAGCGAATAATTAGCGAGCGCCGCTGGATCAACAAAAATTACGCGATCGTAATGGCAACGTGGATTGCCGCTTGAAAATTGCTATTGCAATCGTGCGCTGTTGGCTATACGTGTTCCAGTCGAATTTTTCTCGCGAAATTTGTTCGTCGAACGGAATTATTCGCCAGCGAGAGCAACAATGCTCGGAACTTCATTATACGACTGCGCTCTTCTCGACTTATGCGACCTTATCATAAATTTACCGGGTGACTCGTGCGCGAACGTATGAATTTTAATTGTACATTAAAATCGATCGACATTCCCGTTTCCTTTTCGTCGTACACTTTTACCGAGCGGAATAAAAAAAGAAGAACTATCGTTTTGACGTTAATTGAGCTTCGTTAGAGAGCACGGGCTCCGACCCGGGTTATTGTTTATTCAGTCGTATACGTCCTGGACGGCGGAGTGGTTCTACATTGCCCCGCTGTCCTCAATTAAGCCAGAAATGCATTACATTAAAGTGTAATTTAGATTCAAGACAATCATTCTGTTAAATTGCTTACCTAACTCCAGGTATCGGCTAACCGAGCCCCGGAGAACCCGCTGCACACTCCGGAAACCGAAAGGTCACACCGTTCCACGTGTTGGCTCTACCCCGATCCTTGCATAGATTGGAAAGTAAAATGAAACACCCTGTTTCGATCGGTTATTACAGTTATTAATTAGTTGCGTCGTTATCGAACTTGCGGTCACCACTCGTCGACCAGCAGTAAACACTTGAAAATCGAATATTTCGTGCTTATTGGTAGTTGATTGGTACTATTCGCGAGCCCGAGTGGGCGGAGCTCCAACCGGACACGCCCTCATCTATAGAAACGTTTCCTAAGCATCAAATTTGAAGGAACTAATAAAAATAATAAATCAAACTACAACAGTTTGTATAAAATTGAACACTCGTCTTAGGCAAAGTAAGATAATTGTATAAAATTGATTAAATTATGCGCAGTGGGCGGAGCCTCTTCTACGATGTGAAAAGCCCTCACGAATCAATAGAGACGTTCCCAGGAACTGTAATAAATCAAACTTCAAGATTTTTGTATAAAATTACTGAAATTATATACGATAAAATTGAAAAAATAATGTTTAAAACGAGGTAGAAGTGTAAAAGGATTTACGAAGATTCGAACAATTCAATTTAATGTTTGGGTAAGAACGTACTCCATCTCCAATATGCGCAGACGTCCGCGCAAGTGGGAGGAGCTTCCTCTCTATCAGGGAACGCCCACATAGTTCTACGAGAACATTTCCCACGTATTTTACTGAACAATAAATAAACCGATGCACAGAATTTCATTATAAAATGGAGCACTCACCCGAGGCGAAGAGAAGAAAGTCGACTGCGTGAAGATTACGTACTTCGGTGGACTGTCAAGCGGGTCCTGCTTGGGTTAGGTGAAAATCGGAAACTCCTCGTGATTCGGCGGCTCTGCCAGAAACGATCTCTTTCACGGACGCGGAGGAAATAATCGGCGCTAATTATAACCGTGCCAAGGTTTCCAAAACGCGTTCGACCGTCTTCCAGCCGTTAAACGGAGAACAATACTAGCGGGACTAGAAGGGGCGGAGCCAAGTGGAAGGGGGCGTGGCATTTATTTTTACGGGAATTAATTCCGCGAGATTCTTCCCGATATTATTCCGCGACTGATAGAGAAGAGGGAATTGGACTCGTGCCAGCTGCCGAGCACTATATTCGTTCCCATCGAATAAAATTGGAATGAATGAGTGATGAATTTAAAGAGCTGTTCGACCGACATGAAAAATGAAAAGCTGATGGAAAAGAGTATAAAAAATATACATATATAAAATAGAACCGGGAGAAAGAGGAAGAGAGAGAAAGAGAGAGAAAGAGCGAGAGTAGCGAAAAAGTAAAAGTAATCACGGTCTCGACCACACCGCTCCGAAACAATTTCTACAGCGATTCGAAGGGGCTTCGGGGAGAAATTAATCATTTTCGCAAACAGTACACGAAGCCCTCGTTTAATATCTTTTTCCAAGTTTCCGTTGTTTTTGCCCCATGTTACTCTTTGTTTCTTTCCTCGTTACGGTTCCACGTTAACGTTCAACGTTTCGAGAAGGATCTCTTCGCTCCCCTCGCGTTCTCTTCGAGAAACAGGCCAAGCAAATAACTTTGCATAAAATCGATGAGAGTCGAGGAACAACCTAACTCCACTCGATGGCAAAAATTCCACGTGCAAGCTCGTTCTTGCCGATGTTATTCTCTCTCCCACAGCACAGTGTAGAAATACACCGTGTACTAACCTAAGCACTTCTACCTTTAAGTAATGCCTCTGCGTTCTCTCTTTCTCTTTGCACGCCACCGCCATAAACTAACTCCCGCAGGGACAACTAACTCTTGTTTAAATTAATTTCCATTGTGATTCCCAGGCTGTGTTTCCCACCACGGTTTACCCCATTTGCGACGAACGCTTTCTGAAAATGAACGCTTTTATTTGTATTGGAAAATAGAACTGTTGTTCTAAATAGAGTGGTTCTGTTCTCGCGACAGACCGTAAATGTAATTAAATTATTTCCTTTCTTTTTACTGTCGAAATGTGAGTATTCACCAATTGTTGTTAAAACTTAATGTGTAGCCTGTCTTCTTGAATTTATTGATTAAACTTTGAACCTAATCTATTTCTAATATAATTATATATCTGATACAATTAATAAATCTGGTATATACTAGACAAAGAACGTGTTCCTCACTATGTTTATTTATGTTTATTTATCCAAAAATGTTCTAATTTTTTAAAATATTTTTCCCTTAATGAAAAAACAAACTGATCATCTTTTAATTTTTCATCCCAATGAAAAAAATCATGTAGCGAAGGGTTGAATATTTTTAAGTTAAAATTATTAAGAGAAATGAATGTGTATGCCCCTGTACATCTTGCAATTAATTCACACAAATACTCACTACAAATGCAAACAATTAAAAACGAATAAAAACTGTAGATAGTAGATCAAGTGACGCGTATCGCGACAGGTATCTACGAAGTGCCATAACCGAGATCCACGAATTCCCTCCCCTCTCCGGAGCCCATTAGTTCCGTCAATTTATCGTCTACGTCAATGACAACCCTAAATAATAACTGCCTCGGCTTTTTCGTGCTCTCGGTTTCTCGCCCCCTCTTCCCTCGTTCTCTGTCTCAATCTCTCTCCTCGTTTGTGCATACCTAAGTGTATGAGTGGCAAAGGACGGGAAGGTTGAAAGACGAGAAAGAGAGAGAGGGAGAGAGATATGCATATAGTAAGACGAGCATCGAAGCGAGACAGCAACGAAGGAAGATGAAAGAGGACACAGAACGGTCGAGCGAGCGTATCCGGTCGTTGCCACGTCTAAAGCTCGTTCACTTGTTTTGTCTCTCTCCCCCCCTCTGCCCACCGTTCTCCCGCCACCAACCGTTCGTCCCCCTCTACACCCCCGAACGTGTTAGGATGCATTCACACGGAAAGCCACTAGTCGTAAAACCTGCTTTTCTCTTCTGTTCGCGTTTGTTACGGGGTTAATTGATGTTAAGAGTTACGCGAGCAGTCTCTCTCTCTCTCTTGTACTCTCTTGCGTTTCCTATCTTGCTCTCTCAGCTCCCGGGAAATTTGATGTCGAAGTACGCAGTACGGAGAACTTGATGGCCACACTTCTCGGGAGACCTCCATATATTTTTAAGTGAAATTAGTTAATAAACGAAGGGTTCGCTCGCACGGGTTATGCCACTTGGAGTGGATTGGCAACGATTAGTTTATTCGTTTGCTGCTCCTCTCGAGGATGTCGAATATTTTATCAATAAATTCTCGCAAAGCTCTGTAAAAATTGCAGCCCGTTGTTGTAGCTATTATAAATTTATGACGAAAATGGGTGGACGCAATTTGAGACAGTAAAACGTTAAAACAAACTGTTTTCAATTCATTACAATTGTTACGGATAGGAAAAGATTTTTATACGGTTCTTAATCAACGAATTTGAGAATTGAGAATGTCCATATTGTTGTTCTCAATTAATTGAAATTGTTAAAGATGAACGGAAATTTTTATACGGTTCCGGTGTCTTGTAATCAGCTAAAGAAATTGTTATTTAGCATGAATGAATTTATGCAGGCCAATTATAACACACAGTGAGTCACGAGAATATATTAAAAAAATAAATCATTATGCAAGAATTTTGAATAGAATGAACAATATAAATATAATTCTATGTTCAACAATATAATTATACTTCTACGTTCAATAATATAATTATAATTCAACGTTGACTTTTAAAATTTCAAAAATTCTATGAATAAACTATTTACTTATTATCAGTGTTGAAATGTATTACATTACTTGGAGATATTAATCAGCGATATCACCGCCCAGCAAATGTACAAATAATTACCAAATAATATTTACTTTATATTCACATAATATCCGTGTCAATTTGCGCATTACACGTGTCACTGAAATTTCTCTGTCTACTTCCCGGCCACCCGGTACACATCGTGGCCCGAAAGTTTCATTACGAAACCGGCTTTACCTTCTCCGATGAATTTGTTACGTTCATGCAGATTCGCCATTTCGTGGACTAATTTGCCGTAATACGGATTAAGTGGAATTCATTCGGCGGGCTTCGTTGAGTAAATAATTAAATAAAATCGTTGCTCGTATACGAGAAGTGCTTTTCCTTTTATCGTTCGCGATAAGGGACGATAAAGTGTACCTACAGTGTTTCCGCGAACAGATAAATCGAAGAGTCACGAGAACAAAGTTCTCGTGCTCGTTGTTTTCGAAAGAAGAGAGCGAGAAGCGCGACTTTGTAAATTCCGTCGCTCGCCGTTAATGCCCACAACAAGTAGAAACGGTAAGTAATGGACGGCCACGTCAGCCAGCTCGTATTCAGTAACACGCGTGTCCGACAACAACGTTTCTTGTTCCCGAAACTTTATTATCTCGTGTTCTCTCCACACTCGCTGGTTATTCTTTGTTTATACCAGCTTTTCACCTAACCAGTGTCTCCGCGCGAAATTCATACCCGGCATAAATAATTAAAATATCCGACAACTCCAACCTTTTCATTTTCAGCTCTCCGCTATTCTTATCCAGAATATACTCATTCTAATGCACACATAATGTACACATAATTATTATTAGACTACGGATTTATGAATTTAACGATATTGTTGCATTAGCTACAATATCTCCTGTTTCTTATAATCTATGAAGAAAATTTGCATTTTGCATAAAAATCTGTTTAATTATTATACTACATGAAATCTTCAGAATAAAAGTAACACAGCAGTCTAATTTGTTCAAAAATTTATAATTGGAAGGAAGGAATTAATTTTAGAGTGCTCTGAAAGCATTTTGATCTATTCAAACTATTGAAGAAAGAAATACATTTTTACTTAACTCCTGTTTTTTGAAATCTATGATGAACATTTTTATTTTATAAATCTTCAGTGTACAGGTCAAACAACAGTCTAATTTCTTCAATAACAATTCACTTAGAAGAAATGAATTTTAGAAGAACCAGAAAATATTTGCAGTTAACAAAGAAGTTGTATTAATCTTTAAAAAAAGCGGTACAATTTGTTCAATTTTATTGACAATAATATTATTTATCGTACAGCAGTGGATACTTAATTAGACAGTCGTAAGACACTATAATTAATCTGTCAGCGCCGTCGTTGCTTTCCAAGTAGCCACGTGAAGGAAATTGTTGATTAACGGATCGATCGGATTACGCATTCGCGTGCGCATTATTTGAAAACATTAATTAATTAGCACGCGTAGCCATTGCTATTGATTCGAGAATGTCAGTTGATAATTAATTGTCGTGCTGCAGAGCGTATCCGACAGCTAGATATAAGGCGGATCTGGGTCATCTCTAAACCGTGATAAAGTTTGTTATCTCTGTGTGTTCGAAACTAATCTGCTCGGTCATATATTGTGTTCTCGAATTACGTATCTCTCGAGTTTTCGTCTACACGAGTTAAAATAAATATCATAAATGTAATAAAATAAATACTGTTACGAACATATTAAAATAAATATCATGAACGTATTGAAATAAATTCTGTTACGAGCATGTTGAAATAAATACGATATTCAAATGAATACGAACATATTAAAATAACTGTTGCGAGCATATTGAAATATAAATAAATACTCTGTTGCGAACGTATTCAAATAAATGCTGTTACGAAAATGTCCGTTCAACGAAATGAGCGAGGCGATGCTAATTAAAAAATTAAAGCCGGTTAGCTGCATGGTTTAACAATTCGCCATGCATTTACCAGATTGGAGAACGCATGTTTGCCACCCTTAAACCTCTGACAAAGAGGAGGTACAAGAATAGACTGAACACCTTACGGACTTCCATGGGCTAAGTCGACACTGCCTTACCGACCTAGAAATTCGAGACTGATTATAGCGTCCTCTCCTCACTGGACGACAATCAGTTGAAACACTTTTTACTGAAGCAGAACTCGCGAGCAAACCGGATGCGCAAGTATAAACGAATCTACTCCGTCGTCGCTGGGATTGAAACAATTCTACACGCGACGAAAAAATGCCAGGAAATAAAACCTACATTCAACGAATTCATCTAATTGTGTTTATAGAAAACAGTGTGCAATCAATCTCGTTGTATTTCGATAAATATTTCCCTCCACCTGAAAAATTTCAATCAAAAATTTCAACGACAAACGGAAATGCATAAATTAAACTCGAATATTACGAATCGACGAACTTTATTTTATTTTATTATATTTTTAGAAATATGTGATCTAATATTTGTATTTTCTTTTTTAAATAAATAAACTTTATTTATTGTACAACTACAATAGTATGGTTTTAATGAAGATCAGAAACGGCGTTTTATAATAAAAACACAAATTTTATTATGCATCGGTTAACGACAAAATTAAATTTAGAAAAATTACAATTTTTATTATGGATCGTTCAACGACGAAATTAAATTTAGAAAAATTACAAATTAAAGTTGGAAAAATTACAAATTTTCTTATGAATCAATTGCTACGTCAATTTAGAGTCGCAAGGAGAATTTGTTTAATTTTCAAGTTAGAATAGTTTCCACCGCAATGGGTTATTGGTAATTGGTGATTAAATATTTATATGGTAATTAAAAATATCGGAAACATGCGTTCTCATTTCGAAAATGGTGGTGAACCGATACCGGAAAGATTTCGAGTAGATTTTCCGAAGAAAGCGAACGCTATTTACCGGAGCTCGAATGAAAGTTTGAAGAGTGTAGATTGAGCTGTATCGATTGTGGACTGAAAAGCAACTCGTTTACACACTCGCAGACCGGCTAGGCTGTCGATCGAATTACAGTGCTTTATCGAGGGCAATATCCATCGGGACTGGCTACGGGGTTTGTTGCGAGTAGATGTCCAAGGGAGAGATAGATGATTAAGCAAACGTCTGTCTACCTTGGTTCCCACATTCATTCCGGAAAGATCCCTCGAACCGACCTTACGAAGCAATTCAACTAAATCTCCGGTGAGACACCAGCGTTCCCAACGGTGGCAGAAACTGAAAATACACATTTCGCGCAAGTGAACCAACCATTCAGCCGATTGCGAGCGCGCGTCTCTTAAAATCAAGATCGTTACAAATAGGAGGAAAAAGATTTGTCGGCGGACGTGACCGGAATGTCTGGCTACGCTTTGCTCACCGGAGAGAGACACAGAATTTCTGTCGTGCGTCGGCGAAATGATTGCGTTTTAACTTTGCAAAATATCGAGTGAAATATTTAAAAAATACTACTTGTCAAAAAATCAACGTGATTCCCTCGAGAATATTCTACAGAGTCATATGCTCGTTCCATTTATTGTTAATTTTATTGCGAGCTCCAATTAGACTCAAGTACAACTTTGTTTTAGTTCGTTGAATTTCATTGAATTCTCCACAGACTCGTGGGAGTTTTAAATTGGCCGAGTGAATGAAAAACTTTCTCGATTTTGTCAGGTAGACTGAAAAATGCATGGACCATTGTCGTGCTTTGCGAATCTGCCACGTAAAATGAATATTATCGAACGATGTTCATTATTGACTACTTATTGACTACTGAATGATTCTAACGAGCTGACAATAATAATGCAATGTCATTTAAAAATCTTTGAATGTCTGGAAATGATTAAGGTTTCTAATATGATAATTAAAAAGTGATAGAAATTACATGTTTTCCTTGGCAAGCATGCCTTCTTTGTATTTTATAGAACCACATCTAGAACAATATAAAAAAAAACATTTTTAAAAACCACGCTTGTATTAGAATGCACTAAAATGGATAAAACCGTTATTCACACTATTGTTAACATTATTAAACATGTTGAAATCTGATCAACTTCTGCTCATGAAAACATAAAAAAATTCATAATTAGTCGAATTTAAAGATTAATTATAGCAGCTATTCACACTATTGTTAACATTATTAAACATGTTGAAATCTGATCAACTACCGTGCATGAAAACGTAAAATGAAAAAATTCATATTAGTGGAATTTTAAAGATTAATTATAGCAGCTATTCACACTATTGTTAACATGTTGAAATCTGATCAACTACTGCGGATGAAAACGTAAAATGAAAAAATTCATATTAAATGGAATTTTAAAGATTAATTATAGCAGCTTCTTACGTTCGTTCACGTTCCAAGGACGCCAGGTTGTGCAGAGCGAAACCGATTTGTGCGAATAAAAGGTCGGCGGTTTTCATTAAGTTGAAGATTTAGCTGTCGCATCGGCGTCGCCGGGGCCCCGCGTGATAAACATACAGAACGAGCGCGCGGGCATAAAATAACTTGGCAAGTCTAATGCCGTTGTAGGGCTTAATTTCCGGTTTTCGGGGATGCCTCGTGTAACGTTGCCTCCGCAAGTAATTTCACTATTTTCCCTGTGACCCGAGCTTTACACTTAAATACCTCTCGGCTGAACACGCCGCGGAGGGGAAACGGTTTAACTATTGTCCGCTCTGGAACGCGAGCATTCCACAGGGGCTAAGAAATGAATTCACGAAATATTATTGGTCTACATCGAGCAACCTGCATACGCCGGCCTGCAAACCGACTACACCCAGTGGATATTAAATTTTCATTAAACGGAAGCGTAAGTAAATGTTTACGGAAGGTATCAAACCCGATTCCGTCGACGTCGCCGACGTTGGCGACGTTCGTCGTCGTCGTCGCTGCTGCAACCATGCACTTTAATGCTTGTCGGTGTTGCACCCCGCGATATCACGCTGTCGCATGCGCCACCACCGATTTCGCTGATTGCTATGTCTCGGTGTGGCAGCTCGTTCCCTTCGAGCAAGATTAAGTGCGACCCCCGTCTGCCAAATCGACCCGAAACATCGATTTTTATCGAAGAAAATTGCACGCTAAAACCACTGCTAATCAGGTCGTTACGATTTCAACCCTTCCAACACGACAATTGTGTAGAGATTATTTCTCTTACGATCTTCATGCAAAGTAAACATTTTCAGATAGATTGCCAAATTAACGAGCCTTTTTTTAGTCATTCTAAGCAGTTGAAAATAATGTATTGATATTCCAAAATTGATCGTTCTGTTTCATTCGTGAACATTTTATTCACAGAAGAACAAAATGTACTGTTGTTCTGTTCACAATTTCGTAAATTTAAGTATTAATTCAATAATGTCTCCAATATTTTAAATTACACTTATCTATAAAATCTGCAGTCTGTTTATGATGTACCAACATTTTGTTTACTGGTATAAATATAAAATGTATTGATCCTTTCCAATCTAAATAACAAAATTATCTGTTCATAATTTCGTAAATTCAAGTATTAATTCAATAATGTCTCCAATATTTTAAATTACACTTATCTATAAAATCCGTGGTTTGTTTATAATGTACCACAATATTTTGTTTGCTGGTATAAATACAAACTATACTAATCCTTTCAAGTAAATTCAAGTATGAATTCAATAATGTCGCCAATATTTTAAATTACACTTATCTATAAAATCCGTGGTTTGTTTATAATGTACCACAATATTTTGTTTGCTGGTATAAATACAAACTATACTGATCCTTTCCAATCTAAATAACAAAATTATCTGTTCACAATTTCGTAAATTCAAGTATGAATTCAATAATGTCGCCAATATTTTAAATTACACTTAACTATAAAATCCGTAGTTTGTTTATGGTGTACCAACATATTGTTTACTGGTATAAATACAAAATATACTGATCCTTTAAAGTCTCCTATATTATAAATTACAGCCGAGTCATCCTTTATTATAAATAATGCATAAAATCCTTAAGGCTATTGACAAGACCACCTTTTCTTACCTCAAGAGTGCGGGCGGCTAACAGAGCAACGATTTCCGGAATTTCGCATTAGACCGCGTGTCTGGACGAGCCGTGCTCCGCGGCTGCATAAATACTTCGCCTAACTTCTTCCTTCTTCTATGAAACTCCGTAGCCAGGGACCGGGCGCCACCTCGTTTTTTCTCTCCTGTTCTCCTTTCTTTCTGTTCTCTTTCCATTTTCGCGTTGCTCTCTCTTTCACTTTCGTCCCATTCATCCCTCTCCTTAGAGGCACCGTCAACCCCCTGGCCACCCACTCAACCCCCAACGAAGCCGGCAACCTACAGCTCACGGCCTCCTTCACTTCATTCCACCCCGCTTCTCTGTTTTGCTTCTTCCTTCCTTTTTCTTCTCATCTCCACCTTTGCTTTGGTCCCTTTCCCTCGAAACTTTTCCACCCTCTCTGTCTCTCTCAACACCCCCTCAGTCTGCGGACAATATTTCACCAGCTTCCGGGTTGCTATAGTAACCGCTCTCGCGACTTCCAAGTTCTCGAAAGCCCCGGTTGTACTTCTCCTTTCATCTACAAACCTATATCCCTTCGCGATTTCTTTTGACCATTATGCAACGATTTGTCCCCCACCCCTTCCTACTTTCCTTCCCCTGCCCCCCTCGCAACGGTCGGGGTGGTTTCGCAGGTTAAGGGGTTTTACAGAGAACATTTTTCTGTAACGGAAGCAACGAAATCGTTGCGAAATTTTTCCGATCATTTTCTACGCCCACTTTTTCTGCACATTACGCCGGCAAAATAAATCGACTAGTCCTCCGGTTTTTGGCTCGAATTTTTTACTGGTATCGTGGAAACGGGCAAATCAATAAATTATTTTTTATATTATTATTTTTATTTGTAGAAAATTTTTCTATGTTATATTAAATTTTGTTATCTTTTCATACAGTTCTCCGAATACCATGAGTTACCATATACATATATAATACCATAGTTTTAAAGCAAATATATAATTAATTTTATTTTCTTTATCTGAAATATTAAACCGTGATTAAATAAAAGTATGGCAATTTGTAAATTTAACATATGATATAGTTGTTAGCAGAAAAACGAATTTTTTCAATTTATAAAAATTCTCTATAAATAAAAGTAATACATTAAACATTTAAATGTTTATATATATACACATATATGCATATATATGTATATATCCGATATGATACATCACATTGATATATAAATTGATATATAAATATATACCGATTCATTCAAATTCTCTTAATCATTGTACTGTCTCAAATTACACCAATCCATCTTTTCCATAAATGCATAAAATTCATGGGTGCTCGACAGACCTAAAAAAGTCAATATTTTGAAAATACGAAAGCACTGGAATACTTTAAAATAATACAACACGTTTAGAAGAGAATGATGGCGCGATCAATGGATCTTTAATCGCCGGAATCGAATTGATTAGGAGGATCTAGAATCGCAAAGGATTGATGTTGTCCATGCAAGGGAAAATCTGATTGGTGGAGGATCAGAATTGCTTCTCGTGGCGCGCGTTTCTATCTAATTCAGAACCGCACAAAGTAACGTCGAACTGGCGCTCACAGACAGAGAGACAGAGAGAGAGGGAGAGAGCATTGCGGTTTCGCCAAATGCGTCCGTTCGGTGTTCCCCATAAGATAGCGAAATGCCAGTGCTGAATGCAGGGGGACAGCAGAATGGGCCGATGAGCAAACGTGTATTTCAACGCGGCTCTCAACGGATCGATCGATCCAGCGGAGTGCTGTTCTCTCAGTCTGTCTCTCTTTCTCTCTCCGCGTCTCGTGTCCCTCTTATACCTTCGTTGCACGATTGATTTTAATTGCGCGTTACTAATGTCCTTTGTTTCGTGTCGCGGAGCTGCCGTGAATTAAACATAATTCGCCGCTGGTAAATACTCCCCTGACCTACCAGAACGAGATCGTTAGCTCGGCTACTGCCACTCTCGACAGGAAACTTATTCGCCTGATGCTCCCGAATCAAGATCCAGCAATTCTGGATCAATGCAAATCCCCCATTTCCATCACCACTATATACCGAGTGCTCACTGAACTGTGATCCTCCAAGAAAATATTGTTCAATTTTGACAAAATGAAAGTATTGTTTCATTTCACAGTTTTCAAGGTCATTAATGTTTTATTTTAAATAATTACATATATGTTCGTGCAATTTTCAATTTTCGTAGATGAATTTTAAGAAAGTGGAATAAAATAGAATCTTATTTTGAGATAAATTGAAATCGTACATTTAGCATTTTTAACAAAATTTTTAAAGTTATAATTGCATAAAGATTCGCAGTTAACTCATAAGAATTATATGCCGTAGCGTGACCTTCACATAAACGTAAATTTCGTTAGATTCGCGAGAAATGCTAGCACCTTTAAATCTATTAAACAACTTAATGTCATTGAAATAAAATATAAATTAAATAAATTAGAAAAATGTATAATTTCAATAAAATTTGTTAGTTCTTGTATACTCTTGAATGGTGAATTTACTGACATAGTAAAATTATCAAGAGAGTCATTTGTTTAAGTATTACCATGTACATTCTGACCAGCTTTGTTCGCTGTTATCTGTATCCGTTTGAAGTTCGCGAGAAAATTCGAGTGTTCGTCGGGAATTCGGGCTAAAAACCGGTGAATATTTTCTGTGAACGGTTTTCTGGGTTGCTCGAGATTAATGTCACGGAGGTTGCTCTCGTCGACAAGGGGAAATAAAACGAAAGATAACGAGCTCCGCTATTTTATTGATCTTTGGAAATAAAGAGAATCCACCGTGACAAACAAATCCCGACTGATTTGTGCGTCTACGAGATAATAGAAAATTGAATGAAAAGAAGTTGTCTCGTGATGTGCACCGGCGCGGCGTATAAATATGTATACTAGAAAACAACGTCACTGTCCCTGACGGGTTATTCCGACGGACTTCGATATCAGAATGATGAGACCGCCTAATCGAAATTTACAACTTCCTTATTTTTCATTATTTTTTATGGAACTTGGATGACCATATTTGTGGAATTTTTCTGATAAAAATCATACCAAATATGATATAATTCCGATGATATTTACTCGTGTAATAGACAATTAAAGTTTCGGGCGCGATGAAGGATAGCACATGGGATAGAAAGAGACGCCGGCGACTATCCTTCCTTGCGACCGAAACTTTAATTGTGTATTACACAAGTAAATATCATCGGAATTATATCATATTTGGTATGATTTTTATCAGAAAAATGCCACAAATATGGCCATCGAAGTACCATCAAAAAATAATGAAATATAAGGAAGTTGGAAATTTGGATTTGCTATGTTTACATTTCTCTACGTTCGACAAAACTCAAAGAATACTGTCCCTGGTGCATAAATGTCCTTCGGCAGACCCGAGCTGGTGACTTACATAGATAAAATACTATGTTTAATTTCTCGCGCGTGTCAACAAGGCCGGAAAAATTAGCCGGGGTTTTTTCGTAATTTATAAATACATCGCAGCGCACGTAACAGCGTTTTAAACGGCCACGCGAAGTCGGACTCGCCGCACTATATTTATCGTAAAGTGTTTTATATCGAGCCCCCCGGAGCCGGCGAGAAAGTGCAACGAAGCACGTGCCCCGGCTGATAGAAAATTGTCAGGTGCGATAACCGGCGTGCCATGTCGTGGCGGGTTGATTCGCGATTCTTTGTCCTCGTTCGACTAGACTCTCCGCCATTGTGGTGTAGAAAATCCTGCCAAACGATCCAATTTCTTCGAATAATTAACCCTCAGACTTCTTGCAAGTTCTACGCCTATGCAATCGTTTCCGACTCACGTCGATATTTCACGAATACAATTTTATTTTGATATAAAACTGAAATATATTCACGTTAATCCCTTGACGTATTTTTTACGAGCCAAACTCTCACGATGAGGGCTTTTGACAAATATAGTTTTCTATCGACCGTATTTGTTGTTAATATAGAATGGTGAATTACTTTATTCTATAAATCACATAGAATAAATAATTTATAATAAATAAATAAAGCAATTTTGCAAATTACCAAGTTTGATACTCGGAGCTTCGATCTTCGTTTACATCATTTTAATTAGAATTGTGTTTGTAAAATATTATACAATTTTCAAAACACTTGATAAAACTAATTATAACATATACTGTTCAGAAAAGCAACCCAATTGCTTTGTGATGAGATTAAATAAAGTCTTTAATGCTATGAGACACGTGTTAAACACATGTCGGTTATCGGAACACTGAGGTGGAATGTAAACATTTGGCAAGAACGTATCAGATCAGGGATCGAGACTTTTAACGAAAAGTCTGACAAATATGAATGTTGCGCGTTTCATTTTAAATGAAATAAAATTTGATTCTTTTGTATAATCGATGTTTAAGCCTTCAAATCGATGTAGGAATAAATGTTTTACGAAAATTTTGTGCATAAAGACGTTCCAATCGCTGTATTTGTAAAAGAGAAGATACGATAAGGGGTTAAGTAGAATTGGTTGATCATAATCAGACCAAAATGGATAAAACGTACATTAGTGGACAGAAAATGAATTTTCTCCAGTTGTGAATTTTCTCAACATTTTCCTGTGACCGTTGCACAATTGTTGTTTAAAGCTACATTGCGCGCCTAATGTTACAATCTCTTTACGATGTATTCAGTTACCTACTCGCACAGCAATTTTGAACAGAGTTTTAATTAATTGTTCCTCTCGGTTCTGCCTCGCTCGTTCACGTTCTCGGCGAATTGTAATTTACTCGACGTCTGTGAAGTTTTCGAATCTCTCCGAGAGTTTTTCCTAATCTGGAACAACAATGGCGCCGTTGCGTCGGTTGGTCAATGGGCGTCGACGGATTGATCCGTTCGATCGGAGACAATTAATAGCCGTTGAATACAAGTTCGGCTAATTATACAGTAGACTCGGAGTCGGGTTTGCGTAAACGTTACATTCCATTGCGATATTGAAGTTAACCAATTACCCCCTTTAACCCTCATCCGTCCCTCATTTCACGAACTGAATCTGTCCCTCGGTGTTAAATTGACACAGTGATAAGAAAATCGATAAAATCACAAGTCAAACAGTTATTATTCGATGTTTTATAATAACCCTCATACGTTTCTCAGGGTGAAAATTCACCCTTTCAATATTTTCACATACTGTAAATTTATTTATCCTTTTATGTCTACATCGTGAGATGTATTTCTTTAAAAAACGTGTAAAATAAAAATGGGTGAATTGTTATCCTAGTCTCTTTTATGCAGCTATTTTTAAGGAGTGTGTGTATGAGGATTCAAAAAATAAAAGTCACCAAGTTTCGGACTTTACTTACAAATAAAAGAATGGTAAATCTTATACGAGGGACAGATGAGGGTTAAGGCGACTTGCGAAAATTACAGTTCCTTTGTTATCGATTTTCAAATAGTGGCGAATTAGTTAACGAACCTCGTCAACAATTAGACCGAGCATTCACACGCCTACGAAGACTAATCCGACAGAGTGCAAAATTACAGGAGTAGTATCGCGTAGATCATCGTTCTATTCAAAGATTCGAAAATAAGTGTCGGCTGCTGTGTTTCTCGGCCTCGGAAAATCTGTACGCTCTCCGCTGATAACATTCGGAGAACAATGCGTTTCTAATTAAGATAATTAATTCCCTTTCCCGGTCGCTTTTGTCCCCGTCAAGCAGCGAAAACGAGCGGCCGTCGAATGAAATGATTAATCCGATGAAGCGTGCTTAATTATGTAATTAAAAGATTTCTCTCGCCCGGCGATCGTATCGTTAAAATTTTAAACGTCGTAGAGCTTTAATTAAAAATATTTTTAATACCCCATGCCCCTCGCTCTACTCGTTTCTCTCGTTAGAGAAAACAGTTTTCGCTCGTTTTCTACATTCTCGCATTTTCAAAATTATTTTCGACTTTCAACGACGACCGAAGTAAACGTCACTTCGCCACGGTCACGATGCCACTTTGCATTAATTACTCCTCCGTAAAAGTTCATTTACTAAGTGCTCCATTTGTTGAGGGAACGCGAAATTTTTTGCTGATAATCTCATATGTTGCTGAAACGTTTCTGAAGAGAAACTGAACCGTTCCACTTTTCGTATTCATCTGCTGACTAAACAGAAATTAAAAGAATATTGAACAGAGGGTTGATACATTGGAAAGAATCATGGCTAAGAACTGTTTAATGAATCCTCCAACGACAACAGAAATTTTCATAGCGGATAAAATCATTTCGGAGTATTATGTGAAAAAATGATTTCTAACCTTAGGTTAGACCTTTTGGTACAGCACGATTATTGACAATCCCATTAATGGATCTTCAACAATGTAACAACTGACGACTGTATCCCCACTCTACTAATCCCTAATCCCCAGCATGTCTACTAATCTCTAATAGTCACGTGACTAATCGGATAATTGACAGAGAGATGCTACCTTGCCCCTCTCAAATAGATCCAATCCCTAAAATGCAGTATTTAACACTAAACCTACCACGAGGGGTAAAATCTCCAATTTTAGATTTTTTATTTGATAATCATTAAAATTGTAAAGGTATTTTCATTGGAAATTTATTGAATATATTTTTTGACTGTAGTATATACTATAGTAAAAATCACACAGAATATAAATAAATTTAATCTTGTTACTTTTATAATATTCTACACATAATTTTTGATGGTCGATAGATTTAGTGTTAAACACTTAATAATTTAAACCGCGAATTTCAGACTAGCCTAGAAGCCACAGATTATTTTCGATGGATTAAAATATTCGAGGAAATAAATTTTCGCGTAATTCTCGTTCCCCATGTGCAATTTTTATTTCACACAAAGATCCGGCCAGTCATAATGTATTCCGTAGGACAGCGTAACGAGGCACATCAATTACAATTTTACATCACGCACGCGTGTGCCCGGCAACAACCGCTCGTGCATTTTCCGCGCGATGTTGTAAATACAAAAGGCTATCGGTTACAACAGGAAGAGAGGAGGGCCGTTGTCGAGTTTGAAATTACGAAAGGGGGAGTGCAACAACAAATACGTCAAGGCTCGGCGACCGATTTTCTGTTGCATCGCGACACGCGCGCCCCCCTCCCCCGCTCTCTCTGAATTAGAGCCGAATTTCCGTAGTGCATTATGCAAATTGTAATTAAGTGATATTTGCTCCCACAGCCGCCGCCGCTGTTGACGACTGCGTTCGACCATTTATCCGCGAGATTTATGAAATTGAATCGGATCGTATTTCGTCTGTAATTAATTTGAAATATTTGCGACACCCGATTGTTCTTCGCATTAAATCCGCCAAGGGCTCGAACCAGAAAGACTATTCATTTCGCGATGCGCACGCGAGCCAGGTCATTATTATTATTCACTTCTGGATTTCGTTTCAATGAACCAAACGCGTTTTTTTTCAACGCAATCTCTCTACCTCTATCTCGTTCACTCTTTGGCCCTTTATCACTCGCGTCGAAAAACTGAAACGAAAAACACGTTCGTTCCAACACAAAGCACGGCAGAAAGAGATACTTGAAGGGGGAAATTATGCGAGAAAGAGAACAGAGATTATGGCGGCGCACAGCATCCATTTCAGGCAACGGATGACTCGTCGATGAACTTCTAAAAGGACCCTTAAAATTCGACTTCAAACAAGTCTTCAACATTTGAGAGCGAGAGACTCCGGACAGGGGTGCTGGGGGTGGAAATTATAACAAATGATGGTGTACACTCACTGTTGGGCAAGGGTGAAGGGGATTTTCCAAAATGATTATTTCCCTTATTATATTTTTGACCTAGTATGTGTATCTTCAAAAATTGTATGTACCTTCAAAACTTGTGTGTAACTTCGAAAATTGTGTGCCTTCAAAAACTGTACGTGTATTGTCGATAATTATATGTGTACCTTCAACATTGAAACGTGATAATATTACTATTGTTAAAAATCTTGGAAAAATAATTCTTGCATATAAAAAATTGCATATAAAAATTAAAGCAAATGAGCTTCTAAAATGTTCAGCATCAAACCCAGGAACCAATTCAGACTCTCCCTCAATAGAGAAAGGCTCGGGGAACTCGATTATTTCTAAAAATGATATGTACCTTCGAAAATTGTGTGCCTTCAAAAACTGTACGTGTATCGTCAATAATTATATGTGTACCTTCAATATTGAACCGTGATAATATTACTATTGTTAAAAATCTTGGAAAAATAATTCTTGAATATAAAAACTTGGACATAAAAATTAAAGCAAATAAGCTTCTAAAATGTTCAGCATCAAACCCAGGAACCAATTCAGGCTCTCCTTCAATTAAGTCAGAAGGTGTGCGATTTCATTCAATCAATTATAAAGAAAGGCTCGGGGAACTCGATTATTTCTAAAAAGTGTGAGCCTGTCGGGAGGAGTGGTTTGAAACTGTTGCAACACCGAGTGTATATTACAATTTTCAGCCAGTGACATGGCAAGAGGAGGGCGTCGAGTTTGCCCGTATTTACGGTATCCGGGCCTAGACGTGAAAGATTAAGGGCGCGAACAAAGTAAAAGAGAAATACACTTGGGACGTTAATGGCGTAGGGGTGAGAAATCCAAGGGAGTGGAAAACGCGGGGAAGAGAGGAGGGAATACGAGAAGAGGGTGAAAAAGCATAGAATTACTAGCCGGAGAAATTCCGTCGAAGTTGTCCCGGTACGCCGATGGATGGTTTAATCGAATTAATAAAGGGCGCAAATGAAACTTTGTCCGGGAGCACGCGACACGATTGAAAATACGTGCACGGTTTCCGGTGGCATGGTCGTTAATCCGATTTAGAGAGGGGTACGGAATGATGGAGGGGAGGGAATAATGAGTGACGCAGGCGGGGATTGGACACTCGGCCGATCAATCAATGACGCGTTGTCATCGCGATGTAATAAATAGACTGTGCGCCGATATTGTGTGTGTATGTTCGTCGGATGGTATCGCGCGATTCTTCGTTTTAAAACGGCAATCATGCTGAAATTTATTTCGTCTCTTTCAAAGCTTTGTCGTGCTTGTTTGCCGGTCGATTTTTCGACCATGAATAACCAAATCGTCGCTATTGAGTACCAAACCTGCGACACAAAAGAGAGCTGTACGAACACGCGAAATAAAAATTTCCAGCACGGTTCCGCAGATGCCAAAACGCTGTGTTTGTTAACAGACCAAACGAATTTTTCCGATTTCCACTTGCCGCTGCTTTGTCGGGGAGAAGCACGCCGATTTTTAAACGCGCGTCTTTTTGCTCCAAGCGATTTCAGAGAGGAACACGATAAGAAAAGGAATTTACGCTTCAGCGAACGAGTGCTTCAATTTATAGGGGTTGTGAAAGAATTCGGTTGCTGCCAGGAATTATACAATTAATTCAATAGAATTCTGTACAGTTGTGTTTCAGACTTCAAAGTACGCTTTAAATGAACAAAATGCCAATAAAGAATTAACATACTTGTTTCTTCATCTGTTTGTCATACTATATTTTATTATCATCAATTTATTTTACTTTGCAAATAATATTATTTTCATCCTATCGCTTGTCACAATATTCATTTCCAAAAGAGAATTTACAAATTTAATTCATGAATTTTATACTTCATTATTATCGAACTACTATCTTTTTATGTTGTTTCATTTTATCACTATTTTTTGTTCGCAAAAATGGATTCACTTTGATCCTTGATCTTGTACTATCGCGTCAAATAAACATTCTAGAATCAATCTTTGCCATTTAAATAAATTTTTCAACAAGAGCGAATTAAGAACGCGCACTTTTCTAGTTTATCGTGCATTTTCTTCTTAACAATAGCTCATCAAGCCGGAAAGAAGATGATCACCGTATCATATTTACGACGATAATCTGGATGTGCCAATAGTCCGTTCCAAGCACCGTAATTATACGAGGGTTTCTATGTCCGTCCCTGCTCCCCTTTACAGCACACTTCCCCTTTCTTCTTACTGTTATTAGGTTAATAAAAAGTTCGCCGGTATTATTATTTGAAATTGTGAAACGCGGGGCCCGGCCGGGAGAGAACCGAGGTTGTAAATGTACAGTCCGCGAAGCAAGTCTTCTCCCGGAACGAAAGTCGACACACGCGGAGAAAGAGAAAGAGCCACGGGGAAAAAGTATTCGATTGAAATTTATATCGCGATCAATGTCCTTTCTATCCCCCAGAGGATTTTTCTGGCTGGCTTATTAGGAAGGTTCGCAAAACTTCCCCCACAAACTATGGCAAAAGTACAGTCCTTGCCGAACCTTTAATTTACCTTGACGGTAAAGCGCAGATTTTACTCTTCTCGTAAGAATTTTCCCCGGGACTCGCAGTTATTCCGTTTGGGGAATAAAGAAGTTGAAACTGCTGGGAGTATACGCGTTTCCGAGTTGATTCTGAATGCGCGGAGACCGTAGAAGATTGTCGATTGTAATCGAGGCGGACGTTGATCGTTTTTAGACACTTTACAGCGGATGGAAAATTTTCTATCGATCCACTGATTGTGGATTAAGCGATTACAAGAACGAGATAACTTCAGAGTAGTTTCTTTGATCGTGGGAAAATTTGTTTTCCTTTAAATATATTACGAACTAGAATATAGAAGAATATACGTAGAATTTCCCTGGTAGTCCATTATCTTTTGTACTGTGTAAAATCTGACAAGACTCTAATGCATATGAAATTGGACAATTTATATGTAATTACAATTTAGATTTCAAAATTAAATTAAAAGTAAAACTTGTAAGAAAAACTATGCATTAATTTCAGACGTGTCACTGATTTAAAGCGAATAAAAAGTAAATATTTTAAGATAAATTATATATTAGTTTGATACGTCACTGAATCAAAATAAATTAAAAGTACAAATTATAAGATAAATACGTCACTGAATTAAAGTAAATTGAAAGTAAAAATTATAAGATAAATACGTCACTGAATCAAAATAAATTAAAAGTACAAATTATAAGATAAATACGTCACTAAATTAAAATAAATTAAAAGTACAAATTATAAGATAAATACGTCACTGAATTAAAGTAAATTGAAAGTAAAAATTATAAGATAAATACGTCACTGAATTAAAGTAAATTATAAAATAAATTATACAATATATTAATTAGGCACGTCACTACATTAAAGTAAATTAAAAGTAAACGTTTTAAGACGAATGATACATTAATTTGATACATCACCAGTCGAATAAAATGTAGCAATGATTAATGAACGAATACAATAGCGATAGTTTCTCACCCCTATCCTTGCGAGGAGCAGAAGGATGGCTTATCTTCGGTGTGTAAACGGGACGTAATGCGCCGGTCTCGGTTCGATTGTGAGAAGGTGCAGATACGCGTGCAGGTACGCTATGCACTCGCACAGCCACGTGGCTCATTCATACAGATCTTCGAACGAGAGGAGAACGCGTGCGCGCGCGCCTTCGAACGCGGGAGAGAGAACACGTGCGCACATACACCGACGTACTAACGCGACGCGCCATAATGTGTAACGACTCTGTAAATTCCCACCACCCTCTGTGTTCAACAACCCCCACCACGTGTATTTCCATCATCTCCACGGCGCGGCGTCCTTGCCACTCGAAAGTCTTTTATTTATTTGTGGAATGCATCCAGAGATTCAATTCTGTCCGCGACCGTGCACACACTACGTGTTTATCTTCCGTTTGTTTTCCTAGTTCACCTTGTATTTTCCACTTCTCCTGCTTTTTGGTAAACGTTGGTTTTTGCTAGTGTTATTGGTGTGCCGAGGGTTCTCCGTCGCTCGTACACGTGCGAATAAATTGATTTCAGGAAATGGCTAGTTGTTCTCTCCCTGTCACCTAGTTATTATTTCTCGAACTCAGCCATGCAAACCCTCTACCTCCCCAATATTTAGACTGTCAGCTTTTTGCTCCTCGTGACGACCCTTAATTATACCTACCCAAGTGAGCTCATTTTTTTCATTATTCCAAACATAGTAAATTGATTTATTTATTTATGAATTTATAAGCAGTTGTAATTTAACCCCTTAACCTACCACTGACCAGACCCGTGATAATCAGTTTTGGCCCGAATACAAGACCACGTGTCTGTCACGTAGTTGTAGGTTAAGAATTTTAAAATACTGTTACATTATCTTCAGCCAATTAAATGTACAGTATGGAATTAAATATTTAATTCAGCCCAGTTTGTCGCAGTTAGGAATTACAGTAGATTCATGAATATTTGTCTCGATTTCCAAATTCTTTTGACAATTTGAAATGAATTGTTCACTGCTAAGAGACGACATCATGATGAACTACCAAGGAGGACCTGTTAACGATCAATCACCCGCGTGTTACGGGTCGCTTGAAATATTACTGGACTCTCTAGACACGTCCGGGAACGCGTAATAATTCCCCACGCGACGGAACACATTAACGCTAAACGTACCGGGCTACAAAAGTTACAGGAACCTTCCCCTTCCACGACGCTGTTCTCCCACGCTTCCGACATGGCCCGGTCACGTGACTAATCCAGTACTGGCTTAAAAATGTTGTATAACGTGGGTTTAAAACCCACTTAGATAAACAAAATTTTTGCCCAACTCTGCTGGCACCGTGTCGGGAAAATTTATGTCGGTGATTTCCATGGAACCCCATTTTTCGCCTCGGCTCGTGCTCCCTCCCCTCACCTTGCAAATCTTATCTGTCTTATAAAAATGTCAAGATTTAATTTATTTATAGTTTCTGCTCTATCTTTGTGCTCTAATAAAGATATTTACTTCTATAATTTTGATAATTGTAAAATAAAAGATATGAAACCAGTCATTTGACCGGATGTGGTAGGTATAGTGTTAAAAAGGAATCGCCAAAGAAAATTGAAAACCGTAGAACGGAATTCGCTTAGAGTTTATTAAATTTGAATGAAATTGTAGATCGAGATACATACCTGTTATCGACTCGCGCAAGCGAACTGCGTATCTCGGCTCCGGGGTAACAGTTCAGCACAATTATTAACAGAAATTGTACCTGCAACTAATAATGACGCGTGTGTAACAATATTTTCAGTCGACCGCCGAGAACACCATCCGAAATATTATACAATGGCCGTACACATACGCAGACGGTAGCAACCCGATTAAACTTTAAAATGCAATTATCTCAAAATAACCGTGAGTTGGCAAGCCTGCGCTCACTAGGGCACCGACGGAAAACCCTTACAGTGTTTCCAGCGGATTAATACTTCAAACAGCTATATTATATACTAGATAGCGTACTACATTATAGGATAAAGGCGGCCCGTAATTCCGTATTCCGTTTGGAACTCGAGCAACAAAGTTTACCCCGTTGGCTCTCTTGTACAGCTTGCTCAAAAAGTTTCCGTTTACAAGACTTATTAGACTGTTGCACTCGAAAGATCGCACGACACTCTACTGAACACGAATTTTCCTCCATTGAAACCAGATGGACACCCCCCTCCCCAATCTTCCCCCTTCGATCGGGAAGTCTAGTAAAGAAACTGTGAAAATCAAAATTTAATTTGACTAGACAATGGATTTTTTGCATTTATGAGAAAAATGGATGGTATAATGTAGATAATATTTATACAGACTTTTTTTAACCTGTCTAAAATATTTTCAAAAGTGGTACGTCATTATTTGAAATAATTAGAGGTACGTTCAACGATTCCAATTATGTTTTAGCTGAATTGATTTTTAATTAAATCATTTATGATTTCGATGAAAGACTAGGTGCTTCATAAACATATGAACGAGCGAAGAAAATTAATTACGAAATGTGACAATTTTAACAAAACCAATTAAAGAATCATGGTAAATCGAGTCTAAATGTTTTCCTCTAATTCTAAGCAACATGGAAGCAGAGACAAGCGATGTCTCGTTCACCGGGAGAACTACAAGTAATAATTCAACGAGGGAACGACGAGACGAGGACATTGTTAATAATTTTCATTCACGGGAACACCAATCCAAGAGCTCAGTATCCGTGATATCCGCTCTAGTTCGCGCTCAACGACCAAAGTTTAACTTATCCAACGAACTTGAAAAGTTTACGAGAGAAAGAGAGAGAGAGAGGATCACGAAGAAATGGCTGCCGAGTTGAGTAGAAGTGGAAGGGGGTGAAATCGAGAGACGTTTTACTTAGCGGTGGGAATCGTCACGAAAGTCAGAAAGGACTCGATGGACTATTTTCGTCAGGTCAATCGCCGGCTAAATAATACAAGCTATACTTTCTGACCGTGTCGAGTATTTTCAAAGCATCCTTTGAACCCCAATTGAATCATCCCTTCCCTCGGAAACTCCTCATCTTTGCCGCCTCCGATCCCCTCCCCCAACCCCTTGTTCCCTTATTCAACAGGGTTGGAGTCTGTTTCTCGTGAAAAGAAAATTTATACCTCGTCCCGGAGCTGAGGAGGAAAATCAAAAAATGATTTTGCCGGCTTCTCACCTCGGGAAAACGAGATCGAGACGATCCGCGATTATTTTCCTCGCTTTCCTGAAAATCAACGAGGAAAAATTTAATTTCAGAATTATACATGTTCTCCAGTCTTAGAAGATTATTGTGAAATTGTTCGAGCTGTGATCGTATATAAATGTTTAAAGAATTTTTAATTTATGCAATTATATTTACCAGCATGAAGAAGTGTTCAAATGAAAAATGAAAATGAAGAGTCTGAAAATTTTCTATAGTATCGTAAGATGCTCCAAGAGATCCGTACACAATAATTTCTTTAATTGTTCCTGGGATTTCGGAATGAAATCATTTCGATAGAGAGATAAATCGAGTGGCGAAGAGAAAATCCGGTTCGGGCCACGAGCAACATCCTCGAGGCGCAATGCGCGCCGGCGACGTAATTAAAGTTCCTCTCCCATCGGCCGAATGTCCTTTAATATGTAAAACAAGTCAATTAGAATATCAAACGTGACCTCAAACGAGAGCACGCGCTGCTGTACTGAAATAGCACGCGGATACACACCACTTCAGCGTTCGTCCCTCTCGCCCGAGAGAGAGAAAGACTTGCCTACATCTTTCCTAATCACAGCTTCTTTCACGCATTTTCCGCATCATTCGAGAAACGAGCGATCGGTTAAACTACCGATCGATGCGACTCGACTTCCGCCATAAAAGTGTATTAACCCATTTACGTCAAAAGTTAATAATTTACGAGATATTTCAATCCTAATGAACCATCATTACTCCTTTGCTAAAAGGCTTCAAGATTTCGATTAATAACATCCCATAAAAAAATCGTAGATCAAGCTTCGAGGTCCCGTTACAAAGCGGAAGATCCGATCTTCGAATCTGTGAAAGATTCAACCGTGAGAAAATTTTTTTAATGTTTTCACAGATGTTTTCCAGGGACGATTTTAGAAAACGTTTTTTAGAAAACATATCTTTGATTATTTCAATCACTGTATCGTTTGAAAGCATCTTAGGAGGAAATGAATGACGGGTTATGAAAGTAGAGGCTTCTAGCTTTAAAATGAGTCTAGGTTCATTGTCGTACGATTCCTTTGTACGGAGTTATAACTGTGTATACTTGAAAGCACAGTATTGGATTGTAGAATAATGAGCGATCGGAGTATCAATTATTATGTTCACTGGAAATAGAGAATCTTATGGAAAATGGAGATTGCATTCGGTACAACGTTAAATAGAATATAAGCGAAGCTTCAACGAACGACGGATGAGAAATTGTTTCGACTAATGATCTTGTTTTCGTTTGTTTCAGGTACGACACACTTAAGTTTCCACGGCTCGCTCGCACAGCTGGCCGGTAAGTAGTAGCGATGGGATCGAGCATCTCGCAAGTAGATTTGAACAAGAACTGCATCAATAAAGTAATACTCTCTAGAGGATTTAAACGATGTTCAAATAGATTCATACATATTACCTGAGTACCTTAAAATATTGCTCTTTGAAATCACTGTTTCATCAAGTTAGAAATTCACCTGGCTCGCCTGCTGCTAGTATTATAACAGTAAAGCGTCGTCCAAAGATAATTAGTAGACTGCAGATCTTCATGCAAAATAAAAATTATTCCAAAATTATTCTTCATCAATTGCTGTTTTTAATAAATGTTTATAAATACAATTGTTTTTAATAAATGCATAAAATCCGCAGTCTAATAATTACGAATATATTCGTTGGGACCTTACTGCTTCTGAACAACAATCAAAAACTTACAAAATGAAACTTGCTGATTGAATAATAGATCTCGATCCTATCAGTAGTTTGTAGCTGTAGAGACCAAGGGGAGACCGTCTATATTTAAGAAACGTCGGGTTCGAAGTCATGTAAAACAGTCGAACGGGATCGTAGGTAGTCATCAGCGTCTACGCTGACTTATTCGGAACAACTCTGGTCGGTTTCGCTGCCAAATTGGCGAATCTTTGCTCGGGTTTATTGTGACAAACCGCGCCGCGACGGTTATTGAGAGCCAACGAAAACCGGATGTGGTGGTAGCATCGGGGGACAGTGATCGCCAAGCTTTAATCGCAGTTTATGCGTTCCGTCAACGGGAACGCAAACCCGTGGACCTAATATCCCCGATATGGAAACTAATTTGCGAACATGCTCCGCGACCATCGATTTTCGATCGAATTATCGAAACAAACTGCGCCCGCTGAATTATTAGAACCAGCCCGTTGACTTGGGAATTGAAAACACGACTGGATTATTAGAAATTGCCGCGGACTCCGTAGATTACACAGACTCGGTAAATTGTCAATTATTGGTTAATAAATTATTTAAATTGACTGTTTTTTCTATTTAATTAGACAGACGTGATATTATGAGACGAATAAAACTGACATAGTAAAGTTATTATAAAAATCATCGAATACGGAAAATTCAATTTGGTACTAGCAATAGTTTTTTTGCAATTATCTCGAAAACTAAGACCGGATAGTTGTAATAACAGAAGTTGTTCAGAATGTTGTCCTTGATAACACATGTCAAGGTCAAGGTTATCGGAGCTGCCTCGAATGATTTACTTGTCGAATTAATGAGAACAATAGATTGTTTAAGGATTAAAAAACATTATTAAAAAATTCTTCAAACTTCTGAACTAAAAATTGCCTTCTCGAACCAGTACATAAAACGAACAAACAGTGAATAAAAGAATAATGAATAATAAATAAATAGACCACGTACCCCATTGCTGAGTAGAACATGTAGAAATCACAGTGACAGTTTGTCAGAATTGAATTATCTAAGTAAGAAGTTTCCTCGACGAATAAAAAGAACAGACAGCCGGAAGACTGCATTGACAGCTCGTTAGAACTAGTTGTTGCACGCGATGGCAGAGTGGTAATTATCGTAAAATTAGGTGTCTATCTGTTCCTCTAATTTGTTGACACGTATACATCGTGGAACAAAGCGAGAGCCGGATTGTCTAGGAGGAGCGCGCCACGAACGAGCAGAACTGATCAGGGCAGGAATGGAGTCGGTTAAACGCGAAAATAAAGTGTGCTGGTACCAAGCCGAGCTTTATGCGAAGCACGTACACGCGAGCCGTAATTTGCATGCTTTTATGCGGTGCGAAGTTTACAACACGTGCCACCACCGGAAAAGTTCCCTGTTTTTCTTACGGATGCTCGTTCGTTCGCCGGCCTCCGAATGGATAAATTACGTTGTCGCTGAGCTGCCACGTGTTCTACCGCCATCCCCTCGGGAAAAAGTCATTCAGCCATGGCTCTGACAATATTTTCTTGTTTCCCGTCGACAACAAACATCTTGCCAGTCTCTGTTGATTAAATCCCGTTCACGCGGAACTGGGCCAACAAATAATTACATTCTTGATTTTGCACGGATCAAAAAGCCGTTTTCGAACATATTTCACTGACTCCTTCAGATTTCATATTGTTTTCTACAATCTAGTGATAATTTCTTTTGTATCGTTCGAAAGGACTGAGAATATGTATTAATTAATCGGAAATTGAATGAAGCACAAAACTGAAGAGATATTGCAAAAATATTGTAAGAAGATACTCAGTTTGCCTGAATAAATGAAATAAATTACCATAAAGAATTATTGCGGAAGTTGTCTTTTTAAACAGTTTATTCGCCGTTGCTTAGTGAATGTTCGAAAGACTATATTAAATCGTCGAGAGTATTTATTTGCGATGCACCAGGAGATATTATGTCAGGCTTTCTATTTGTTCGCGAGAACGATTCGACCGGAGCAGCATCGGTAATCGAAACATTGTTTGCGCTTCGCGCTTTGTGAATCAGCCTGTAGCGTTCTCGAATGAGATTCCTTAGCGTTTCTATTTATTCCCCCGAATTCCTAGCACACCGACAAATTCGAGCGCAGATGTTTGCGAATTTATTCGGGAACAAAAGCGGCGAAGCGTGAGCCTCGAGACTGAAGCCTCAACTATTAATATGCTTATTAGAAATGACAATATTTGCTTGGAAAAAGAACATTTCCACTAGTTTCCCTAGAACGTTTCCCCTAGAAAGCATCTATACGTACACCACTGTGCAAAAGAACGAACCACCCGGTCATATTTAATAGAAAATCGTAAAGAAAAAGAATTTCGCTGTTTAATTGAATAATTCTTGAATAGTTTAATTAAATACAATTTCTACATAAAAATATTGTTTGGCATTGTATCTTATAAATATGGTGCTTCTTTCTTTTGCACAGTAGTGTTTGTATATAATTTCAATAATTATGAAATTTGCCGTTTCAGCCTCGAGACTGTTAATGTTCTTATTATAGCTGATAATATTTGCTTCGAAAAAGAAATTTCTGTAATAATTATTATTATAGAAAGCATCTTTATATAATTTTTATAACTGTGAAATCTGCAATTTTATCGGTGGTTTAATTTATAAGAAAATATTGAGACAGTGTGAGACACCGGTTTCTTTGTAATTAAATTGTAGAAGCGTGCCGGATCTGAGAGATACTTTTTCAACGTCGATCAGAGTAGTTTATCGGTCACGTTCGCTCGTTCATAATTCGTGAGATCGCGTGGCAACGATCGGTTTGGCCAGGTTATCGAGAACACCGGGACTAATTACCCGTGTCCAGGGACTACAAAATTAATTGGAAAAGATACACCGGGATTATCGAGTGTGTCTTGGCCGGCGTGCCCAGGCTGACATTAATTACCACCATTGTGGCTAACAATCTTTCGTTAATCCCGCGTTAATTGGCAGTCGTCGTCGTTCGATGCCGAGGCAAGAGAACACTGCTCTCGCTGAAAGTTCCGAGTCAATTTGCGATTTAAGAGAAGTTAAGATCTTTCTCTCTCTTTCTCTTCCTCTTCCTCTGTTTCTCTTTTCGCCCGGTTGAACAAATAAAGTTAAGCAATTATAAACGTTTACGTTCTTGGAAATTAAACGCGCCGAGTTTATGGGGGATCGCAGCTAAAAGAGTCATCGCTGTACCAATTAGTAATCGACTATTCTTGGCCACTTTCTCCGCGTATTTATACCCCGTTATCGATCTCATTGACCAGCCTCCGCAACTTCTTCCGCGAGCAGACATTGAAAAATCGTTTTATTTTAAACAACGCTCGCTTTTTCCTTCGTACGTGCCCGGTGATCGATTGCGGACTTCACACATTTATAACGAAAGCGTGGAGGTTCATTCTGATATGGTAGTCATTCTAAAAATGTTTAAAAGAAGAAAAATATTTTTATCAGCTTCTATAAAGATCCACAGTACAGTGATCACTGATTGCGAGAAGTGTTGTTTAAAACAGCAAAAACATTAAAAGAATTTAGAAGTACTATTATATTATTTTCAACCTACGGAAGCTACCAAGAAAGAAAATAAACTTGTGATTCACTCCAGTGAAGAAACCCGGATCGATTCTAGGTGTTGGCTAAATTTATAATCGCGTGATTGGAGAATTTTACTCAGACAACTCACTTGTAGTTTATAAAGTGTTAATCGAATCGTGAACTAGAAAGAGCAAGGCCAGTTGATTCGCAGCAATTATTCCGCCAATCCGTCGCTTCTCCCGCTGATTAACTCTCTCTGGCTCGTAAGCCAGCTCCGGCCCCGCCCACCGACCGCCCCCTTTCGCTCCGAGAAGTAATAACTCATCGCGGAGATATGTACTCGCCGATTCGGATATTAATAATTCATAGAAACGAGAGACGGTCCACCATACAGAGAGAGGAGAAGGGAGGCGACCGATCGATCCTGATAGTTTTGATACATGCGACTCAAAATCAACGTAACGCGAACACAGGCAGTTGTCGAAATTGGGGGCGTGGCTAGAGAGAAACTGATCGTTCGAAAGGGGGTGGGGGCAGCAGTGAACCAGTGGAGGGGATCAGCACGAAGAAACACGCACCGGGCAAGGTGGAAAGAAGTTGCAGTAAAATAAATTATGCAAAATACTTTCCTTCGTTGGAATATGAAATCGCGTCCGTAGAGCACGTCGACGTCACACGAGGCGAAAGAACTCGGGTTTCCGGTGGCCGATGGGAAATCCCCTGAAAAAATCAACTGAATGTACCCGCCCTCGTGAGGATGTTACACGTTGAATAGAATTTTGTTTGCAAAATTACCATGTTTTATGTTAAAATTGTTCCGACTGCGTTATAAATCGTAAGATAATCAGCCTAACGTAAAGCATCTGTTTTAAGAAGAGTTATATTTTGTTAATTCCTATTTGTTGTTCGCAGAAAATCCTGCTACATCGAGTTGCGCGGGAGTTTCGATTAAGTAGAACATCAGATAAAATACCAACGGAAGACGTTAAGGAGCCTCGTTAATTGAACTCCGGAGGTCTTAACTTCCTCTCTGGTGTTATTCTTTGTCCCATCGGAACTTTTCGAGACACAACTTCTCCTCACCTTGTATCGATACTCCTGGGAATACCAAATAGACCAACTATTTCCGGTGTCTTCCCCCCTATCTCTCTTCTCGTGACTGTTCTAATATATTTCGAAATTGAAAACGAGGACGAGACGAACCTCGACAAATCACCGCGGACTATCGGAAAACGAAGAACTTCAGTTTCGAGAACCATTTTGGCAGCGTTCGAAGCCACGGCTCCCTTTGGCAGGAGCCTGTTCGAATAATTGCATCAATTAATCTTCGAGTGGCACCGGCCCAAACGTTTCGCTCCTGGGGAAACAACAAAAATCCCTGTCTCAGCGCAACTATGAAACAATGACCTAACAATGCACACAACCACCAATAATCTTTAGAACATTGTATAATTCTTTAGAAATTGCAGTCCTTCGAACGGCTTCCACATTTTTGGACATGAAAGTCGACAACAATGATATTGTTACAATGTATGTTTCCTCCCATTGAATTTAATTTTTCTTTTTCTTTTTATGCTTATTTGCCTGCTCCACAAAAAATTTTAAATTCTCATAATTAAATTAAGTTCTCATTTTTCATATCTGGTAAAGATGGTCCCCAAAGTGTTGTTGAAAAATAGCGAAATAAAAATGTAAAATCGAAGCCAGGCTCGTGTAACAGGGACCGATGAGGGAAGGACCAGTCACGGGGAATATAAACGGATTACATGCCTCGAATGCGTTTCTTTCGCCCCCTCTTCAACGTTGTCCTCTTCACCTGAAACAGAAATACACTCCTGAGGCCCTTCTCTACGAATACCTGCGGCCGCAAATTTCTCGGACGATAATTAATGCGGAACGAGGCGCGTTTCTCCTCGAGTGACTCACCTTTTTGACAGTCACTAAACGAACCCCTTCTCAGCTCCGGAAACCAGTGTTCGAACGGTGTCCATTTTGGCTTAATTGATCCGCTGCCAAAACATCTTCGCACCGGTTCCAACAGCTTCTTCTTTCGAGTGTACACTCTGCAACAATACCACAAGACAGTATAAACACCTGATGAAAATACGATTGTTTAAAATAAAAATGTTTCATAGTCAATTTTTTATGACAGAGATGTGTTGCACGTAATGAAATATTTTTTTATTTGAGTAAATTGAGTAAATCACTGCGTCATTATTTAATACATAGTCGGAGACTTGTTAAAAAAATGTGCTTAATTATTCTAATAATAATTATTCTACCATGGTTATCGTATTTATCATTTATAATTTTTATATAATAATAATTCTAATCAATGAGATTTACAACGTCATTTCATATCTTTATCGCCATCTTCAATTATTTATTACAGCTCCTTTTTACACCGAAACAAAACGTTGCACAGTTTCGTGAAAACAAAACTGGCGAAAAGCAAAGCAGACCTCCTAGATGCTGTAAACTCTGCCGATTAATCTATGGTATCCGTGAATAGATTCGACAAGGAAACGCAGAGCCACGTTTCGTCTTCATTTTTCAATTGACCGGTTGCCAGAACTGTTTCGGCTGCAGAGTATTTTAAACATAAACAAACTAGATACTTTCGTAGAGAAATATTAAATCCTTCTTGAAATTCGAGAACAGAAGAACACCGCGTGTTTAATTTATTCCCGAGCCGACGACGACGTCGTCGCACCGAATTGGCAAAAACAAATTTCCCTTTGACTCACTTCTCCGGCGAAACAGTCGACGAAAACCCGAATAAACAGCCATCGCGTCTAATTATACCTCGCGAAAGGAGAATGATCTAGACATGAGAGACGCTATAACCGTACTGGCATTTTTCCTTCGACTGTCATTTATTCAGCTGCGATTTTGTTTTCACAATACTATTGACACTAGATTATTTTACAGGAATTTTTCTATAAAATATATTTTTTTTTGTATCAAATAATTTAATCTAGAAGATGAATTTTTAAAGATATCACAATGAGCAGTTTGCCCCAAGAAATGTACATTTAAACAAATATATATTTTTTAAATATACATTTAAATATATATTTTCATATAAAAAAATTATATATTGATTTAAAAAAAAAATTATGTATATAATATAATTACTAGATTTCTCTGCAAAATTGAGACAAACAGATCTGTCGCCACCAAAGTAAATTTTGTCTCACAGTGTTGATTAGCGCATTCGCGCAGAAACAAATGCGCGCTCTTCGATCTGGCCGCGCGCGCGGTTTATTCCTGTCTCGCGCAGAATATGAATAAACGTCCGAACTCGCGCTATGATCACCGTCAGCGAATTGCATAAGCATCGCGCACGCAATTATTAGCATAATATTACCTATCATTACGGTCCATATAATTTCATAACCGGTCGAACGTAATTAATTCGAATTGTTAATAGGCTTCGACGTTTCGGCAAGCCTCGCTCCCTGTCAGATCGCTGGACCCGATATTATTCATCGACACGGGATTCCCTCGTTCCATTACTGATTTACAGATTTCGATGATCAGACCTGGATCATTGTGCTGCGGAAAAATTTGCAATAAAAAATCAGAAGAAACAGGGGTTGATATTGATCATTCAACGATAACCTCTACCTATTCGTTCCTTGCATATTTTTAGCAATCTGCGTCTATTTCATTTTGCAGTATATTATTAATTGATAATAATTGCAGTGATTTTTGCTCGGCTCCGAAACTAATTTTCATTATTTGTGATAAACATTCTGGTATGAATAGTAATTAACCCGGTTCCGCGGCTTTCCGCTTCGGCCTCCGACATAGTTGTTCGCGGGTTAAATAATTATTATTATTATTCGAGATTATTACAGCGCACGACCTCGACGCGGCCGGGAGCACCAGCCCACTTCGTTGCTAACTAATGCAGCTGTTTAATTATGAATTCCAATATAACTTAATAACTGTTTCATTAAATAACTACTGAATATGCTACTTACTAGTAACTATCGAAATTAATATATTATTCATGGATTGTGTTCGATCGATATACAGGCCCGGGGAAAATACGAAACGGAGAGACTGAAGCGTTAAATTTTATTCGAATCGTTCTACTAAAATAGAAGCGTTAGTATGTATTTATTTCAAGCTTTATCACAAGCTTGTTCTAGGCATTTATTATTTTTTCTGTAACGCACGGACGTCGTCTGTAAAATATTTTTCATACCATTTGCTCTTTCAATTTGCCATAAAAAAGTTCTTTCGATGTTATTAAACGTCGTAGAAAATTTTAGATACTGATTAAGCGTTGAAAGGGTATCGTAAAAGCTTTCCACTAAAATAACAGCTTTTTTATGCGTTTGTCACAAGTTTTATTATGAGCTAGTTCTACGCATTTATTATTTTACTCGCATGGCGGACATCGGCAGTAAAATATTTTCATCAAGAAAATTCTTCGTGCAAATCCGCGTATTCTCTCCCCTAATTTTCATAAAATATTAGACGACGCACGAGTGCTTGTAATTATAATACAGAAATCTAGCTGGATAACTGTGTCAACGGTGGTTCGAGCGAGCGTGGTCCCAGCGTTCCGCAATTAAATTTACATTCTGCGCCGTCGGAATCTATTGAATTTCGATAGATCCACTCGCTGTTATTCTATCAAGGGGGGTTCGGCCATCTTGGAAATTTCCTCGTTATTACCTCGTCCGAAATAAATCGCGTTCCGCCGTCGTCCCCCATCCCCTTCTCCGTTTCATTTTCCGAAAAGCACACGATCGCAAAATTCGTCGTTTACACGGTTCTTCTCTATTTTGTTTGTCCGCGAGACGCGTTTACAAGTTTATCAAAAATATCGCCGGCTGTACCGTTGATATTGGCTCAGGGGTCAATATTGCAACTCATAATTTCAATCTTATCGGTTTCCGATACGGCGCTGTAGGAACGCTGAAAAGTGCATTGTAGCAAAATTACTGTAGCAATAATGGGCCGTGGTGTGCGCATGGTCACTTCGTTCCTGCAGAACGCACACGGACTGAAGCGTATACACAGATAAAAGCACACGGACACAAGTGCACATTGTCCTCATAAAGTGAAATAATATACGGAACGTAAGCTGGGATTACATTTGCATCTGTCATTCGAATTTCTCTGCCGCCCTCGTCTCTCTGTCCCCCCCTATCTCTCTTTCTCTCTCGAGCCTCCTCATATATGCATGTAGATGATGTTGTCACGATTCGTCGGAAATTCGCCGTCAATCTGATTACAAATTTCAAACCAGTATTGAATTCCGTTCGATCCCGGTGTCATATTTGTGTGACAGTGCAGTAGCAAGCTTTGGCCATCGAGTCTATGCGCATACACGCCCCCTAACCCCTACTCCAACCCCTTCAACCCCCTATCCCACCCTTGTATGCAAGCCGATTCTGCGAACGGAGTCGAGTTATAGTTCATTTCTGAATCGCACGAAAGCTATGCACACTACTAGCTATTTTAATATCCGTCGAGCAACGCGGGATATTATTATCAAATGGTTATCGCCGAATAATTATGCGTTTCGTTTATCGCGTTGCGCAGCTGGTTTCGTTTTGTACGCACGCTCGCTGACTATAACAGGCTTTTTTCATGGCTGGGCTTTGCGGAAAAGAACCTCGTTAATTTCGATCGAAATAACAATTTCCGACGTTACGTTCACGATGGAATTACCGAGTAATAAATGCAGATGTATGGTTTATTTGTCATAGTTGGAGCAGGTGAAACAGAAGAAACATCAAATGAATTTTTAATAGCATCGGAACATTCTTGTTCAAATTATTAAGGAAGGAAATCAATTTTTAAGTAACTCCCTTTTCTTTTGATTGATGGCGACCAAGTAATAAATGCAGATATAGTATATATATACATTTCTTAGTAAACTGCTAACTGTATATGTATATTTAAAATTATACAGGTGAAACACGATGTAGAAGAAACATCAAATGAATTTTTAATAGCATCGAAACATTATATACAATCTGTTAAAAATGTTAAGGGAAGAAATCCATTTTTAAGTAACTCCCTTTTCTTTTGATTGATGCCGACCAAATAATAAATGCAGATATAGCATATATATCTTAGTAAACTGCTAACTGTATATGTATATTTAAAATGTACAGGTGAAACACGATGTATAAGAAACATGAAATAAATTTTTAATAGCATCGAAACATTATATACAACCTGTTAAAATTATTAAGAAAAGAAATCAATTTTAAAGTAACTCTCTTTTCTTGCAATCGATGCAGACAATTGTTATTTCGTTCTATTCAGACTTCATTGAATCGGAATTCGTATACCTACACGAGCATTTATAACAAGACTGAACTGATTAAATGTAAAATAGTAGTAGTAGTAAATTTAATTAATATTAAAAATAATTATTGTATCACTTTCAATCTAATCAAATTACTGACGAATAATAATTCCGTCTATCTGTAACATTTAAATTTCCCTCGACAGAGTTCTAAAATGAAAGCGCCATTTGAAATAAAGTTTCCCTGCTATCTGCTAATGTTTTAACGATTGCAGCGCCGTTTGTTATCTTCGGCGAGAGTCCTAATGTTCACGGGACTAGTTTCACGAAGATTGTGTCAGTGTGCTCTAGTGACGGTGACGCAAATCGCGGTGAATTTTGTACAGGAATTTTCCCTATTTATATGCCCGGCACTCTGCAGATTAGTGTTAAAGTCGAGGCTCCGGTTGGCGGCCATTAAGCCTGACCTGAATACAACGGAGAGCGAGAACGTCACTGTGTGAAATAAAAATGGATGTAGATGTTTTTGCGGCGCACCGGGGGATAACTTTGTTGTGTAGAGAATTATATGGGAGCTAACCGTCTTGGTTAATAAAATATTAAACGTCCGACTACCGAAGGTAATTCTTCCCTTTCAAATGGGACTGTATATTGTTAGATCATGTAGCTGACGTCGAGACAAATTCAATAGCGCTACTGCTTTCAAAGTTCTTGCGTACGATCCACATACTGGGTGCTCCATTATTCACCGATAAATCTTCGGGAAGGTTCACGAATTGAAAGTCGAAATGCACTCACTCTCAATTTACGAATACTGTTAACGCTATAGCTATTAAATAATAAATACGATTGATGTATGTCTCGTTCATTTATAAGAAAAATGTTTAAAAAATCCGTAAATTATTAAATAACAATTTTTGTTTTGCATGACAGTTCACAGTCTGGTAATAATGGACTGCATTCGATCATAGAATTTTTATTGTAATATGTACTTCAATAAAAAAACCGTTCGATCAATTTGTTTCCATTTCGTCGATTGATACAAAAAATCTATGTTTTGCATTCGCGGTTTGGTCACAGTGATTTGTAGAGATTTCTCTGTCCTTCGAGAATTTCATTTCGAAGATTCATCCGCCAGCCGCGCGTTGCAATAAGTGGAAACCGACCCTAATGACGCGCTTTGCTCGGTCTATTCGATGCACGCGCTCCCAACGAATTTTCGACTTATTTCTCCATGAGGAATCGCCCCTTCGCACTACCGGTAACAAACTACCCCTCGTACAGGGTGTCCAATCATTTTAGACCTGGGCGTGTTGCACATCATTCTCCTGAATCATCGTTTCTCAATGAAACCGTGAATTACAATCGACGATTTCGATCTTGAAATTACTCGCTGAAGTCGCTGCGAGAATCGGACTCGAAGAAAGAAATCAAAGAAAGATCAGAAAATTGTTTCGAACGCGTCGTCCTCTATAAAAGAAACTAAATTACCAACGAATTAAAATGAAGGAACTGGTTGTATTAAATGAACACTAATTATAAATGACGAATACAATGTTGCGTAAAGTGTTGTGGATTTTTGCAACTGGTTAAAATTGTACATCGAGCTAAATTTTGTTTAAATGTGCGTGATTTCTGTATTATACTATTTTATTCTATGTACAATTATTTTATTAGGTTTGAACGAAAGTTCGAGGCGTTTTTCAATCAAAATGTAAAGAAAGATCACTGCGTAACACGATAAAAATGACAAAAAGTAATAAAAGGGAATAGAAAAAATGTTATTGAACAAATCCATGGAAAAATATCCTAATTTTATCTTCGAGTTTTAATTTAAAAGCGCTACGAACTTCCGTTCCAACCCAGTAAATTACCTATAATTATTAATACAGAGGAAATTGTGTGGCCGTGATTTTGGTCTTGACAAATCAGAGTAAATAGTCAGATGCTAAATTCTACGAACACCCGGTGTGCTCGTTCATGTGTGCACACGAGACTGAATTCTCGGCACGTGCACTTGTGAACAGTGCGTCGTATAAACACGACCGCGTGTAAAGGGGAAGAGAGAGGACGGAGATAGAAAGAGAGAGAGAGAGAGAGCGAGAGTATATGTGTTTGTGTATTTATGGTAGATGTATAGATGTGTGCAGCCGTTTGCGCTTGGAACACGCGTAAACGCGTGCGGATAGAGTCGCAGCGTGCATGTGAACGTGGCCGCATACGGTGCACATTACGAGCAGTATGCATGGAGTGCGGAGATCGTTCTCCTCGCGTTGCCATTCCCCACCCTTTGGCGTAACCTCTTCCACTGGTTGCCCCCGCCTTATTTATCACAGTAATTCTCAATAAACTACTCGCTTCCCTTGTCTCTTGCTTACTCATGGAGTAATAAACTGAATTTACTCCAATCTACGACCTCCTTCGTCGACCGGGCTCATTTTACACGTTGCCCCGCATTCGATATACATTTCTCTTATTCGATACCCCCTATATATAGATAGATTAATTCATCCCTATAATTGCCAACCATCTTCTTGTTCCACTTCCTTTCGAGACACGATTTTTCAGATTTTATTCAATCACCTATGTTTTCGACTATTTCAGTCTGTCGTGTCTTATTCTTGATTTCCTCCCGAGATAAGTTTTTCAGATTTTGTTCAATTCACCTTTGTTGGACGATTTTATTAATATTTTTGTGACATTTTTATTCGGAAATTAATTTCTTCTCTGGCGCTCTTTAGAAAAATAGACTAGAACTTATAAATTGTTTAATTCATTGTTTACTTCCCTAAAATTTCGAACAATTTTATTCTTAATAGTGTGATTCAATCACCCATGTCTTGATTTCCTCTGAATATAAGATTTTAAGATTTTGTTCAATTCACCTTTTGTGTACGATTTTATTAACATTTTTATTCGGAAATTAATTTCTTCTCTGGCGCTCTTTAGAAAAATAGATTAGAACTTATAAATTGTTTAATTCATTGTTTTGTTCCCCAAAATTTTGGACAATTTTACTCACAGTGGTGTGCTACTTTTTATTTTCTTTGGAGGCAAGATTTCTGAGATTTTGTCTGTCATTATCATTTTTCTGGATCTTCCTGTCTAATTTATTCTGTGCTATTCATGAAACCGATTGTTTCGTGTAAACTTTATCATGTAATGAATTTTATTTGTTCTTTCGATAAAAGCAATATTTCCGCGTAACGATTTTTGCAACAGTGGTTCCATAGTTCGATCGAGCTTCGCTTCGGTGTATTACGGTGATTACGGGCAACAGTAGCATTATTCTCGGAGGGGACGAAGATCTCGTTCGTCCGTGGTTATGAATGGAACGAGACGGTCTGAGAAAAGCGGATCGGACAGAAATTCGAACGGCGCGCGCCGGAAGAAGGTTAAGTAGACCGGACTACCGAAAACCCACCCCCGCGCGCGCGGCTTTTAACGCGGGGGTGTCGGCGTTCGATCGACCTCGGCAAGAAAGTTTTCGCTCGCCGATATGGTTTTCATAGGTTGGTCCTTGACGCCACGAACAAACTTTCTACTCGGTGGCAACTTCCTCGTCGAGATTGTATCTCTCTTCCCCGCTCTCGCCTCTCGTTTGCAGATTCCGAGAGGTGATCCGAGTACTGGCCGCATGCAAATTTGTTTATCCCGCCGTTATGATGAACAGTCTCCGACCGAAATTCAATATTTGCCCCGGCTAACTGGGTTTCCTTGCAATCGACGACCCAATTCTTTTTATTTCCGTTTGGCACGCTTCAGAATCCGAGTGGTTGACGAATCGGTCATTTCCGGACGCTCTTTCTTCACCGACACCCTTTGGTCAGCTCTCAGAGTCAAAATAGATCTGCAGTATGAGGATGGAGAATAAACCAAAAAATTTCTGAAAGATAATGTTTAGTCGCTCTATAAACATTTACCGTTGCATTCCAAAACAGCATTTTTTCCGTTGACACGCAAGAAAATTATTTCGCAACGAAAGCTGTAGCTCTGGTTAATGCGATGTCCAACAGAATTGTTGCAGAACTAATGAGGGTGAAAACTAATGAGGATTTATGCAGAATTAAAACTTTTACCTGAATTACAACAAACTGAAGTGAAATCAAAATGAATGTTTCTCGTATTATTTTTAGTGGATTAAAAATAATATAATTGTATGTTTACATTCTCCGAATGTTGTCACTGTATTAAATTATATCTACACATTTTTGTCACAGATGCATGAGTAATCCGATCCACCATTAATTTTTCTTGGATAGAATTTCTCTATCCAACGCCGCTGCACGTTATAAATCTCCTGTGCTACAACAACAATGCAGAATCGATGCGATATTATTACTAGACCGCGGTTGTTTACGCGGAATCACGTATTTATAGATTAATTCGCCGATCGCCGGAGCACGGCACTGGATCGTATTCCGCGGCATTAAAAGCCCGGCTGCATTAAACAGAATGTAAATATTATTCTGTATTAATGGATTAATTATATCGCATCTTGCGCTCTCGTCACAACTACACACATATAAACGTGTAAAATCTGTTATGGTCGGGCCCCGCGCCATTATGTTAAAATGTGTAGCTATTAGACTGGTGGATGCACCGGTCATTACTATTAAATTAGCGTGGATTATTCGACAGTTTGCCGTGTTATTCGATCGTACGCCTGTGCTGAATTATAAATTGTTACGAACACGATGATACAACATCTCTCTTCCCCTCTCTCCCTCTGTCGGACCGGTAGTATACTAGGGGCCTTGTCCCCCTCCCTCAAGAAGAATTATGTATCCTAATATTTATAATTTATTAAAAATATTACCTATTAATATTTCAGTGACTTAATAATTCATGAATTAATAATTCAGTGGCGATGTGCATCAGTGAAAAATCATTTTGTACATTTTTTAAAAATATTTAAGATCCACAATGACACAAGCACAGAACTCAATGGGTTGGCTTTGTTATAGATGCACAGCGGCATTGGTATAAATATAATTGAAGTAATTAAAAAGATCTCTGTAAAATGAAAAGGAAACTAGATTTTATTCTGAAATAAATTTCTGTAATCATTTAAATTTGGGATGAAAAAATTGAAAGGAGGTCAGTTTTTGTGTTTTATGTAAAGGAAAAATATTAGAAAGAATTAAAACAACATTTTCAGAAAAATAAACATAAATAAACAGAGTCAGGAAACACATTCTTAATAAACCGTATAACAGATTCTTTTTAACTGTATCAGATATGGTACAGCAAAGGATTAGTGGATTTTATTCAATGTGTATCAGTATTAATGAAGTACATATGTACCTTGGCAACTCTTGCACCAAGCCACAAAATTTTATCTCTCCAACTCGGCCCACCCAAGATTAGATCCTGAATGCGCCACTGATACTCGCAACAGCTAATACCGTCGAATATTAATACATTTAATTACAGTGCAGTAGGAGTCTCTGCGCGAACGGAAGTGCGCAGGAAAAAAGACCGGCCATTGAATCGGCGCTATAATTAGAAATAAACTCGACGGGCGTGTATCTACGTGTGTCGTCTTCGCCGAGGAAATAATGAATCATTCTGATTTTGTGTTTCATTCCGATGTGTCTACCTCCGCGGAGAGAATGAGACACACGAAGAGAGAGAGAGAGAGAGAGATTCTTCCAACGACGGTTACGAGCACCGACATTTTCGCAGAAATTAAATAGAGGGACGGATGGAAAATTATTCCGAGTGATGCTGTAAGTGCATCGAACCATAAACCTCGAGCACTCGTGATCCTCTTAACAGCACCGCGTCTCCTGATTATCGGCTCCCATTCAATGCACAATGCACGGGGTCCGATTCACGAATACCCCAGTCATTTAACTTATTGATCATTCTCTGGCCTACTTTGCCGCGTCGACGCCACGCCGCTTGTTTTTTTAAACTTGTGGAAATCGTTGCGAGAGAATTATTATGCAATTCCGCGCTCGCTCAAGGTCTCGCGGAATCGCTCATGCTCGTTCGATGCGAGCCTGACCCTCGGAAATTATGGCTCGAGAGATTCCTGCCCGATGATGCTTTGGCGAATTAAATCCTTGCACAATTCGAGTCCTTTCTTTCTTCATCGATATAACGATTGAACTAATTTTTTTTATTATTCATGCAACGTTGATAGAGTTTGATGAAAGGGTGTTCCAAAAATGTTGTATTTTTAAGAATTATTTTAAAAATTAAGAACATTTGATATAGTTTTTTCTTTTGTGAAAATCTTCTCCACAGCTTCGTTAAGGAATATATTAACGAAAAACGCAGACCAATTGCAACACACCTACGGTGGACATATTCCGGCTCGGCCAATGCCAACGCTACGTTCAGTGCCATCTGTCGCCGAGTTGCCGTAAGCTCGCTATAGTCGCGCTCTGATTGGTCCGTGTATTTCGTTAATAACTCCTGAACGAAACTATATTTTCGCGAAGCAATAAGTTTCTTTTTCAAGGATGTGCAATATATTATTTTTTAATATAATTTTAAATTGATCTTTTCGGTGCAAAGATTCCATCCTATGTTAAAAAACTAAGCAATTTTGCAAATAACTATAACTTGTGAATTTCCAAAATATGAATTTAAGTTATATTATTTTTTTCTTTGCAATTTCGACCAATGTTGATTTTTTATTAATTTCTCAAGCTATTTATTACCAGGAACGTAACGCTCTTAACAGAAAATAGTGAGCTCGCAGTTTCCATGGTGCAAGCGAAGGAAATGTAGAATATAGTGGCAAGCAGAGAGAAAAGGGAAAAGAAAAACATAAATTAATTAGTAAGTAAACGAGGTAAATGTAACTCCGCGGAATAAATGCGCCGCGAGCTGCGCCGGGCCGAGCGAGCGCACTTTTATTAAACCCGACCTACATATTTTAAATATAATTAACTCGGATTAAAAAATAATTCGCTCGGATATTGGAGTGAATTGCCCGATAAAATATCTGCGGCTGAGCCGAATGCTGTGTTATTTCATCGCGAGTGCATCGATATGTTTTTTGTAAGGGTCTCGATACTTTCGTTTGCAATGTTTAACAAAATTTATAATAATAATTAGTGGAAAGGTGGGATTTCCATGGTAATTTTCTATGTCAAAATATGCATAATTTATGTAAAATCGATGCGAAATTTATGCACGATGCTTGCGGAAGATATGCAAAGTTTATTTAAAATAGTACAACATAATTTAAGGCTGCATTGCAATATAATGCGATATAAGAATAGTGTTCCGACATTTTTCAATTCCGACTACGGCCCGTATACTCCGAGAATATTCGCGAGTTTAGTATGAGGATGTACTTACAGTGCAGGGCTTTAAAATGCAGCTTTAAAAAAAGAAATAAAATAAGAGGTATAAAATATAAAAATTATATATTCTCGTGCAACTCTCTTCTCTCCACTCCTGCAGATAGCAATAAAGTTTGTTATACTTATCAGATCGTAATAAAAAATGATTTTAAAAATATATAAGATAAAAATTTAATAATATTTAACGAATATTTGCGGAGTCGACTGCAAAGTATTAAATAACTATTGATATTCTCCGACTTCTCCAATTATAACAATTAAAGAAAACAGCATACAGCTGGAAAGACTGTGAATAATTTTCAAGCATGAACCTTCACAACCTTATTCTTTGTTATTGCAGAAAGCAAGAGGTTAAACGACAGGAAGGCAACGGAATAGAATAAAGTCTACAGCGAGAACAATGTACCGCGAGAAAGGGGATGGAAAGGGCGGGATGAAAGAGGAGGAGAGGGAGGAGAGAGAGAGAGGAATGAAATTGTAATTAGAAACAAGACGCGCGTTCAATATGCCGGGTACAAGTGGAACGAACCGAGCGGAATAGGCTTGTTGGGACATGGTAATGGGATATTCGATGGGGCGCACACAACGAGACGTGTAAATAGTTATTTTCCACGATAACTCGATTACGTAATTCAGCCGGATAATACGGTTCGTCCGGGTTTGAAATCCGATTTCTGAACTTCTGACGACAACGATCATGTCTGCGTCATTTCGTAAACTGCGATACAAACTGCGCGGACTTCTAATCAACTTACATGTTCATCCTGCTTTCCAATGTTATTAATCTACCTCATAAATTATTTTCCTGTGATTCGAACCTCTTTGTCGCTCCTCATTTCCCACGAGAAACGCAAACGTTACGTCAGCTGTGCAAATTAACAGCTTTGTGAATTGTTATGAATTATTAAAATCGTTTGCATCGAATAAACTACCATTTGAATCGTTTACGTTGAATAAACTACCGAAGCTCAAAATAATATAAATAACAATTGATCGAACCAGTGCGCCGAGAGCATTAATGTATTTGTTATTAATAAATCTACAATCGATATAAGGAAATATTTAGGAAGCTCAAAATGTTGAGGAAACAATAACATCGTAATTGATGTTGCACGTTTTAAATCAAACTTTACGAATTATGGAAAGAAAAGGTGGTGTTTGCAACTGTTTTGCAAACATTTCAAAAACGTATTTTCAACACTGATTCGATGTTGAAAGGCAAGAGGTTGGTCCGTGTTAATGTCTCGACTGTCTCGCTCCTATCTTGAATAATTCGCGCACGGTTTTTAATTATCGTTCCGTGTGATATTCGCATTTCGCGAGGTGAACCGGTCGCTAGAGAGGATAACGATAATCCTGGCCGGGCCGTCTCGTATTATCACAAAGCGAGAGCAGGGGGAAACGAAAGCGTGGAAGGCCCTTTAAATTTTCATTATCGGTATCCGATAGCCGGAGAGTGTACTGTGACACACGACTATCGAGATAGTTAGCCAAGCACGAACCTCTTTCTTCGAATGAGCGATTAATTGAAGACTGCACGAAAATGGAACCGCGTGCGCGCGCCCCCGTGTCGGCTAAATAAAATTCCTGTCCGAAATTTCTTTGCGCCTTATCTGCCGGTGATTGCTTAATAGTCTTGTCAAAATCGAGTGACAAGACTTTTTATAATGGATTTGGGACGAAATATTTTCTGATTGACTGAATATTTAATTTACATATTTTATGCACAACATTGTTTTTTTTATTGAAATGTTCCAATTAAAGAATTTGTCAAGAAAGTATATCAAATAATTTATTTTCTTGATAATTTATTCACTGAAGTTTTAGTTTAATAATTATTAGCAGATTGTGTAACCCTTATTTGAGTGTCGGTGTTACTTCTCGAAAAATTAATTTTTGTGTTTTATAGTGCAATTACAGTGGGAATTTTGGTGTTCAGTAGGGTTGCACGAGTCCCATCCGTATCTGGGGATATTTCGTCGGGGCTCAGAGAGTTTCGCAGCTTAAAATTTCAGGCCGGCCAACCGTTCCACAACGGGTCCGCCGAACTTCGGAACTTTTAAAGATAGTTCCCTCGTAATGTGGTTCCCGGGACATCAAAACTTCGCAAAGTGTGAAATATTTTCGACGCGTGACACGCTAAACGGATGTCGCTGGTTTCCCTTGGCGGATTTCAATTTGAATCTGCTCGTCGCAAAATACGTTTTCCCCTTTCTACTCCCAAAAAGCTTTATTCAATTACAACTTGTCCTCGTAGAATTCTACGCACTTCGAAAAAATTATTTATCAAACGACATCACCGCGTTTGCTGCTTTTTTCTAGCAATAATTTCACCGTGGGGCTCGTCGGGAATTATTGATAAACTATATTTGTCACTCGGTACTGTCTAAAACAAATAATTCGTGTTTTATCGACGATCTCCAACTTAAACAGAGATAAAAAATGTTTGTTTTATGCGACTGTGACCAATCAAACGCAATTTATGCAAATACATATTTTTAGCCGGTGATACCGATAACCGTGTTTTCCCAAGTATTGAGTTTCATGTGGAACAAAAATCTATGTGCTCGACTTATTATTAAATATCGTAGCCGCGATTTCACTCGTGTCATCGAGTTGACGTCATTAATTATATTTTTTAAATATTAGCTTCCCTCCCGTTCGACTTTCGTATCGGTTTGACACGTTTTCCAGAGGATTTTATTTTAGACTAACCCCCCATTCGATAACTGTGTTGACGAGGTAATTTTCGTTAAAATTTTTTAACGTTGATGTGAAATCCTAATATGCAACAACCTAATACATTTTTCAGTATTTTCAAAATAAGCTCAGAAATTCTAGGGTAAAAACTACTATTTTTTCGGGGATTCCCTAAAATCGAACTAAATTAAAAAAAGTTTGATTCATTGTTTTAATTACTAGCGTTTCTCAGTACTTTCAAAATAGAAATTCTAGAGTAAAAATTTTGCCTCTAGCTTGTGATTTAGCGGGGCTGATTTTCGACGGATGCCCGAAAGCAAGCTAAACGATGGCTTTCAAGACACCATAATTTATCGTTATTGAAAACGTTCATTCAGTGTTTCAATTACTAGAATTTTTCTACTAGAGTCTTGTCTAGACTACTAAGTTCTCTTTGTATAACGTCTGTAAGTTGTATTTCGCTCAGAAATTGTACTTAATAAATATACACATATTAAGTATCCGGAATACAACAGATCCCGTGAAAGCGAACTAAACGGTGGCTTTCGGAGACACCGTTTATCATCGTGGAAACCGATCGTTCGGCGATCCAGTTAGTAGTATCGAATGAATAATGCGTTAATGTGGCATTGGGCTGGAGTCAGTCTGCTAGAAAAGCCGATATATATCAATACGTCGACGCAATTCGCGATAGCGCGGTAATCGACATTTCTATCCGATGGAAAATGGCACAGTGGCGTGGGGCTTCGGCGTGCATTATAAACCAGCTTCGAGCTCGCTCGATAAAAGAGACGCGCGTCGTCGACAGTCGATAAAGAAGATCCTTCCTCTCTCTCTCTCTCTCTCTCTCGCTCTCTCTCTCATCTACTCGACCATATTTTTATTGACGAGCTGTTCCGCGGATAACGACGGACTTAAGGATTCATTCCACTGAATTTTAACGACTCTTAAAAGCGAATAAACTGGCTCCCCCTCCGTTACAGTTGGCAATACTTTGCTGTGTGTTGTGCTCGCCAAGTATTCCGAAGGGATTTTTCCTAGGACGTTGAATGGAAGATTTAGTAACTAAAAGTTCCGAAGCGGCGGCGGCGCAAATAAAAAAGTTCTAGATACGTCGGGATAAATATGCTGCCCAGTCAGAGATGAAGTATTTTATCGCGTTATGGATTTATATCGAATTCAACTTTTGTCAGTTACTCTGCTAGATCTCTTTCGGACTTCAGGGTTGGTAGGACGAAATTCAACGTGGCTGACAAAGCGTGTTAATTCGAATCAATTAAATGTTTTTTTTTTAATAATGAAAACCAGCTGAAAATGACGTGAACCATTCTCCCATTAGAAAATACTGAAAACTGAAAGACCTCCTTGCGGTTTGTTTTATTAAATATTAAAGAGCAAAATAAGTTCCTAATTGCGTTAAAAAATTTAACAAACCTGATGTAGACCCTTCGCCCAGACACCCATTCAATTATGCTTTGATTGTGGGATTTTTTAAGGGTTGCATACGCGGTTCTCGTTTTCATTGGGACAGCTGTGAGTATTAATCTGCAGATGCATTTGTTCGGGGAGGCTCTCGAATGATCTAGTGGAGGGTGAGTTTGTGGACCGGATTCATTGCAGGCATTAAATCGATGATCGAAGGAACCGGGTCAACGAAGTGCAGTTCCTAATAGGCAATTTGTTTCTTGCAAACGAATTTCGTTGGTCGAATCAGAAAGAGAGAGCCGGGCAACAATGAATCGAATAAAAATTACGGGGCGGTCCCGCGCTCGGTCGCACAAAGGGAAATATTCAGCGATCGCCAGACGTATTCAGCGGCTCGTTGTTGAAATGTAGCAATAACCGAGAGTGGTGGATTTTCATTTGCCCGGGTACCGTTACTCCTCCCTCTCACTCTCTCTCTCTTTCTCTCTCGTTCCATTCCTATACGAACGGCGCGAATCATTTTGAATAGGAAATGAGCAAAGCGAGAGAGGCTTTCCTCTCCGTGCGCGCGCGTTTATCGTGTTTTATATGCCTTTTAGATTGTTGCTCGAACGCATTTGCAAAATGAATAACATTTTCAAAGTAAACGTTGTCCGGAATGCACACGCCCTGCCGCGCTTTCATATTAAATTCCCCGTGTTTGAAACGTGCGCGTGTTCGCGCACGCGACCTGATAAATCGGCGTAGATTTCATAAACATCGGATAGAATTTTATTATCCTCTCGGGAGAAGAGCTTTTCTCTCGACGCTCGAGAAACCAGGTCGGCCGTGAGACGAAAAGGAATCCGCGGGGTTTCGTAATCGCTGCCGGATCTAATAAGGCAGATCTCCTTGCTTTATTAACGCGACGGACTGTTTCACTCTGTTAATTAATCACGCGCCGATACGCGATTTTCGATCGTACGTATCGATCGTTGCGCATGTTTTACATCGGCATCCACAACTATTGGATTCAACATTGATGAAAGCGTCATAGAATAAAATCGTTTTGTCGACTGAAATGTTTCAAGTGTATACACCAAACCTATTATAATTATTAAGAGGGAAAGTACCCTCTTATTAATTTCTCTTGTTAGCAACTGACCTACAACATTTTTATTCCGCATTAAAATCAAACAATAATTGAAAACAAATTATTTCTCATAACTAAACAAGGGATCTATGTAAAATAAAAATTTCCTACCTATATCGCAACAAACTGGAGTGATAACAATAACAATATTTCTAAACTCTTCTAAAGTTTTTACTATTTTAAATTACACCTACTCAGTTTCGCGAATAAACGCATAAAAAATCTGCAAATTAATTCAAATGAATTAAATTGCAATTCGAGCGATGCTCATCGATTAGATTTTTTATATCTCGGGATCACCATAAGCAACAGCTCAAAAATTATTTCAGATGCCTGTGATCGTCGTACGGTGTGATCAAAATTGATAGAAACGTATTCGAAGCAATGTACGTACATCACGGTTATTGCATCGAATAAATTTGCTGCGATAAATTGTGACTCGTGGTTGGCAATGAGTTGAGAACCCCAGGCGACTGCCTATCAAATATTTCGAAGGAATCGACATAATTCCGGGTGGCTCGATGCGACAACGACGTTATTTCCTAATAACCCGCCGCTCGGTGTTTGCGAAAGCGCTCCCTCTTCTCTCGGTTGTTGTTTCGCAGCTCTAGCACGAAAATGCTTATTCTAATTTCATGGAAATTACCATCGGAAGTTTTGTCGAGAAATATGATGCACGGTTTTACTGTAATTGCGAGCGGTGCACGTTCTCTCGCGTTTCACGTGTGCGTGTGCACACGCAAGTATGTGCAAACAGAGAGAGAGACGCGCGCATACATACTCTCTCGCAAACAGGCACCGGAATAGGCTTTCTAGAACATAATATATGTTGTATCGTTTGTAACGATAAGGGTTAATTAAGAAAGTGACTCATAAATGGTCGGTTTCCAACGGAGAGAACAAACAGCCGGGGTTCTCCTCGCGAACAAAAGAAAAACGCAACCACGGTAAACCACGGGGCTCTTCAATTCTATGGGCCCGACCCTCCCTTTCCATGGGATTTTTTACCCCTACGGCGCGCCGTTTGATTATTTGTCTAGGGGTTTAATCAGTTAGATTATTTGCAGCGTGCGGATCCTGTGCGTGGTTGTGAATGGACTTTTATGCATTTCTAACGGAAATGAATAGATGAAATACGAAACTGTGATGGCAATCAACAATGTTTAAAATATGATTTTACGTATGTGTAAACAAAGTTGATGATCAACAAAATATTACTTTTCGTGTTGTTTTATTAATTTACAAACATAATCATTATTTTCTTGAAAAGGGTCTGGACAAAGACAGAAACGTCGAAATTAATATATTGCAAAATTGCTTTCAATTAAATTGATTGAACCGGTGCGCCAAAAACATTAAATTGTTTTTATTTTTCAGTCAAAAAAATAATTTTCACAAAAATATATTTTGTAAATTCGATACCGTAGGTCCCCAAGGACTTCCGGTACTTCCAAGGCCAAAAAATGAATCGTATAAAATATACTAACTAGTATTTTTGATCTAATCTTCCCCAAAAGAATTTTCTAATTCACATAAAACCACTCGCACGCTCGAGAGAGTTTTAGGTAGCGGGTCGACGCAGGATAAAACTAATTGCGAGAGCATTAATTAAAATTAGCAGAAGAATCGGGCTTGATGCGTGTCGGTGTCCTTGACGAGGTGAACGTTCCCTCCGTTTGTTTTCGCGTCGAAAAACCTCTCGCAGAACGAGGAAAACAGAGAAAGAGAGAGAGAGCGAGAAAGATGAGCCAAGAAAAACGAAGAGTAATGATATCGCGCGATCGATAGAGTACACTGTTAAATTATAAATTGTAATTGTGTCGGGACGAAAGGAATTCATTTCCTGATAAAGAAAGTGTCTCGAGCTGTTCCTCTACCCGGGCTGCACGTTATTCGCTCGTATTATTTAAAATTATCCCGTGATGAATCGTTATTATTCCGAGGACGAACTTTTAAGGCGCGCGGCACTCTTTACCCGAGGAAAAACCGCCGGAGAGGAAGAGAGAGATAAATAGAGAGACCATGTTTCCCACGATTAACTCGGCGCGGCCTGATTAAGGCGGTTCATTAGCGGGGACAAATATATTTCATCGGATTCACAATTAGCAATAATGCGAGATCTACCAAACGGTTAATTAATTAAGTACGTATCGATTGGCCGGAAGATAGTCCGCGTCGTGTAACACGAGCTTCCCGCCAGCACGAAATCAACGGGAATATGGTGGGGGAAGGGGGGCGGGGCTGCGGGGAACGGGGGCGGAGCAGTCAACCTGCTCGCAGCCAGTGGTTCTCATTCTACCTTGTTGCGATTACCATTTCGACAAATAGTTTTGTGAGGTTGTTACAATTTTGGTTAGCTTTTTGATTTCCCTGCAACTTTTATTCGGGTAATAATCAATGCTAATTCAATAATTGATTTTCATTAAACTATCCTCGTTTTTACATTCTTCTGATCGGTGTGTTTTAAATTACATGTACAATTATCTGAAATATATTTTGAAAATTTGACACGAGTAATTTTCGAAGATTTTTCGCATTTTTCGAGTTTCGGAACGAAAAATAGATTGTCGTTTGAGCCGAAAGCCTTGGTAGATCGCGATAAGATAACAGAATTGCGATGGAACGGGACGACTCCGTCCTTTTCCATCGTACTCATGAGTACCGCCGTAAATTCCAAATAATAACGCATTGTACGGGCCCGGCGTGTTTTGTTTCTGAATAAACGCGCCGCCCCGGGTCGCGTTTGCATAATTCGATACGAGAGCCCGGTTTTACATTGTATTTTAATTATGTTCATTACGTTACAGGCTGCATTAAATATTTCCCCGTTGAAGTTTTCTGGCCGAATTAATATTAAAAAGGCGTGGCGGGGGTACGTAAAGTAATATGAAAATCCTCGGCAACGAATAGACTCTCGTTTACATGTATGTCCACATGCTCGCATATTTTTTCATCTCTCTCTGTCACATTCGTTCCTTTTACTATTCGCTCGCGCAACGCCGAACATATTTTAACTTCGAAAAATGGATTTTTATCTCTTTCGTGCATTTTATTTCGTTCGTTCCCGGTTGACGTTGAATTTTTGACCAAAAAACCACGGGGCCCGCCCCCATGTGTCGAAACGTCCTCGCGTGTGTATATCTTTTATGCGACATCCTATCAATAGAATTTCCATTAAGCAGCGCATGCAATGTTTGCGAAAATCAATACACGACTCGCGGCTCCATTTATGCAAATAATACCGAACCAAAAGATCTTCTTCCTCTCTCTGTTTCTCTCTGTTTTGCGTATATATTCTTTACACCGGATTCAATTTTAGGAACAGAAAGAACCGAATTAGTTTCGCTAACAAACATAACCGGCTTGACTCTACAAAATTCAATTAATATGGATGCATACGGGTCGACGCTATCTTGTCTTCGACCACACCAATACCGAAAACCGATTCGACGGTCTGTTCAAACTATTTTGCAACTTCCAATTAACTTTTATTACGATCGCGAAATTCAATTCCCGCCACCACGATCCGAAAATAATATCGCGATGAAATCCCGTTGAAATTAGCAAATGGCGGGTTTTGAGCTGCTTTCGGCTTCCTGAGAAACTCATTTATTCAACGTTGCTGTTTGGATAATGCGTTACTGAATAGGATGAAAATTCCTAGGAAATGTTGAATAAATTAAGCGAATGCTCGTTCAACATACGAAACATTAACACGGTTCCAGATATATTATTTAACAATTACGGGAATGAGAAAAATGATTTTATAAGAATCGATTGTATAAAAAAATATCTTTAGTGGAGCACGTGTTATAATAGGAGCCGCACAAAGTCTAAATAAAATGAATCTTGTAATTTTTATAAGAATGTTAATTGCCGTTTGCTATTTGGTAACAATTTGGTACAAAATTTGCCAATTTGAAACGAGGATGAAATTCTAACAAATTTTCTTGAAGAAAACTGCACGTAGACTTAAATTTCTGTCAGAAAATTTTTAAATTGAATTGAGCAAGTAAATTAGTCAGTAAGTAAGTCAGCCAGTATGTAAGTCAGCACGTAAGAGGTTACAGACTGGTTTCCCTGTAACTGGTAAAAAGTAAGAAGCAGCAAATTAGTCCAACTACTAATTTCCGTAATAAGCCGTATTGGTACTCGTCTTTAATAATGATTACACGAATCGAGGACAGATCGACGTCGACTGTCGAAGAAATGAAAATTTATATCGTTCCCCGGTTAATTGTCGGCCAATTTCCCATCGGTCCGCACAAATTAGTCGGCGACATGTGTTTCCCGGTTAAGGCACGGCCGGGAGTGACGTTAACGAATGTAAATTTTCAACAGAACGAGAATGCGTGGTGTAACACCGAGAAGTGAAAGTGAGCTCCGACAGGAGCGGAGTCGATGATCGGTGACGGAATCAGCGTCATCTCTCGCCAAAGACGAATGACGATAAACCTGATTGCAACTTCGCAAAAACCGTGGCCGTTAATTGAACGATCTCCGCGCGATTGCGATCAAAAACGCTCGACGATCGACTTCGCTCGACGCTCTCTCGTAATCCGAATATTTATACCAGGAATAAATCTTTATAATTTAGAACAGTCAAAGTACCGAGTAAATTGAAAGATGTATGAAATTGATGAGATTAGAAAAAGATGTATACTTGCAATTAATATATATTAATTAATGAAAATAATTAAATAAAATAATATATATTATATAAATATATAATTTATTATATATATTATTATATATAATTATATATTATATATAAATATATAATTTATTATATATATTATTATACATAATTATATATTATATATAATGTATATTATATATTAATTAACTTTTATTCTGTTGCAATTGATCCTTGGTTAGTAATCTTCTGGCTATAGTCACTGCCAAGAAGAAAGAATATAATTACCCTCTCTCTGCCAGTATTGGATTAGTCACGTGACATTGTGAAGTATGTCAGTAGAAGGGGAAGGTAGAGTTGGGACACAAGTCTTGCAATTAGTTTGGCGACTCTAGTTCTCTGTATTTTGACGAATTACGAGGAAAGGGTAATCCACAAATGTTGTCGAAAAAAAATCTCACGAAGCATAACCGTGCCTTAATCGTATTATGCTCGTTACAAGTTCGTTTCTCTTCGGTCGTTCGTTCGATTCGCTATCGACAATGCTCCTGCGAATTAAACGCATCAGCTCCGGACGCGTGTCACGACGTTAATGGAACAGGAGGTTGATGCATTGTCCCCTTTAATTCACTTTGAACGCCGGTCAAATTTGTTTCCGGCTGGATTCGATAAAAAAATTCGCCTGTACGGTACATTTTTCTTCGAGAGCAACACACTCGAATTTCGTTACGTTCCCTCGGCAAAATAATATTGCTATTTGTATCGGCAAACACGCGGCCAAACTCTCCTCGATGGAATTAATTATTCGACCGTCAGGGCGCAGCTTTTAGATACTATCAAACTGTTACTTCGTAATTTAATGCGCTGCGGCTTTTGTTGGGTACGCGCGTTTCGGAAATTCGAACGAATAGAACAAACCAAACGGTTTGATAACATTTCAAATGTTACTCTAATCTCCCCCTTTGCATATCGGTTGTAACATGAATTTCCATTATTTTCAGTTTGATAAAAACGTTTAAAAATCGTTGCATATCGAGTTACCGCACAAAGTCCTGTGGTTCGAACACAGTTCTATTTCGAATATGTTAACGTTATATGCGTTGTATTTTCTGATAAGAGTTTTTCACACACACACTTCCAAACGTATTTTTAGTTTAATTTTATTCTACTTCGAAGTAAACGAGATTCATGTAACAGTCTTGGGAACCGTGTCATTAACAGCGTCATATGGACCTATTTAATTCCTTTCAATTCCATGGTTCCTATTCTCTTGTTATTTAATTACCGTAATTATAGTCGGAGTGGGTTAATAGCTGTGCTTCGCCTCTTGTACAATGGATATTCTAGTTTCTCTGTCTTTTGTTGCTATCAACTACTTTCTTGTCTCGTATTCTCTGTCCATATTTTCTTAATAACAATTCTAAAACTTGATGCAACGTGGAAACTGTAAGAGCAACAATAATGACAATGCATAATGCTAATGAAAAATATATTACAGTTCTTTGAAAAAAAATCCTTTCTTTCTCAGCCTGCTAAATTAATTTTCCATTTACTTGATCTTTCATTTCTCGCTTCTCCATATTTATTTTCACGAATTCTGTCGACGCGTAATAATGGCAATACATAGAAACTGGAAATAATATTGGCGCGTCGGGCGCACCACAATTTTCGGTCGACGATATTATTTTTATTAATTTCGAACGTCATACACGTCAAACCAGAATTCGAATACTGAAAAAAGCCTGTCCTACAGGGGATTTCATGACAGACTTTTAACTACGAGAGCCGATGAACTGTCAGTCTGTTCGTTGTTCGATGGATATGAATTTTGTACGGGTCAGGATCTATCATGGGCTGATTAAGAATAATGAAAAAGAACGAACCGCCGGATCAACCGGCTATATCCGTTAATTACATCGATCGGTAATGTTACGCTCGTCGATGTGCTCTCGTGTGTGTACGTACTATATCTATCTATTATAGCGAACCGTCGAAATTATTTTCGCGGAGATTGAATACGCGAGAGATCGATGAAATTCAGACAGTGACGGGAAAGGGCGGGGATTATTAGATTCGAGAGTAATTAACGAAGTGGTGGATATATTAATTCGCTGTATGAAGCACAGTCTCTATACATACCCGTTCAATATTCTCGCGTTGCGCTGCAATTATTCATTCTGCTGGAAACAAAAACTCGCATCACTGTGCTCGCAATTTTTGCGTACGATCGTCTTCATTATTTAGTAAATAATGGGGCTAGTCAGTCGTTTGTGCGCGATCGATTTACGCGAAATGATTTCTGGAGAGTGGGAATTTCTATACATCTTTTTATGTCTGTTATAATGCGGATTTTTATGCAGAATAAAAATTGTTTACATTAGTGCCAATCTATGAGAGCCGTAGACATTCATTTCTTCTCTTAATAATGTTATTATGTTTAACAGAAGTATCAAATTCTTAAATGTTTTATAAATGCATAAAATCCGCGTACTGATAACGAGGATCTAATTTTCAATAAACAAGCAAATCCCTCGCGATTCCTTATGCCAGTTCACATGGAGCAATTTCGCCGATCCCGCAACACCCCGCGAAAAATATGTTAAATTACTTTCTAACGTTCCGAGGGCGCAGATGGCGTCACCGTTGAACTTTTCCCGCTGTGAATTAAAGAGCCCATTTCGTCCGGTTGAATTTGAATAAGCTTTGAATAAGTTTCGCGATTATTTAAATGAAATTTCAATGAGTCCCGTGGAAATATATCGAACTCGAAGATAATTACAAAAGCGCAGGGGGCGGGAGGAAACACGGAAGGGGTCGGAGGAGAGACTCGAGTTATCGATCCGAGGAGGGAGAGAGAGAGAAAGAGAGAGACGACGGTGCATTTATGAAATTGCATTTACGAAACGGATAATATTTTATAATTAAAAACGAACCGTGACGCGCACACACGCCAAGTGTCCGCGAAGCCACGCCCACAGACTCCTCCCACGAGCAAGAACAGAGGAGAAGGGGAGATGAGGGTGGACACCGCAATTATATTTTATTAAATTCGAATAATTCCTAACCGACCAGCGAATTTTAATAGTCGTCGGGAATAATGCGCGCGTTCTGCAGTGTTTTTATCGTGCGAGACGCGAGTTGTACGGTCTCTGGGTAGGAGATTGGGGGTTCGGTGGGCGGGACAGGGCGGAGTTAATAATGACTTTTAATAAATTCGAGGCGGGCGGGGGCGAACGAAAATTCGTATTTTTCGCCGGCGTCCGCAAATGAAACGATAATAATTGTTCGAGCTAATTGAGTCCAAATAGGGCTCGCCGGCGCACCGGTCGCTGAAAAATGATTTAACGCCGGCTGCCGGAATTTGAATTTATCATTCGGCCCGGTCGAGCAGAGCATCCATATTTATCGAATGCACTTTTATCGAGGAAGTTTCGCGACCCGGGGATGGGCGAATTAAATCAGTTTGGCCGCCGTAACAAAAGAATAATGGACACCGGTTACATGGCTTTGAGTCAACAATTTTTTTTCGTATAGAAAAATTATGTTTCTTTCGACATCTCTCATTACACGATATTTGCGGGATATTTCAGAAATTAAGTATCTTGGTATCTAACTGTTAAGTATTTAAAGATTAAATAGGTTTGTCGAAGAATTCTATAAAAATGTTTTCCGTTTTTCTATTTGTTCCTCTTTAATATAGGGTAAAAGAAATGTGTAGACGGTTCGAGCGCAGTCATTACGCTAAGAATATCGAGCGAGTCAACGACACATTTTATGGCGGCGTGTTTTGCAACGAAACGAATCGCGAGAACCCATCTCGTGTTAGTCGGCAAGTAATGCTTACTTACGCGCATCCACCCTCGGCAAGAGCCACTTGATCGAGCAAACAAATCGCAGCTGAAAGCCGTCGCGTGTGCGAAAAGAATTTCACGAGGAAAAACTGTGGCCCTGTAAAATGTTGCTGCAAAAATTAGCGATGGCGCGGGCCACGATTTTGCCTCCGGTATTTTCTGCAGTTTACATCGTATGTTCAAGACTTTTTTCAAGATGTTGTAAATTGGAAAATGTTCGTGATGAAATAAAAAAAAATTCACAGAAACGTTGAAACATTTTGGAGATTACGCGACGAGTTTGAAGAAGAAGCAATCGTGAAAATAAATAATTAAGCGAAACTTGCAACTCGAGCAGTGTCTACAACCGTTCCTTGCTACACAGTTTTTAAGCTGAAAGATTTCCCCCCCTGTCTCATGTAGTTACCACCAAAAATAAATAATAATTATAAGTTTTAATTGCAATAAAGCACGGCTCGGCGCAAACAGTATTTTCAACTTTCATTCTCTTCCCGACGATTTCTTTCGGGAGGATATTACGGGTCGAAAAGTTCCGAGCTCTCGGTTGTGTATTATGCAACATTTCAGCGCGGCGATAACGCTAACCAATTTAGCGAAATACTTTACCGTCGCCGGTATTATTTGCTTGTGCGAGAGAGCGTTTCGCCTGTCGACAGGAAAGCTAGCATTTTGTTGTTGGTTCCGAGTTCGTTCCCGTGGTCACGAACAGTACACGTTTTCGAGGTTCTAAGAATAATCCTGCCACGGTATTATTAAGCATTAAAACGCGGCTCCTATTAACGATAAAGAAGGTACGCTCGACGATAAGAGCCATACATAAAGCGCGATATCCGCGAGGGATTTACAGAAAAGAAAAACGAGAGAGCACACAGACGAAGAAGAGGAAGGGTAAGAAGAAGAAGGAAGGTAGGAAAGGGAAACGGAAAAGAAACGAACCCGTTCGTGCCGTAATTGAGATACAAGAAAACCGTATTTTATTCCCCTTTCTCCCACCCCCCTCTTTCTCTCAATAACATTTTATCGAGCTTAAACCCTGAAACATCCAACAGCACGATTATTTCTCCGGTTACGGCAATAATAATAACAATAACACTGGGGAAAATAGTGAAAAGCGTAATCCTATTCTACGGCGTTTCCAACGGATCGTTTGAAATACAAACATTGAAAAGGAAAATCCCGGGAATAATTAATTATTCGAAACCCGGGTTTCATCGATGTTTCCATCGGAGGAAGGAAGGTCGTCTGCGATTTCGTTTTATTTCGAGAACGAACGAGACGGCTGAATTTTAACGTCTGAATAATCGATAACTCCATTAAATACCGTTCCGCCGATAGGGAATAATGACGGCAACAATAACCGGCGATAACCGTAAAAATACAGTGACTCCGTCGTCCCGCCGGTTGTAAAGTAACGTCATTGTTTTTTCAACGTGTGCGAAAGAGAGAAATAGAGAGAGAGAAAGCGAGCAACAACCCCCGGAGAGAGCCATGATTATTTTACTGTCGTAATCAAAGACAATGTTGCTCGCGAGCAAAGCTTGCGTGCCAGTTATTAAAACTTTAATCATTTCTATTTCAAAGTACAGCCACGCCGACAAGTTGCGAACCTACCAACACTGTACACTCCACGATAAAAGCTCGCCAAGACCCGACACCGATCGATGCGACGCTTCCCCAAGAGCTTCCACCCCCGCACGATATTAAAACTAATTCGGGACTTCGTTTCGCGCGATAATGCCAGCCGATGCAACGGAACAGACCCCCGAAATCCTATACGGGTTTATTTCATACTGACTGTCGCTCAAATGATTCGTATATTATTCGAAAAATATTCTCGTCGATGTTAAATTCAAATACAATGATGAAACTCCTCGTACACGATGAAAATATTCATATTAAAATCGGGACGTTCGATTATTCCGAAAATTATACGATGGGAAAATTTTGTACTCGATTCAAGGGGGGATTGAACATTTTATTGGCAATTTTTTACCATATCCCTCATTAATTTAATGTAAAGAGTGTTCTTAAAAATGAATGTGTTTGCTTTTCCAAAAAAGTACGCCGGAGAACATTTTATATCCATTCATGGAAGGGTAGAGAAATCCTCTTTGATAATTTTTGCCATCCCCTATCAATGCAGATATTTAAGAGTGTTCCTGAATATGAATATCGCTTTTTGTGAAAAGTGCGTCAGAGAAAATTTTATATCCTGTGCTTTGTAATTTGAAAATGAAATAGTGGCCTTAAAAATGAAAATGTTTGCTTTTGTTTGAAGGGGTTGATTCTCATCAGTTTAGATATGAAAGAGTGCAAATTGTGCCAACTGAGGGGTTGAAGAATTATTTGTTTATTATCTTGGTCGTCAGCCTAGTCGTTCTAAATATAATATTAATGTTCTAACGAGTGTCTACCGGCAACCAACTAACAATTTCACCGAACACGAACGTTCCCGTAATAGAAACTGCGTGGAGTAGGTAATCAAAACGCGACAAGAGGATAATTTGTCCCGGGTACATTTCACGGGCGCAGGACAGAGCAAAAAAAAAACAAAACGGGAACCGTTTTTCCTGGCGTTCGTGATCTCGTTTATACGATTAAATTAAAATTTTTCCGAGATTGAAAGCGACGTTTTTATCCTCGCTCTTTTCATCTCTCCCGCGGCATAATTTACTGTACACACCAGATAATTATCCGCGAACGAGAAATACTCGACCGTGTCGCGTTCACGTCGACCGAACCCGATTCTCTCTTTATCGAATTCGTTTCCACCAAGATCCGTCATTATTATTATTTATTACTGGTCTTCTATAGAACATGCAAAAATATCCTGTATAAAGTATATTTATTATTCGTACCTTTTTTTATGGTGACAGGATTTATTTTCTGCAGCAACTGGTGCGCTTCCTGCAACGAAAAAAAACATTTCAAAATGACTATTTTTATTTAATAAAAATTATGAATACCACAAGTTTACTCGATTAAAATTCTGTGCGTCTTAAAGAGAGAGAGAGACATAATCAAACATAATGAGAGAAGAGGAGGAAGAGAGACAGACGATCGTAATTTTTCACAGGACGACATAGCAGTGGCCGATATCGGTTCTTGCTCAAAGATCTGTAGCTGCGGTGTTCTATGGCGACCCATAAATCATAAACTATCTCTAGCGAGGCTTGTCGGGTCGTCTCTCCGTCACGTCATTATGTTAATGCAAATGGCTATTGATCAGGGGACGAGAATAAACGTGTTCGCAGCCCGTTTATGTAACCTCTAATTAGTACTTGAGCGCGCAATCACGCCGAGGATTTCGTCCGGAGTAGCTCGGCGAGCAGGGAAAAAATCCCGTGGAAAAGGGAGACTGTTCCTGGGAAACGCGAGTCAACTTAACTGGACATTAATCTCATTAATTAGCTCTGACCAGATAGTTCGAAACCGTGCGACCGAATCGAGCACGTAGCTGCTATCGATTACCGAATTTCCGGCTGAGGGCACTCGCACCCTTCTCTGATCCTCTCTCTCGTGCTCTCTGGTTACTCTCTAGATAGGTCTCCAGCATTGTCGTTCAGTTAGGCGACGCAAGAATCAACCTAACATAAAGATTACAGCCCCAACGATCGAGTCAAAGCGAATTTGCAAATTCCACTTTTAAGGATGCGAAACTGCTCCGAAATCGGATCGGCGACTATAGCAAACCACCCCCCGGGACTAGCCCCTACTCAGCATGCATACTGAAGCGACCTACCCCCTGCGGAGCATTAGATCCCAGAATACCCTGCGAATGCCCTCTCACCAGTCGCTGCGAAACCGTACCGATCCGAAATACACGAAAAGGATGGACTCTTCTCCATTGAATGCATAGCCACTCGAAACTGGTCCACAGGAGAGAGCTGCAACAACGGGGAAATTTAAGACTTCAGAAAGTTTCTTTGCTACCCTCACCTGCAAGCAATCGCGATTTATATGCAACCGATTCGCCTCGGTCGGTAACAATGCGAATTTTTAACGAGCCTTCTTTTCGCGCAGCTTCGGAAAAATGCACCAGGGTTCAAGAGCAATTGAACAAGTGTGTTCGACAAGTTGTTTTCTTTTTAGAGAGATACGCAGTCAATGGATTTTTCTCGAAATAATAGAGAAAATAATTCGAGATTTGTACAATGTAATTTCGCCAGAAGAAAATAATTTGTTTGTCGGATGAACGTTAATTAAAATATTGCCCGTGACTTAATTTTCGAGTTTCAATGAAAATAAATGTTTCGCATAATGTCCGCAGAGTGTACGATTTGTAGAGAATTAAAAAATGATAATTACAGCAGCTGTTTACGAGAGACATCGTCGTCGGATCATTTCGGGTCATGCACCCCGTAACGATTTTCGCCGAACACAGGGCCTCGGTGTTTCTCGCGTAATTAAAATTGATCTGATTAGCAGATCATAATGGGCAGGTAATTTATGCCTGGTCACCGCCATTAGCAAACAAGATGCCTGCGGAATGGATCCGTCGAAGCGAGAGATGCACCGGGAACGCAATTAATTAATAATAACGCCGTGTGTTTGATTAACGCCTTTGATCGACAGAATTTCAATAACAATTACTGTCGAGCGCAACTCGCAATAAAAAGAACTCTGAAGCGGTTGGCAGCACTGCGCGAGGAGATGCTCTCGGAAAGAAGTGCAACGATAAAAGAGTGAATCGAAGCTGTACACTCACCGTCAAAACTTCTCCAACCCTTTCACTGGCTTAAAGCGTCAATCCGATATTACGGCAACCTAAAATGAAAGAAATGTTGAGAACAGACATTGAAATTCATTAAAAATAATTTCCAACTGTGTAATTTGAGAGTGTACAAAGATTTAAATAATTTAAAAATGGTAATAAATTACTTTTAACATTTTTAAGTTATTCAATAAGTTAATTTGTTACTTTGCATATAGATCCTGGTTATAAAATGAACACCGTTGAATATCTCAATTTATTAATGCTGAAATTAATTAAATTAGATATTAATCATTGCTCTCATGGATAAAATAGGTGAAATTTGTGTGTAACAGATAAAATTCATTTTAGTATAACAAAAGAGTGAACGATCAAAATTTCTCGAGTCGGGAAGAACGCAAAAATAGCGAACCAATCGAGAATCGACTAATTGCGCTGTCCAATTGGGATCGGTGCCGTTTCTTCGGCCAATTCGCGCCAGTCTCGTTGTATTAATGCACTCGGTGTACGCGTTTATGTTGATTTTATTCATTAGAACATTTAATCGTGCAAGATTCCAGCCGAGTTCGCCGCGCTCACATCTGGTCGAACATTTCGTTAAATACAAGTGAAATATTCACCGGAACCGAACGTGGCGGTTGATTTAATTGAATTTTCGAGATAACCGAAGGACACGTTCCTCGGCCGAGCGTTATTTCTGTCAAATATTCAACGTTTCCCGAATCTGGCTAACCTCGTTCCGTTCGATTCAACAGAAGAAAGAGTTTTGCGAGTTACATGCGATTTATAAAGCGACGTCACGCCATGTCGCCGGTCAATTGAATCAATTAAACGATACAATCTACGAGAGCTTCGCCGACTGAAAAATTCTTCGAAAGGCTAGCACATTTATCACGCTGTTTCAATTTTTATATCGAGGATTCTCTTGGCACCGATAACGCGATTGGTTTCGTTAGGAACAATTATAGAAATCGTTAAAAAACAGTAAGTAAAATAATAAGACAATATACCGTAAAAAATTTGAGATTAAGTCTCTCGATGTTTGTTAATGGCGCTGCCATTAAGGTTTCGTGAAATGGTCAGGAAAACAATCAATTTATGGAGAATTATGATCTCACTCTTTTATGCATGATGGTGTGCACTTGAGCATACTTTGTTTTGTACTTGGCTGTGAAAGTTTGAAACTTGTTTGAATATTTACGGTCTATCCGAGAATCGACGATTGGGTCTAAACTTTTAATGGCGTGTGTACACGGCGCAGTCTGAATATTTGAACAGTGGAACGTTTTCGATCGAGAGTACCTTTATTCTTTGATTAAGTTTATTTATTCGGATGCGTGCTGTACGAATCCCGGAAAATCTCAATAATTCTAATACAAGCTATTTTTATGTCGATACATTCGAATACAATTTAACATTTCTTCTTATAAAGTAACAAATACAAAAAATATACACATTTTGTATTCGATAGTTTCGTTTAATTTTATGAATTCTCCATAAGAAGACGTGTTAAAATGTGCAAACTTTAAGATACTATAAATATTAAACGGTTTAGTGAATAATTTAGTAATAATTTTTTTTATTAGACAAGATTTTATTAAACAAGAATCTTGTCAAATTTTCCAAAATTTTGTTGCGTTTTTATATACCTCCAGAACATCGTTAAACAACAAGGGGAACGTCGAAAGTATTTCGCAGAGGTCGCTACTGTCCAAACGACAGTTTCTCTAAGTGGATTATTAGATGTTCGAAGCTGTGGAATGAAATAAAAAAACAGGTCCACATGAAATTCGAGATGGACAATTAAACAGCGAACAAAAGAGGTTGACGAGGCTCGTTTGAAAATATTAAACGGCAAATCAGTGTTTTATGAACACGCTCTGCACAGAGCTCAAGGAAATCACGTACCCGTTGGATAATGGACGCGTGTATACTTTTCGACGCGTGTGTACCAGCCATTCCACGTGGCTACGTACACACACGAGGCCCTCCGCTCTCTATGTATGTATTTTCCTCGTGATTTCCATGGAGAGTTAACGCGCTGTGTACTTCGGCTGTTCGAGTATTATTGAAGTTTCTACACGTTCGTGTAACGACGGAACAATGTTCGACAACTTATATTGCCTTGCCGATGCGATGCTCTATTTTCTAGAAAAATAATCGGAATTCATTGGCATTCATCGATCCGTCCCACAAGTCCCATTTTTCTATTTTACATATATTTTATGTATAATCGTGCGTTTCGTTCGAGTGAGATTTTTCTACAGAAATGTTTGTTTCGCCTCCCTGTTTTTGTAAAAGGCAGTTTGAAATGTGTGCTTGAACGATACTTTGTATTTAATCCTTTGTAAGCCCGTGCAACTTTGAATTTGTGCATTTGTCACTGGAGTTTTGTAATCCGAGAATTTTCTCAGTGTGATTATTAGACAGCGGATTTTCTGTATTTATAAACAAAAACGCGCGAGTACTTACGTGTAATTTAAAACAGTGAAAAGTATAAAAGAATTTATAAATACTATTATATTATTTTCAACCTATTAAACGTATTAAGAAAGAAAATAAATTGCAATTATACTCCAGTTTGGACCCCATGTCCAATGCTTATGCTGTATTAGATATTTTTAGAATTTATTTTATGTATCCTTTTCAGACATGAAAATATTGAATCATAAATGAGTACTGACGAGAATTAATAAAATTATTTTGTACACGCTGTATGAATTAAAAAGGACCCGTGTTCTTGACACGCCGTTGAAAATATTTGTAAATGAATAATATATTTCATGACCGATAAAACTTTGATCCAACAGCGAATGATTAAATTGAATTTCCAAATTCAGAGGGCGAGACATGGTTTAAAAATGAATCTGTAAAATTCAGCGGAACAGCAATTTAAATGCAAGTGATTAATGCATAATGTTGTGAAAAATTTCGAATCACCCGTGGATCAACTAGTGCATTTGGATAAACGGAATGACGTCTGTTTAGTCGATCAACCGAGAGTAATAAATTCCCTGACCGCTCCGCTGCCTTCTGGCTCCCGTGAGATTTTATCGTTGCTGTCAACCGTCGGAGCCACTGTTTCGCTTCTTCTTTAACCTTATTTCGCGATCAGAATGGTCGGGGAGGCCACAATGCCAACGCGCAACGGACCTGCGGACTGACAGGGATTTTCATTCGCGGATTTCGCCGGCGAAACTCGCTCCCCGAACGCAATTAGCGTCCTAATACGAGCGCCTCAACATAGTTACGAGGAAGTGATGGCTCTAGTAATTGCTCAACGGAGTCTATTAGACTGTCGGCTGAGCAAGAGGCCGGCAAAAATCACGGATTAACAACTTTCCTCGGACAAATGCTTCTTCAAAAACTACAACCTTATTAACTCACTGCAATCGACCATCCCCTTAGAGCCACCACTAAATTCGTTCGAGTAAATACGCTCAATTTTATATAATGGGGTGTACATTGAGAGAGAATATTTCCGAGGTCATTTCGAGTAATAACAAACTGTATTGTAATAATAATATATATATAGCAGCGCTGTGATTGATGAATTCTTGACAAAGCTACGGAGAAGATTTTCGCAAAGGAAAAATCTTACCCCAAATGTCTTCAGAAATTAACTGTTTGAAGGAACTACATTTTTGGGACAGTCTGTAGTAAAGAAGATTTTTAATGACTGCCAAGTGAGCTGTTCAATTTTTCCTAGTGCTGGAATGACAATCTTTCGATGTTCTCGTGAACAGTCACGATCGGAATTGATATTTACCAGAGCAAACTATTTGAATGCCGCGACACGATAATGGAGGCTCTTCGATAAAAATGATTCCAGGGACAGAAAGTCCCCGGCAAAAACGTCCCTTTGTACCCGCGTGTAATTTATGGGACGTGTAATCTCATTCGTTCTTGTTCACATTTTATTCGAAGGCGAGTCGAGTACCGTTCAACTGCATACTTCGATCGTTAATCAATTGTCAGCCCCGTGGTCCCAGGGCAGAAACGTACGTAGTCCGGGACTTAACAAACTCGTGTATTTCTACGGAATTATCTCCGGTGCAGTCCGAGGAAAACGCACGCTCGGTAACGAGCCACGGGATCGCCGACAGAATTTCTACGTTTCAAAGAAACTACGTGATCCCTTGTACACTTCCTCGAGCTCTGCTTACATCTCCTCCAGCGAGCCCGCAATCGCTCCAGGTGAAAGTAACACACGCTGCACGAAATAAATAGGGGATCGTATAAGCGAGCGAATTATCGTTTGACAGAGCTGGAAATTCTTCGCGGAATTACCTGACGTGCTACCTGTTTGCGAAAAAGTTTGCTGCGTCGTGTAGAAAAATGTATATTGACGTTCACAATAAATTTACCGAGTCTTAAAAGTAACTGGTTCCTGATAAAAATAATTAATTTTATTTAGATGGTACAATAATGTTTTATGAAATCATTTTCATTATTTCAATAATTGTAAAATAAATTGAAAGCAACTTATCCTGCCTTATAAAAATGGAGGAAAATTTCAAACTAATTTCTCAAAAATAAATCAAAGAAATTTCAAGTTTAAATTGAGGGAAATTACAAGCTCCATTTGAAAGAAATTTCAATTTTAAAATGATTTTATTTGTTGAAAATCGTTCTTATTTCAGTATGAACTTGAGTAAGGGAATTTATATAACAAAATATATTATATCCAAAAAAATTGATTTTCCTCATTGATCATTTTTCTACTTGCATATTAATAAGTTCGATTGTAAGAGATGACGTACGACGGAGTCGCCTAAACGGTGAACAGCTACCGAAAAGTTACGACGCGATCTTTAACCCGCCTCGATCCTCGGTTCCGTTTCGCGGTGTTTACGACGATAAAACATCAGCAATTTATGGCCATTCGAAGAGAGTCTTTAAACATTCCTTTTCATTATTGGAACGTCGGAGAAGGACAAGAGGGGGAGAAGAGGGTAAAAGAATCTTTTATGCGGCTGCGTTTCTGTCATCAATCAACGTCCTCGCGAGAATAACCTGAAAGCGTTTGAAAAATTACGAGCCGGAGAGGCCAGACATCTGCTTTACCGACAGATCCTTTCACTCGGCTAGCACGTCCGTTGAGTGATAATAGGGTAGACCCAACAATCGGCCGTGTTTTACATAATACAACATGAGACACTCGTAATCCATCTAATCGGCGCATGATAGAGTGCGTCGTTGCCCTCCGTCCGCTACCAACGAGACTTACGCTTCTCGCCTAATCAACTTTCTGCCCCCGACTATTATCCAACGGCGAAACCTAACGAACCACCACCGACCCTGTCCTTCCGCGACTGCTATTAACCGTATTAAACATTACGGACGATTTCATAGCACGATGCATCCAAAATCGCATGTACCGAACTGTTTTTCTAAGATTTTTGAACTTTACTTCCGACTATGTCAGGGATCATCCATTTAAAGTTTCAAGCATCAATTTCTATTTCGTAACTCTTTGCAGTCGACACCATAAAAAAAGTAAACTGTATTTTTTAAAAGAGAATGAAAGAGATCGTATTTATTATTATTGGAAGGAACGTGAAGGATTTTGACGAGTTCGAGCATCACTTTTTATTTCATAATTCTTTGCGGTCAACTGCAACTTATTTTTGAAGAGATAATGATAAGGATCGTATTTATTATTATTCGACTATATGAGGAGGCTTCCGACTATATCAGGGATCATCCAATTAAATTTTCAAGTATCAATTTCTATTTCGTAGCTCTTTGCAGTCGACACCACTAAAATAGCTAAACTGTATTTTTTAAGAGAGAATGAAAAAAATCGTATTTATTATTATTCAATGAAAAGTGGAGGATTGTGACGAGTTCAAGCATCAATTTTTATTTTATAATTTTTTGCGGCCAACTATCCCCCTAAGACATCGCTAAAAACTTTATTTTTGAAGAAATAATGAAAAGGATCGTATTTATTATTATTGAGTGAAAAGTGAGGCATTTTGACGAGCCCGTGGCTAGATGTTTTTAAATTTCGATGAGAAAACGCGAAATTTAATATTCTCCCCGGTGATGTGGAACGCTCGGACAACTTGATATTTGCTATTTCGGTGTATCGTCCGCTCGTATCTCGAGAATATCGCGTCGATCGTCGTAAAAACTAGAATAGCGCTGTCCCGCTAAAAAGAAAATGATTTTTTTATGACTCACTCTTTTGTGCGGGTTCGTCGTGCCACATATCTCTGGAAAAAGGAAAAGAACCACGAACAGAGAGTAAGAACAGTTTAACCAATATATCAAAAATGATTTTAATTCACACCACTGTCTATATAGAGTGTATTAACTAATGTAACAACAATTGAACCATTTTACATAGATTTTGAAGGTACAAAAATCATTGTACAGTCTGAAACCTCAAAATGGAATTGTAAGGCAAGCAATTTGTGTTCCAATTGCAGAAAATGGATAGATAACTAACGTGAATGGATTTTTGTTATGTCGATCGTATTAATATAATAACTAACAATTTTAATATAATAACTAACAAAAATATTTTGTAGGAATTACCCAAACGTTTCGATTCGAATTTGAATCATTAGGTTCAGGACCACGTTTGCTATTAAAAATGTTTTAATAGTGGAAGAAAAGGAAGGTGGTGTTTCGTTCTAGACTAACATGGATGAAGATTTTAGAATGATCGTGACGGAAGCCGAGAGACCCGATTGGAATTCGTCGCATCAATTCCAGAACACATTGACACGATTTCACTTTTCGCCCACGATACTCGGTGTTGTGCAACTGGTAGATTATTAACAAAGAGATTTGCCAGCGCGCGGGGAACCGTGCTTCCCGGCGCCTGTTAAGCTCTAATGCAGCGTTTACCACGGCTTTGTCCTGTTAAATCGTGTTAACCACTCTCTGAAACGAGCATGATATTTCGCGTTTGAATCCGGGACCATTAGCTCCGTCGGGAAAAGTTTCGAACACTGCCCGTTCCGTTCGAGAGACTCTCGATCCATAGTTCCTTAGAAAAGCTCCGGGAAGACGCTGTCTCCTCGATGGAATTGTACTTTATAGCGATTCCAACGGTAGTTTCCAGGCGAATCTGTGTTTTATCATACAGTTCTCCGAAGAGCAATAATTCCTCATATTAAAAGTTCGCCGGTGAATTGAAAGCTTCCACGGAAACATTTCCGTGTTCGATTTTTGATTTCGTCGGGCTTCGAGTGGTAGAATAAATGTTTTTCCAATTTCTATTTTCCTGCAATAGTATCTCAATGTATCTAGAGAAACGCTCTGCAACCTTGGAATACACACTTCTTAAAAATTAATAAAATATATAAAACCTGTATCCTTTTAAAATTGTTCAATGAATAATAAATTAAACTTCAAAAGATAATTTTGAAAAAATTAAACTTCAAACTTGAAATAAAAAGCTAAATACCAAAGAATTGAAATACTTTTAGTCTCTAATGAATGAAGTCCTCTCGGAGGAAAATAACCCAGAAACAAACAAAATTGGACTGATCGAAAACAAAGAAGAAACGAGCAGCGAAGAAGAACTGGTAAATAAAAAGCGAATGGAAATCCAGGCCAGTGAATAAATAGAAAGAAACAGCATAAAACTGGAAGATACATCTCGACGGGTTTCTGATGGAATTTCAGTTTTCCGCGGAGCCATAACCGCGTCGATTGAGAGCCCCTGCGGCAAAGTCATACCGCAGGAATAGCTTCCATGCTAAAGTTGTATGACTCTGTTATGTATGTGGTCTATTATGTTTGCGACTTATAGAATAGCTTTCAGCTTGAGGAACGTAAAGGTCCTGTCACAACTGCAGTTTACTTTGCCCCGGAACACTTCCATCGCTATTATGCGCTGCGCCAACATACCGATCGGGTCGATAGTTCAGCAACTTCGATCCTCGAGAGCCGACCTCTCTCCCTCTCTATATCGTTCCGCGAACTATCAGTAATTTTCCAGATTTCATAATTCCGACTGGATCACCGAAAATTCGTCAGATTCCCGCGACCATAAGCGACCTATTAAACAGAACGAACGACGGTGCCTCGCCTTTCCCAACTATGCACGATCCATAAATCGTCCCAATTTATCAAAACCCGTTCCCACGCCTTTGAATGGAAGCTTTTTCAACGATTTTTTTTCCATCGAGATAAGGAGACTCGACGATTACACCGTTTCCGGTTCTTCACAATAGAATGATCACGACCAAGAAGAGCAGAACGGACGGATAATTCTCTCCTGACAGATAATAGATTACAACAGAGAATTAAGCTTAATTAGACATTGTACGAGCCTCAGGCTGGTACCATGCGATTCCTCCTGCAAAAATGAGCGACACAACTGAAATACTGTTTTTTCGATACGTGGCTCAGTTTCCGAGGAAATCGAGCTTGAAGTTCGAGGCTGACGCGTCTGACCATGACTGGCCGTTTCCCCTTCTCGCGGAATCGCGGGCTCGCTCAACCAAGTTTCAAACCTGATTTTCTTAAAAAGTATACCTCCGATGAAAAATCTCGCTCTACACTTTCTATTCAGTTTTGCGAGGGGAATCCGACCGAGCCCGGTCTAGCCGCACTTCTCGCCGCATTCTCGAAGCACGGAGCTAAAAGAATTGATTTCAGTTTTTAACACTTTACAGGAATTCCAGTTGGTTTCGACTATATCGCGTTTAAAACAAGCTTTGAAATCTCGAAAAATCTGAATAAATTCTTACCAGATTTTCGGAGACGCGATATCTTTGGATAAAAATTCATCAACTTATGCAACATTGCGAATCATTTCGTTTGAGACCACGTTTGCTATTAAAAATGTTTAATAGTAGAGGACACGAAAGGCGGTGTTTTCTTCCCAGACCCGCTAGAGGAATTATAATATAAATTATATAATATCTTATAATAGATATTTTCACCATCTATGATAAATAATCAATTTGTTTTATATGTTGATCGAAATATTAAGATAATTGGAACTTTAAACTTTGTTGGCCATGCACGATCTCGCCGATGCGATCTCGCGAAAGATTTCCGCGCCGTTCCCGAGCGAAAGGGTGCAAAGGAGAGTGTGTGGAGCCGCGAGCCAATTAAAACGTATATTTGCCGATATCGTTCCTCGAATTTACGAATCCCGATATTTGCCGATATAATAGCCCGGCGCGGTGGAATTACACGTATAAATTCAAATTCGTTCCAACAACGGGGGCTTTGCTTCGAACGATTTTCGCGGCACGTACTCTCTCCGGTTCCCGGGGATAAACATTTTATCACTGTCATCATTTATCTCGCCGCTGCTGACGGAGTTCCATCATTCTCCTCCGCCGCCGCGTTTCTTTCTTATACAGGTACGTGTATCAAACCCCTCCCCATCCTCCTCACCAACCCCCATAGAATTTCAACCTTGTAGCGAGCTCCCGCTTATACAACACAGAAAGTTATTGGAAAACTATTCGGGACGGAGTACTGAATATTACGCGATAAAGGTGAGGAGGGGTTAGGCGAACGCCCGTCGATAGTTTCGGGAATGTACTTCGGGGGATGAAATGCCGCGATGTCGTTGCCTTGGGAACCGATCGTGATTACTTATTTTATTATGGTGTTCTCCATTCTCCAATGTGATTTACCTTCGCATTTTTCTTTTTATCTTCTGTTGCTCGAAGAAAATTGTTAATATTAAACGCTTTATTCCTCGTTAATCCCTAAAGAAAACTCGTGTTATTTGTCCTTTGTAATTTGTTGATTACATTTGTCAGACAGCGGATCTTTATGAAAAATAAAAATTGTCTACCTGAATTGCAAGAAACTGGAGTGATATTGAAATGTATAATACAAAATTATTTTTCAATTCTTCGAATGTTTCTTACTTTATTAAATCACAATTAATATTTTGTATCAATTCGTAAAATCCGCTGTCTCATGGTAAACCACCTTGAATTAAGTTAATATTTTTACAAAGAAGTGGCTGATTCCACAGTCCAAGAATTTTTTGAAAATGAAGACTCACCAGATTTCTGCAGATAGATCTTTTCGACGAAGATACGTGTAGGATGATACACAAATGAGTTAACTGGTCATCCCCGGTTAAAAGGTTAATACCTTCCCGCGCGAGGTGGGGGCGGTCTGACCTCGAACGTCTCATTCCCCTTTGCTTCTATTTACATCGAACTGTGGCACCGTACACTCCGTCCGATTTGATCGTTGAAGCAGTTAACGAGATAAATGTCCATCAATCTGAAAAATAAACGACGACATGACAGAATCTGCCGTGAATGTGTAACGTGTTTATTTCAGCTCGAACAAAATCAAATACAGCTATCAACCGTGTCATTTTGGAAGGACACTGGTTTTTCTCTATTACCACAGGGAATTCGTCTATCAATTGTTTCGTTTTCAGAAATCTCCGATGAATCTGCCTATCACGCGCATCATGCGAAACACGTTCGTCCACACTTCCCGAAAATTCTGTCAATTCTTTTATTATTATACCTTCCAGATAACGCTATACAGCGACGGACGTTTTATTTCGATTCGTGTCGTTCTAGTCGAACTGCCTGTCGAGCAGAGCTTCAGAAATGGATGCACCGAAAGAATACGTCATCCATTTTTGCTTCACGCTAAATATCAACAGTGTTCTATTTATTCTGGATAACGTTTCAAACAAATGTATTCTACGCCACCGAAATACACTGCAAATATTAATTTTAATTATAGCGAACGACGTGACTAACTTTAACCGATTCTACCTCGGGCTCTCATTTTAAAAGAGGCAACTCATGAAATTAATTATACATCTTCCCTTCGCATTGATTTTCTCAATGAAACTGAAAATAGGAAGCGTGGATAAATATACATTATTTCGCTTAAATAAACGAAATAATTAAATGGGAACCTCGAGTAATAATTTACATGAATCAAGCACAGAGTGAAATATCTTTCTAAAATAAAAGTATGTAAAATACATGATTAATTCCAATAAAGTCGATTCTGGATCACAGACACGTCGCGTGACTGCAATCGTCGGATGTTGCTGCCTCGTAGAACGATTTTTGCCAGTTCTGGATTAGACTCGCACTGAGAATCGCGCTTTAGCTGGCGCCGCATCTATTAAAATGCGCTCTCGGTTTCCCAGTAAAAAATGAAACAGCTACTCGGGGTCCCCGATGAAAACCAGTTCCCGATGGCCTCACACAATGTGCCGAGGATCGTAGACCGAGATGAATTCCACGGTCGGCGAAACTCCGTGAACTTTTCTCCCCGCCCCCCCCCCCCCACACTTTTGCTTATGTACGTGTATTATTATTCGCGAGGCTCCGAGACGCGTGTATGTAATACCGGTTTTAACGTGTACGCGTTAGAAGGTTTATCGCGTCGCAGTTTTCGTTGAGAATATACCCTCTCTTCTCTTCTCTTTTTCCCTCCTTTCTGTCTCTTTTCCTTCTTCCCTCTTCTTCCTCCCTCTCTGTCTCTTTTCTCTGCTCGCAAGCTGGCGAATGTTTTTCTTTTGCTCCCCGCTCCCTGCCTCTTTATTGGCGAACGATATTGGAGTAATGGCGAACCAGCCTCAACGGGCATCCTAGGTCAATGATCGTTTCTCTGTTTCTGACGCGATCCTTTTCGAGCGAGGCTAATATGTATACAGGGTGTCCAAGTATTGGATGGGGCCATTCTACGGGAGAATACGAACTGAAACAATGGAACACACATTTTTCATTTAACGCCCCGTTTTCGAGAAAATTGATTATTTTCAGTATTAGTAGATTTGGTAAGTCATGAACAGAGTGCTGTACGTTTCCAGCAGAAGTTAATAGATAGATTGTGGTTGTTTATACAATTTTCAATTTTTCAAGACAAATTTTTCTAAGAGAGTGGAAACCAAGGAAATTTGATTTCCCGCGCTAGTAGGCTTTGTAGATTTGAAATAAATAAAAATCATACTAAATTCTGTGGGATTTTATGTTATAGCATTTTTTAAAGATCAAGGGTGTATTAATAGGTATACAAGTTGTCCCAGGGGGTAATTTGACAAGGAAAATTACGTCGAGAAGGTGAAATCGCTTTTTTTTTTATTGGACCACTCGTGCTCGAGAAAATGGACTTCGAAAATTCAAGTTGTCGCGTGCCTAGCATTGTAAGTAGAATTGGTAGGTCACGGTCAGACGCGCCAGACGATGCCTATTAACCCTCAGCACTCGTGTAGCGACTCTGAGGCGCCACTAAAAATTGTTATACTGCGGATCTTTATGCAAAATAAAAATTGTCACATAGTAGATTCCCTTTCCTTTAAATTTAAAATAATAGAGTTTAAAATAATAAATTGTTAGAGAGAGAGAGAGACTCGTTTAATCTTTCTTCCGGTAGAAATTGTGCACTAAATGTCTAATCATTACGTTTTATAATCAGTTTCATCCATCCTTAACATCAAAGAAATTAGAAAATATTCTAGTTCAAGAGAAATATTTGCTTTTGGAATAAATTTTTTTAAACTGATTCTCCTTTGTAAACACAGCCCTGTGCGAACGAATTTTATCCGATATTTTTGACTTGTTTTTCCATGTAAAATCACCCACGTTGTACGATCAATATACACCCTGTGTACAAACATTTGTGTACACGTGCACGGTATACACACGTGCACGTGTATAACACAAGTGCATCGCATTTAGCGACAGCTTTATCCCACTATCCAGTTCCCCGGAGATCTTTTTCCCTTATTTATCCAGCGTTTCCGCGTTCCCTTTGGCATTCGACGGGTCTCGGCTTTCAGAAAAATTTATTCAATTTATCGGTGTCGTCGATCAATTATCTCGAGCCGTTTCCTAGCCCGGCGAACAACCCGTCAACGGAAATATTTAATTTGTCAACGTCCTTCGATAATTTCTTTCCGGGCTCCCGCTCGTTTTAGCCGGCGATCTTTGGTTACACTTCGCGGAGCCTTTGAGAAGTCCCACGAGTCGGGAATCGTAATTAGATCGTGAATCTTTCAGCGAAACTGGCTCTCCAAGCTGTTAAGAATGGAATCGAGTAGAGAGACTTTTGTGAGATTTTATTCGTTTCGATTAGTTTTACGACGTTTAGGTACTTGATCTGGGGAATAAAACTGCGCGAGGGAAAATATAAACTTGTGCGGTTATTCTCTAGTCGCTGCAGGAATGTTGATAGTTATCAGGAATTGGACGCTGCTAATATTGTATTAGGTTACATTTATTTTATATGTCCTAGTTTAGTTCGCTTTAAACATTTTTTTATCATTCTGAGTCAGTAGATAACTGTATGCTGTGGATATAGAATTGATCTCGAACTAGATAAGCTTCTAGCCCATTAAATATCGTAAAATATCATTATCTCCGTTCATTTAAATTTTTATTCACCATCCAAATTATAATCCTGTTCCAATTTATTATTTCTCATTTACCTTGGCACACATAGCTAAATATATTATGCATAAATAATAATATATAGTTAATTAATTAATCTTTGATAAGAGCTTCTAAAAGTTTGTAATTATTGTCGTTCATTTATTTCAGAACACACAGCTAAATATTTTTTTGTTCGAGCACATTGCTAAATCATTCCGAGACTAACATTTAACCGATGATTCCCTCAATTTGGGAACAGTGTAGAAACGTTCAACAAAAAGTATCTAAACACATTCTGAAACGACTGGGAAACTCGATGATCGCGAAATGTATCTCAGCAGATACGACAAAAGTTCGCGAGCAGCAAGAAAAACGATGATGTCGACGTTACTGTTTCCACGAATGTTCAAGGTGAACCGAGACGGAAGCATTTTGAGGCCATCGCCGCGCCGCACTATGCAGGCTGCAGTGTGCAGTGGGACGCCGCTGCACTTATCGTTCCGCTCTCGGGAATCGCGATAATAATGTTCCACGGCAATTGAGCAATGATCGAATGATGCGGAGAGCGGTCATTAACGGGCCTCGAGGAACGAACTCGCTCTCGGATACTTGTTAAAGCACGATGTGGGCCCCGGCGAATGTCTCGGTGTGTGCCGAGGCACGAAGACCGGTTTTCGAGACACGGCTGGTGGAAAATGTTGTACACTGTGGACCAATCGATTGTCATTAGCGACGATTGATTCACCTGCTCTTCGAACCCCATTGCAATTTCGACGAGAGCCGCCGATCGATTAAATAAATGAACGTTTAACTGCGAATGTATTATTTAAACCGCCGTTGCTGTCTGAGCCCGCTGCATTTTTAAACGAAAATTCAAGCTGAGATACTCGGAATTCTTTATTCATTTAGACTTTCGTCTTATATGGATTATTTTAGAAGACCTACTCAATTTTTCACCAGCCTATATTTTTAATGAACTTCAATTTGTTTGTTCGAATTAAAAATAGACGGGTGGTCCATGTATTTTTAAATCATCCGCATTTTTAAGCGGAAACCGAAGGTAATGGATGCAGAAATCTAAATTCGTTCAAATATAAAATAAAAGCATTCCTTGCAATTTTAAACGAACTTCAGTTTTAATCTAAGACTAAAGGTAATAGATGGTGAAATGTAAATTTATTGTTCAAATAAGAAAGGAAAGAGTTCCAGTTTTAAACGGAGCAGTGACTTTTGGACCTCCCCGTATTTTTAAATTAACTCTATTCTTTCACATACATATATTAGTTTAACAACGAGCTTTTCACGCTTTGTTTTTAAACAAGAACTGGGGCTAATAAATAAATTATCATTTTTTCATATACGACCTTGCCCGGACAATAAGTAGGATCTACAGGGGATCAGAATACGTAACGCCAAGTGTTCACAGAAAACATGACAAACGTTTTCGTCTTGAATTTGTGAAAAACGCAAGGCCGAAAGGAAGAGAAACTCTTTGTCATTATTCCGCGCGATATTTGCATGCGCAACGTTGCCGCGTAATGCGATTCAACGTTCAATTCTCTCCGTCTCTCTCGCGCTCACGGAATTTGTTTTTAAACCGGGCTTTAGTAATAACGGGCTTTCGCAAGGCGTGCTTTGTCGAATTAATTTCGCTTTGACGTTATCGTTCACGGCAATAGCCGGCATACCTGATTTCCCCGGGCCGAGTGTAATTATTGTAATATATTGCTAATTATCGCGCGAAACAAATTGCAAAACAAATTGCGAAACGAATCGCGCACGTTATTCGACGCTGCTGTAAAATGCATGTGCCTGCAAATTCGAACTCTGAAATGACAGACAACATTGTACTACAATTTTTACACTAAAACAATTTGGAGATTTAAAATAAGTAGAAAACCCCATATATTTTCGGACCCCGTGCAATTTTTAGCGTGTAATTTCTCCTTAATCACCTAAATATTATGTTTAATATTGTACATAATATTAGACAAACATAAATTTCCTTATTTTTCTTAGGATGTTTATAATTTTAATAATTGCGGAAGAAAAAATGAGGAACCAGTCATTTTGCGAAAACTTGAAGAACAGGTTCAGAAGAACAAACACGAGTATATTGTTAAATTAATCTAAGTGATCCGCCATATTGCCACAGACTCCTCGCCTGCGACTTTCGAACGCCCGTATTTAAAGACTAATTAACATATCTGTGAAATTTCAACCGTTTTCGCAACAGTGTGAGCGCTTCATTAAATTGCACCAAAGATTTCGCGTATTTTGCAAGGATTGCAATTTAAATATAAGTCTTGATGCAGGCTGACGCCGCCATATTGACGCTAAGTGGTCGCGCACATTTACCGCAGGCTGTCCACCTCGCGATTTTCGGACGAGCACATTTAAAGAGTAATTAACATGTTTGTTGAATACCAACGGTTTTCGCGAGTGTGCTTTATCAAGGTACACCAAAGATTTCGCCGTATTGCACAACGGTTGCAATTCCCGACGAACCTAACCCATTCTTGCGGCAAGATGGAATTCCTCGGGTACGCTGGTTGCAATTTAATGCAACGGATCGGAACGCGCCGACCTTATTATTCCACTTTTCGGTTAACAATGAGCCCGGGGCTCGATACGTTTCGCGATGCCACGCCATTATTTCGCGTTTCCCGAGGATCCTTATCAAAAAGTACCTCGCCGGAGAAAAACTTTGTTATCCCCCTGTTCCGCGCGTCACAAATAATAGATCCGAAGTTCCTCGAGAGTTTTAGCAGCTTCTTCCACCCTTGGAAAAATTCGCGGCGAGCAACTTCAACCCCTCGCGATCCTCTCTCTCCCTTCCAGATTCTGTTCCGCGGAATGTAAATGTCACTTTATTATTATCATTACTATCTTGCCACCGGAGAATGTATGCTTTTACGCGGGTGCTGCGGAACGCGCGAACTTCTCCGCAAGTTCGCAACGCGGTGGGAGGGGTGGGACGGGGCAATATGGCGAAGAGGACACGGGGGGGGCGGGGGTGTGGCTCATTGAATCGCGAATACAGTCTCACCGTTGTGTCCGAAATAATAAAATTATTCGTCGACGCTTTAATTAGGAATTCGCGATGGGCCTGAATCCTCGCGCGTTATCAACGAATTACGTAAATTACATTGCCGGGAAGTTACGCGAAAATTAGCCCGCTCCTCCCGTTTCTCCTGCAATTCGGTGGCGAAATTCCGCAAAAATTTATTACCTTGTTACAAACTGTTTGATTGTTTGTAATCACGAAGTCCTTCTATCTGAGCAGAGTTGTTTAATATTTTTTTTTTACTATCAATCTGTATGATGATAAAATAAAATCCACTAAAGGATTTATGAAAAATGACAAATACGATTTGTATAGCTTCGTTGGACTTTTAGAAATTCTATGAAAAATTTATTACCTTGTTACAAACTGTTTGATTGTAATCAAGAAGTGCTTCTATCTGAACAGAATTGTTTAATATTTTTTTTACTATCAATCTGTATGATGATAAAATAAAATTCACTGAGGGATTTGTGGAAATGACAAATACTATTTGTTTGGCTTCGATGGATTTTCAGAAATTCTATGAAAAAATTTATTACCTTGTTACAAACTATTTGATTGTAACCAAGAAGTGCTTCTATCTGAACAGTGTTGTTTAATATTTATTTTTTACTATCAATCTGTATGTTGATAAAATAAAATCCACTGAAGGATTTGTGAAATGACAAATACGATTTGAACGGCTTCGATGGACTTTCAGAAATTCTATGATAATAAGGGAGCTCGTAATTGTCCGAATAAATACGCAGGGAACACTGTCGAACAAATTTGCGACTCGCCGGTAACTGGATTAGCGAGATTTGTAGCGGTGATCAATAATTTTGTGAAAATCATGAAATTAATGACAGTGCTCTAATACCCGGGGGATCCATGTTGCACGCTCCCAGTTGGAACGTTCTAACTTCTCTAACACAAACTCGAGAGAACTGCGCGCGCTGCAAATGGGGTCACAAGGATTTACACAATACTTTAGTGCCAGAAATGTTCTCTCGCTCCCCGTACACAATGCACTCTACTCGACATGATGTTCCGGTGGCTTAATCATTCTCGGAACACGTTCGATGAGCAATCGGCAATGAGCGAACATTATTAGCCGAGAAAGTTCGGTGCGGTTCTAATCGATAACTACGAATCTACAAGGCAGATCGAACATTAACTTGAAAAAATAATTGCTCTTGTTTTATACAAAATAAAAACGATTTATATTCATATCATAATATATTCATAGATTTTCCGATGTTCGGACTTGTTGTATAAGATGCTTCCTATGTGGTCCAGATATTTAAAGCCTGTTAATTATTTTCGATTTTATTAAGCGTTGTGCACTAAAAATTGAATTTCATTCAATTAATCTTTTGAATTCAAATTAATGTTAAGTTCAGTTAAGCTAAGAGTAGCATTAAGTCATTATGTAATACGCTAATAGATTCATATATTGAATATGCTATGTAACCCATATCTGATTTAAAGCATTAAATAAATAATAATAATAATAAATTCATAGAATTCTGTATAACATTCACAATAATCGCTATCCAAAATAAGAACGTTCTGTATCAGTTACAATTAATAAATGTCTATTTAATTCCTTAAGGAATGAGAATCAAACATTGATTTATTAATTATCATGATAATGTGACAACCTGAAACAAGAATTGTTTCTGTGAAATGTGCAAGGCTTAGGGTGATCACTCTTGGAAGAACAATTTAATAATTCAATTTTGCAGCGCCTCTATTTCACGTACCCTCCATGTTTGTTGCTATTAAAAATCTAGGTAAACAACCGAGAGCTTAAGCGACACACACGTACAGTTTAATAACGACAAAATCTGCGAGCAACACGAACTTTCTTGGTTAGTTGATAATTTGATTTCCGGCAACCCTTAAAACGGAGGGACGGTGTACAACCTCGAAACGCTTTTACACGGAATCCGCGAAAATGGACTCTCTCTCCCTCTCTCTCTCTCACTCTCTTTCCCCTTCTCTCGGCCCTGCAGTATTCGCGATTTATTTACGCAACCGAATGCCGTATTTTGTTTATCCAATAAATTTATCGTTGCGCGCTCGCGAGAGTCCCGCTTTCGAGAGTTTCGAGTTTGAAATACAAAGAGCAGCGAATTCCATGGAAATGCATTTGATCGATAAACCCCCGTCTATTCTCTCTCTGCCATTCTCGTTCAGAATGGGAACAGAGAACAAATATCAGAGAGCATTTGTCGCTGCGAAAAAGCACAACTTTTTCCTTTTTTCCATCGTCGACCGTGTTCCCTGGCTTTTTATATCCTGTATTATAATGCGAATCGATCTGTCTTAGCCTCGAACCGAATTAAACGAGCTGCAAAAAAAATCTGCATACGAAACATTCCCTAACTGTCATAACCATTAATTTATTAAGTCGATACTGCCGAACAATTACCTATTAAATGAAGAATTATATCTATGCAAAATAAAAATTGTCTACATTATTGAAGTTACATTTTCATTTGCAACAATGTTGTCTCGGCTTCGTTAAAGAGTTATTAACCAAACACACGGACCAATCATGTCGACGTATAGTGTGTGATAAAGTACGTGAACAATTCATTTCCATCCCAACGCAATAACAATCAGACAAACAAGACGAGAAGCAGAAATGCATTATCTGCTTCTGAATGTATGTTACTCAATATTTCTCCCTAAGGAATTGTTTGAAAGAAAGATAGATTTGTCGTCGCATGTAGAAAATGAAGACCAAGGCTCGATTACCTTGGACAGCAAAATCGATCGTTTATATCACAGTTTGGAACACAATAATGTTGTTCAGCGTTCGCGGGCACATCCGTGAAACAAATAAATTGAGCGTCAGAGTTCGAGCAGTTGACGTTCAACTATCGAGTTTCGATCTCGAATTGTTGAAAGCATCGCGCGGGATCAAACGAAATCTGTCCGCAGATCGGTACCGATTCAAAACGAATGTCCGCCATGTTGTTTAACCGGCGAATTAACCCGTAGGGTTACCGGTGAAAGCTCAATCGACGCGCGCCACGTTGCGAACCACTTCGTTAATGCTCGCAATTCCTCTATCGGTGGATTTCTGCTTAGAACCTGACCCGCGCCACGCCGGAACTTCCGGCCTCGCGTTAAGAGATCAAATTTGCATCGGTGCGCGTTCAACGAGCATTGGAATAATGAATAGAAATGAAACATAAAACGACCCCGACGTTCCTCCCCCCGATCCCGCAGAACTCTCCAAACGAACTTTTTCTTTGCATCGAATTATAACTTTTAAGCGGGATGTTTAAGTTTCATAAAACTGCTCGAAGATTTTACGGCCGGTGCGCGAAAACTAAAATATTAGACGTTCCAAGTTCCGACGCGATTTCGACAGAAGGCGCCCTTCGAGTACTGCACGACTTTCTTATAAAATCATTGGGAAATGTAATATTCGTTCGCCCTCGGTGAACGAGAATTTCCTTTATTTTTCGGTTGACCCAATATCGTCTGTATTGGAAAAACCATTTTGGTATTTAACCAACGAAAGAATAATTCCAAATTTTAATGGCCCCGATAAGCGCTATAAAATACACGTAAAATACTTATCAGAGCAGAATCGCCAGAACACGAGCTGGGGACGTGCAATTTCTTTTTAATAGACTTTTTAACGACAGAGTTGAGAGAATCTGAAAGAATAATGATTTGTAAAGTTGCTTCACTGTGTTCGTCCACATCATTTTCCATATCACGAACGAAATTTTAGTCGCATTTGGAAATTTTCAACAGAGAAGAATTATTATAAAAATTGCTGATAGGTAAAATGTTAAGCACTCTGATTTATGAACAATTTGGAACCGATTGACAAAATAGATCCAGAAACCGATGAACAGAAAATGAGGGAAAGGGGATTTCGATGTACCCAGATGCTTCGACTAATAATTTGGTATTTGCTCCGGAATATTTGCTAATTGGGTAGCGAAAATAGAGTCTAATTCGGGCTCCCCAATGCTAGCAAAATCAATTGACTGCTCAAGGCCGCCGCCAAAGCCTCCACCTGTCCGGCAACCTGCTCCCAACCTGTCCACCCACGCTCCACCCCCGTTCCACGGAATCTAATTGCAGCGGCGGTAAACACAAGGGATTCTCTGTACCCGGAAGAGTTATTAGTCATTATTATAAAGTCGTGAACTGTGTTGCACGAGCGCAGTCTCCCCCCGACAGATCGCAATATAATTTTCGCGAGCCGGTTGAGAGAAAAAACCGGCGCGGCGGAGCATTATGGGCGCAAGTAGGGCGCGACACGGAACGGCTTGAAACGATTAAAAAGAACCCTTAATTACTTTCCATTGACATAGACCCGGAGGGTCGCTGATTATTCCATCGTCCCACTCGCGAGACCCGACCGGTAATGATGTACATTTTTTGTCGCGTATTCAACCCCTCCTCCCCCACATCTCTCTCTCTCTCCTTCACTCTCCCCGTGGACTGTGAAAGAAAAAGATTTCGAGGGAATGGAACGCCATAGAGAATGGGGGGTGACTTGAGATTTAACGCGCGAACATATGTCTCGCGTTAATTTGCGTAACGCCGAGCCGCGTTTTATTCAAACAATCGGCAGTCCGTTCTTCAAAGATGGCGCGTTTTTGTGCGAGGAAAGCCTGCGAAAAGAATTATTATGAATGGAACACCGTGCTCGAGATTGGCGAGAAAATTTCTTGTAGATTTTTTTAGGGATTTGGAAAATATCTGGTGAGAATTTTTTTTATTTCTTTAAGCTTAATTAGAGATCATTTCCTAATGAAATTTTATTAATTGCGGAATACGAAACTAGTCGTTCGACCGTGTAAGGATTATTGTTAATGAAAATATTTGTGTATGTTATGGCAGAGCTAAAAGCGCGTTGTTTTAATAAATTTTACACTGCATTCCGTGCATTCGGCGTAATGGTAGAATTCACTTTAACACGGACAGCTCGTAAATACACTGTAATTTTAACGCGAAGTATCAAAAGGCTTTTGAAAATGGTTTTGTACTTGCGTATAAAGTCACAGACCAGAAGCACTTTGAAGCGCGATTAAATGAAATCGTATTACTCGCTGCGGTCTGGAACTGTTCTAAATGGTTGTTCAAAAAGTGTTGACCGCCTCTCTGCGAATCTGGAGATCAGTTTCGTTTCGAATAAATCGCAGTCCGTTCACAAGCTTGTTATCAAAAGTTCGTTTGAGAAATACGTTTAACCGAATGATCACCGTGCAGTCTGTGAAGATTATTCTTAACGAACTCTATTTGTGAGAATATTGTTTTTGAAACGAGGTCATAATAACGGGTTCTACTATTTTTAATTTACGATTATTGATAATAATTGACAAAAATTCGGAGAGACACATTCTTGCTATTTTTATAAAGTAATCTAAAACAGTCAGTTTTAATAAAAATTAACAGTTAAGTAGCATAAACTATATCTCTCGATTGCAACAATTGTGGAAGTGTCGTTTTTTTAGACATGTTACAGGCTTCGATAATTATTATTTCCATAAAGGAATCTAAAATAGTCAGTGCTCGATTATTATTGGTAGCGATTATTTTTTACCACGGCAATTCATGAAATGTCAGGAAATCCGTCCAACTCTATTCCACGGAAATCAATGTCAGACAACTTACATACGGGGGTGTAACTCATGTAGCGAGTATGTTCGTTGGCATTCCTTTCGTTTCGCGGATAGGTGGCAACCCCGGTCGTTCCGCTTTATTCCTCCTTAAAAAGTAATTCCCATTCCTCACACATGACCCTGCTTGAACCAGCACGAAGACACGGAAACACGGGAGAAAGAGAGCACAGAGAGTGACTACTGCGGTGGACAGATAAAGAGAGAAAGGGAGCAGGAGGAAGAAGCGAAGCGGCGAGACCTCGACGGAGAGAGAGGGAGAGAGAGTGGTAGGTTCAAAGCGTTCGAAAGAGCAGGAAACAGAGTCAGAGGAGAGAGAGAGAGTATATGCGAGAGGGAGTAAGCGAGGAGACAGCGGGTGGGCTCGATCGATCCAGAAACACCGTGTGTAAACTACCAAGCATAATCAAATTCCTTTTAGCTTGAATCCCCCGCGTATCAGTTGCAAAGTGGCACTGTTTTCATTCAACTCGACTAAATCGGGCACAAACACGTTGTCCACGAGTCCAGAGAAAGACGTGATGTAGAGATGACTTAGTCTGGACCAGGAGCACTACAAGCGCTAATTACCAGCATCGTTAATTACCGCCGTTGTTCACTAATAATTTTCTGTTCTCGGTACACGCCCCGTAGAACGTCTCCCTGGTCGCCGATTTCTAGAACAGGTTGCCATCGAGAAAAAAAGGTGTAGCTTCGTCTTTTTTTCCCGAGAACATCCTCTTTAACAACTGGGTAAATAACCTTTCGTGAAAAATGGTCATTTAGAACGTTTCTGTTAATAAATTCTCTGCTGAAGGTAGCCTTCACGTTTCATATACCCTGTGTCTTTATCGGATCAAATATTTCTGTTGTTACATAAAAAAAATTCAGTTATCGTGGTTGATCAAATAATTAGAGAATTTTACATTATCCTTGCAAATCGATTTCGAATCTTTATGCATGTATAGTAAAAATGGCTAAAATATAATGAAACGATGAAAAAAATTTAATAGTGTCTTTCGCTGCATTATTATTATTAACATTAGTATTAAAATAGTAATTTTTTGTAGTTTGTAAACGAACGAACCTAAGAAGAAAAGAAGCCAGGAATTAATTTACACCCTTATTAATCCTAATCAGATTCGTGTCTTAAATTGATGGGAAAATATTAAATTTTGGGTGGACAAGGGTTCAGTACTCTATTAGTTACGGATCATACTTCGGTGGCGAATGGTGGGATAAAGATCGAGACTTTCGGGCCACCCAGTATCCCAGAAAGCCCGCCACTGCCCCGTCTACTACCGCGTGCTCCAGGCTTTAATCTAACAATGATTTATGCTTCCCAGTGACTCTCATACTTATTGATTCAAGCCTGTCACGGCCGATGGAATTAATCTTTCTCGACCGCCATCCATGTATCGTGACACGCTCTTTTCCCCCCGGTACACTATATTCTCTATGTATGTATATCCATCGAATTTCTCTTTTCTCTTTTTAAACCGGATTTCTAGAAATCCCTCTGTTTGCTCTCCTTTCGAGCCCTGGCTAAAAACGAACGGAAAAGGGGGTTGGTTAAAGGGGATGGTAACTTGGTCGAATTCGATAGGCAATTAATAAAAATGAAAATTGTCGGGAATGGATGGGCTCGACCGGTGAAGGCTGAGCGTCTCTAAAACCAACACGCTACACATTCTGCTCTACGATTGTACCACACCCCCGACCATCGTGTCATTCCTCCCCTATTCGCCTGCTCTTTCGTCTCTACCCCACCCCGACCTTTTATCATCTCTCTCCCTCTTCGTTCTCTCGCTCTCCTCCAACCCCTCGGCAGCCCTTACTACCACCAGATAGCGGCCATGAATGTATTATGTACGCTCGGCGAATATGTCAACTGCAGCATTGCGGATTTATACGGTGGCTTCAGGAGCTTTTTTCTCCCTCTCCCTCCCTCTCTCTCTAGGCAACCCCTTCCGGTTCGCCTCTGGCTTTTCGTCTTCAATGTTGTTTCGTTGCCGTCCCGCCCCGTATACGGGTCAATTTCACGCGGTTCGTTCCCCATATTCATTCGGAGATGATCTGTGTATGTGCGTCGGTTAACCGGGATCTTGCGATGTTTCTATTTCTCCCCGCGGCTCTCTTCCCCCCCCCCCCCACACGGTTTTTGATACGATGATTTGTAGCCGACAGACGTTTATGCGATTTCGAGCTTTTATGGAGCGCCCCTCTCCCGCGTGGAACTTTATTTCGGTGACAACCGTCGCTCTCGGTCTATGATAAAATTTTATTTTTATATACATCATTATCGAATAATTAACTCTCGGACATAGGGACATTTTTACGATTTTATGATTCATGTTTAGGACTACTTCACTGTTGAGAAATTATTTTGAAAATATTTTTTTTTCATCTAACCCCTTGCCTTGCAATATCTGTAAAATTTACGTTAATAATTTTTTTTTAAACTGAAATAAAATTCCATTTTGATTTTGTTAATATACAACTATCGGAAATCATATAGGAATATTTTCCTTCTTTAGGAAATTAAACTGAAACCGTAAAATAAATCGTAGAGCAAGGGGTTAATCGAATCGATATAAGACAACCACGTTTTTTCCGCAAGAAAATTTCTAGCCCTTCTTACCCTAACGGATCCGTCCCCATCTACTTATTCTAAATGCTTACGCGGTATACTTGGAGCGAAGCAGGGGTCAGTAAACGTGTTAAACTAATTTCCGCGATAAAACAGCAATGAAACGACGGAATGAACGAATTACAAGTCCGTTAAAAAATTCTGTTTCACCGTTTCAAGGTGTGTTTCGAGTACGGTTCACTTCTACGAGCGTCCCGAGACAAACGTACTGTCTGAGCATGATGTATAGAGTGCGGCGCCGCGATTCTGCTTTCTTTTCTAGTTCTTTTGCAAGGCGAGACCGTTTTCTTTCTCGCCTATCTGTTCTCTCCTTCTCTTCTTCCTGCTCGGAGAGAGGACGGTCGTCGTCCGCGGGAAATACTTCCTGACGTCTATTTTAATTTAAGTTACAAAAGACTACTTAAGAAGTTGAGTGAAAGACGAGAGATAAAGGAGGTGGCTTGCACAAGATGAGATTACCCAGATAGATAGAAAGTTTCACCCCGACGGCTACGATAATAATATCACGCGGGCATGCTCTCCGAGTATACAAGTCGTTTATTACGTTTAATGTAATAAATTTTACCCGGGTAAATGGACCAACATGGCGCCCATATCCGCGCTCGTGCCTGTATAGAGATGCAAGAGAGAGTCGCAACCGAAAAGCATTAAGGTCCATCGTGTGTCACCGGCGAGATATCGTTATTAAAACGATACACGGCCGAACAAACAAATCGTACACGTCGATTATATCGATCGGAAGAAAGAGAGACGCACGCACCCCGTTCGACAAAATTAATACCGTCCCCGGGTATAAACAATTCCCGGTGTTATTTATTATTTTTCCCGCGCCATCGCGCCGCGGCCGGCGAATTAATCAAAACGACTGGACAACCACGGCGGATCGAAGCGGGATGACTTTTGCTGTAAAATTTAATTGAATTCCTCCGCCGGAGAGAGGGTAATTTATGAGAGGTAATGCGAAATTAATGCCGAAACTACCGTGGCATGATCGCGCGTCTCTACACGCGTTGTAATAACGATTTAAATCAATTTTAATAAGATACGCGCCGCTCGCCCTTGCGTTTTCTCTGTTTGCATTATGTACCCTCCCCCTCCCTTTCTGTTCGTCAATTTTCTCTCACTATCATTCTCTAATTATTAATTTCTATGATTGCCTCTCTCTCACTTTTGCTTCGATTAATCTGCTCGCGACGTAAATGGGAACGATCGGTCTTAAAACCGACGACCGCTATCCCTCGAGTCTCGGGAACCCAGGGAAAAGAGGAGGAAGAGAGTTACGCAAACTCCAAATTACTTTTCCTGATACACCCACCAGAAGTTCATTAACAATTCTTAGTATTCTCTGCCGAGCCGCAAACATCATTTGGACCATTGCCATAAAACATTCCCCGGCTCGTCTTTACTCTATCTTTTCGCTGGTGTAGCAGTTAAACCCTATCCTATTCGTCTCCTCCTCTGTTATTGCTTGTTAACCCACCCAGTAACCTTCCCCTGGCGGAGGTCGGGTCACTGCAGACCCATACAACAAGTCCGAAAGGACTCTAATTCAAACTTAAAATTTTCTGAAACTTTTGCTAGAGGCTGGATACCAATAATTTTATTTCTCCGTTTAAAAATCTCAATAAAAATTTAGATTAATTTTACAGCAGTCTCGAGAAAATTGTTATTCCGCATAAAAATTCGCAGTCGGATTATCTATCCGCTTAGAGTGATTCTGATCACTCGGGCAGAGGGATCCGTGGGATCGATGCAATTGTTCTCGACAATCGATGGGAAGACTCTTGAGTGTCTGGACTCGGCAGGGGTGCAAACTCGGACCCCGGGCTGCTCTCGGTTTCACCTCGCGGAAAATCCCGAGATAGATTCTGATCAAGTCAGAGCGACAATTGATCCACGCTAAGCTCATTATTTGACTGGTTAGAGCCAGTTTCCACGGGCTCGATTGTACGCGGCGGAATCGCGACCAAAAACCCACTGGAATAATGTCCTATTTAGCGCGGGACATTATCGCCTGTTATACTTCGTCGGGTCGTTCGGTGTTGGTGAATTGATAGGTTATCGGTGTGTTTAGGGTGCCAGAGCGAATCCCCATAGCAACGTAGGGAATACATTTCCACATGATTCCGTGCATACTGTCCGTGTCATGAGTTTGGGGTTAGATCTGCGTCTGTGTCTGTGCCAACATTGCCACTACCTCTGGCACATTGTTGCCCTTATACACGCGAGAGACCACGGGTTCCCTCTGTTCGTCTCTTTCACCCTCTTCATCCCTCTGTCCCGCGATTCTCTCTCTCCGACTCTCCCTAACTCTCTCCCTCTTAGTTCAGTCTCCATTTCTCACCCTCTTGCGACCAAGTCCTCCTCTCTGTTCCCCTTTAATCCCTCTATCGCGCTGACTAGCTCACCCTCTATTCACCCCTCTTGTAGATACACATCTCGCATATGTGCAGTCAAGAGGAATACTCCGCTGCATAGAGAGAGAAGAGGAGAGAGGTTGAGAGCGGTGGTAGAGAGTTTGTCTCATCTTCTGAATGCACGACTGGGCACCGGAAGTTGGCCAAATTTTACAAGTGTAAATCGTCTCTCGCGGACTAACCACCAACCCCTTCTTTATCTCAAACGACTGTTCCCGTTGTAATTTAATCGGAACTGCTGGTGGGATTTTTAACTGTCGTTTTGCGGAGCTACAACCCCTTGGATATTCGCTTTGATTTCCTGGTCTTCACTTTGCTACGAAATTACGAATCCTCGGAACAGCCTTTGCATTTCGAGTTTTCGCTTCTCAACCCTTCAGTGAACTGAAAATTTATATTAACAATAAACCTACCACCATCGGTCAGAATGAACGGTTCTAGGTTTTCTTATTTTACTATTATTGATATAATACAAATGATTTTATAAGGAAGACCGCATAAAGTCTAAATTAAAACAATCTTGTTATTTTTAAGGCTCGGTGTTAATACGATTAATGAATACGATAAACTACTTAGCAGCTTCTTGGAAAAGTAGAGCAAATTTAGAAAATGATAGAACGTTAGAGAATAATTTTAAAAGTTGTGTTGTTGATGTAGAATAATAGAGAAAGATGATTTCTAAGTAAAGAATTAGAAGTAATGTAGAAAACGAACTAACTCTACGATAATATTTTTATTCAACTGTATACGTAGATTCTCTCTCTTTCTCTCTGAATCGATTAACAATTTGCAGGAACTTCTACGATCGTCGAAGAACTCTGAACATTTTTCCGATAATCTACGATCTTTAACGTCGAGTCAGCCAACAGAAACGTCGGAAATAATTTCTTTCAACTTCCCTGTTCATAGAACATTCGATTTGAATGTGATAACGTTATTAAAACTCGACGTAATATCGAGTCATTAAGATGTTAATCTCGTGGATGGCTTCCTTTTTCCCCCGAAGGGTCTCTTGATACTCCCTTTCGCCGCGTAATTGCCAGAAAGAATGTTTAATAACTGATATTGTAAAAAATTGCAACGACTAGAGAGAGAGAATAAAGGTCTCCACGGTCTATTCACATTATTTAACGTCGTGTAAAATTGAGTCAAACTGGTTCCCTCTGTCGCGACAATTTTTCATCCACGCTGATCCTGCGATTCCGACAACGCCTGTAACTACCTCTAATTCGATTACCTCGTGCAAAATCGAATTCGAACTGTAAAGACCACGATTATTAACAAACTACGAAGCGTAACAGGGGGAGAGCGTGGAATTAAATGGAAACTTTCATTAAATTAAAAATGAATAAAGAAACTTTGGAATTATTAAAATTCCCTCCCGGTTTTAATCGTTCGGCCGTTCCATAAATTATTTATGTAATATTCCCGAGTCCGCCGTGTTCGAACGAGTCGCAGTCGGGATCAAACATCGCGAGCATACTTTTCCGATGAAGAGGAGTCAAAGAGCACGCCGCGCGGCCATGATCAATATTATAATATTCTAGGAATTTTAAAAGACGCAATGTAATCACCCCTAACAGATCATTTCATTTCTTCTTTTCGAAATTAACTCTGTGCTCGCTTCGATCACTATGAAAAGATAAATATACTTAATTTTATATTCACACCGTGTAATAACAGACTCGTGATGAAAACTTTAAGAAAAATCCACTAAATACGAATATCATCCCTCCTGATTCAATTTCCGACAAAAATAATTCGGAATAATGAAAAGATTTCAAGAATGTAAAAATACATATAAATACAAATAAATTTACGTATACTTTTAAATTGTTTGATAAAGTAATTTTTACTTGTTTGATAGTTCTTTCTTCCCCGCAGTCCATGGTGAAAAAGTTGGCGCCTCAAAAGGAGCCTGGTCCCTGTTAAATTGAATTCTGCTAGCGCACACTTCCGGCTGTTTGAAATACGCGCGTCTGAACGTTCTGCGACCTATAAAACACCTGGTTGAAAAAGAGAGAGAGAAAAAAATGGAATGAAAGAGAGCGAGGACAATTTATCGATGCACCGATTCTCCCCGTTAATAAAACGTAACTTTAACTGTCCCGGCCGCGTTGGTTTCATTAAAAATTTAAATGGGCCGTGGACAAGCTGAAAATTTACTTATGCATACACGAGAAACCCGAACGCGGCCGTAAATCACCCCCGCGGTGGCTTTTAGCGTTCGGCAAAAACAAAACTCGACCGGTCGGGTCCGATTCGATGTCGATTAATGGAACTCTCGCGATACGACTCGCAAGTAACGGTCGTATAACGTGCGCGAACGTTTTCACCAGCTCTTAAAGACGTCGGGGACGTCGCAGGGATGCTAATAAAATCCGAGAAGACGGTCGTGCGATCTCTTAATCGTCTTTGAAGTCGCGAAACAGATGGCCCGCGACTCCTTAAGCCCCTATTCGCGACCCCGCTGCCATCGACAATTCCATCAGATTATTTAATTAGGTCTCTCTCTCTCTCTCTCCCTCTCTCTCTCGTCGCGTGTCCTCGTTAAACTCGTTACGGAATTGGCGAGTAGTAGTTCCTGCAAAACAAAAATTGTCTGTGTCAATTACAAGAAAAGGCTGTCCCATAAAATTCTTCTTTTAACACGATCGCTACCAGAATTTATCTCAGCGACAGTCTTCATGGTTACGTTATTCAATTAAATACAAAATCAGAAAGAAGTTACAAACTCTCTGAATGCACATGCAGCAAATTTTATATAATCAGATATAATTAATATGTCGTGGCCTGGACGCAATTTTATATTCGAAATTGGTAATGACAAATTATATTCGAATGTGTAAAGAACACCCTTAAACGTCGAATCAATCACAAAGTGCTGTTCTGTTATTTGCGCTATTAACATCGCGCGAAGAAAGGCACCAGAACGATAAGAAGAGAAACAATAGATTACAGGTACGAGGGAAGTTCGGCGAAAGTGAAGCCGGCCGGGGCGCGCGCTTAAATATTTAAATCGGCTCGAGTAGCGAAGTTGAAACCGCCTCCATCAGTTTCACTGGCGGCTTTAACGTGATTACGAAGTTGCCACAGTTTACTCAGTCGCGCTTGAACAACAGTCAGCGTATAACGCCGGAATACCGCTATACTGGGTGTGCGACTACACGTATCAGAAATTTTCAACTGTGCCAGAAAATCTGTCGAGACAGTCCAAAGTCCAAACCAATGCGATTTCCGAAACACTGAGATCAAGCGCACGCCATTCTTGTTGCTCGGAGTGAGAGTTATGTTCTGAATTTTTCGTGAAATGTACCTCAATTAGTGCTATAAGCTTTTTTGTAAAAAAAGGTATGAATAAATATACAATACATGTCCAATTGGTTTCTAAAGCATTCGAAATCACTGACAACTCTTACATAAACAAGGTATAAACAAATGAATGTACTCGCTTAATTTTAGTATCACAGATGTGACGATGAATTTCTATAAAATTAATTTTTAACTTTTTTCCACGTGCCTTACGGTTTCTGAAACATTCGAAATCTGAGGCAGGTTTTGTAGGCTGTTTCCATCCTTTCTGCAAGGAAGTTTGTCAACAAAAAAAGAAAATCCTGCGTCCCTTACAAGCCACTTGTCCACCCCCAAGCTAATCCAACGCATTCTCAACCCCCTTCGAATCGCCTGCATTTTAAAATTATTCCAAATTAGGCCTGTTCATTAAAGCAACCAGTTGCGAGCGAGAGAGAATCGATTCTCGTGCACTTGGCCACGAGTCTCGGGTCACGTAGAAGCATTGCTGGCTTCTTTTCATTGTCAGCCTCCTCTCTTTGGAGGTCCTTGCTCCTTTCACTCAGTCTGATTTTCCCCCGTGGCCGTTGTCCTTTCTCCCATCCCCGAATCACGACCCCGACGACAAACCCCCCGGTGTCTTAATCGGCGGGACACGCGGTCAAAGCGGAAACGGAAGGTATGAACCGGAAGCCAGCGCAAAGAAAACTCATTCGGACACGCGACCTTTTATTTCTTTGGTGATTCGTTTCTCTCTCTCTCTCTCTGCTTTTTGTCGGCACCCTCCCGCGTATTTATCGTCGTGATTTCCTGAAGAGCAAACCTCTTGTATTGACTCTGTCCGACATCCGGTATCCTTTCAATTAATTGGTCTGCCAGTTTTTCGCGCCGGTGATTATTTAATGCGATTATTTATGACGAATATTTCAAAATTTATCTTGTGGAATAGAAGCTACTGGACGTCAATAAAAATTTCTAAATGCATCGCGTATGTAAGCAGACTTCCCAACAAACTATTTCCGACCCTCTGTCAAACCCCTCGACGCGAACAATTGTCAATATAAGAAACACTTGCGTCTGCAACGAACGACCACGAAACAATGTCGAAGATCACGCCGATGAAACGCTATTACCTGCAGGTATAAATATTGAGTGGCCATTCGCGGTCGATGTCGTCGATTCAGTTGGAGCCGGAGGGGGTCCAACTTCCAGCAGCTGATTCAGCTGGTCTTGTTGGGGGTTGAAATCCAGCGGTTTCTCTCAGCGCGAGCACAGACTTAAGAACCACGCCGAAGTGGAACGGTCAGCTATCGAACTCCATGAGGTTGCTACATAAACAATGAATTTTCATTATATTTAATATTTTCTAGTTAAACACATATATAAATTACGGTAAAATTTGAGTAATATTTAATATAGTTAGTAAATAAAATTGTTTGAAATAAGCACCAGCCAAGGAACTGTCCTTTGAAGTCAAGTTCAAATAAAACATTTAAAATAGTACATAATTGTTGGCAAGAAATTTGAAAAATAATTTGGAGTGTAAAGGTTTAACACATTACCGACTGGTGATCATTGCATAATTTTAAAAAATGTCGATGGGACAGAACATAATAATCGTGTTCGTGCCTTGAGCCAAACGAAATTTAAAGGGACATTCGTTGTTAGGGCCGTACGACGTCATTGTCTCTCTGTCCATTAATAGACAGGGTGAATAGATTGCTAGTACACCTAACTTCTTCAGATTTCGGCAACATCAGGCGTGACACCGAGGTGTATGTAATATTGGGACTCTTAGAATCCCAAAACGCCTAGACAGAAAAGCCCATAAGATACAACGTCTGTACGGATCGTAAATTTGTGGCTCGAGGCTCTTTCTGCCGCGGGTAAACGGATTTACTCACAGTGCGGCTGCGGTTCGAGTGCATCTTGCGATAGCTCGTCGAACCTCGATCCTTTTCTTCGACCCTAATGCAGCTCGATGTTAGCCAAGTTAAACCCTCCTTTTGTCAATTGAACCAGTCCGAAACCGAGCGCTCTACGAACAAACATGAAGCTTAATGCTTAAGGGTCGTTATGCGAAATGAAAATTATCTTCATTGCAGGAAATACATACCATATAGATAGTTAATTCTTCCTTTAATAAATTAAACCTCTCAGGATTGATGTCAGTACATCTTACTGAGTCTGAGGATAAATCTAAATCACCTAGAGATTATTATTACATATAAACTAACAATCCATCGTCGTCCCCAAAGGGTGAATAGAAAACAAATTCCCGAACAGTTCCTAACTCGCACAAAATTATTTGAAAGTATTAAAACGTCCTGTAAAACTTAAGGAGATTAGAGCGTGAAAATTCGTAGATTTTCTGTAGACAAGCGTGCCCTATTCGAAACCAGAAATCCCACAAATCAGCGGGTCCAAGTGGCGGGTTGAAACTTTGTGAAAATGACGTCGCCGCTGGCATCAGCGGACAATTAAATTATCGTCGGAGCCGAGTAGATAACGATGCACTCGAGGTACAACATAAACCACGAGTTACGTAGCCTGGATTATATGTATAGGTAACGAGCACATAGGTGTTTTAGTTCACCGCTCGCGATAAGTGTACCTATGTAGCCGGGGATCGGATTATAAGGGTGGTGAAACGGGGGATTCCCATGGATAGTTCCATCTGACGTGGGGTGCGCCAGGTTAAAATTCAGACCTCTCTTGCGATCGGTATAGTAGGCTGCTGCATGAACTTGCGACGGGTACAGTAGGGTACATCTGTAAGTTCGGCGGGTAAAGACTTCAAGATCCCTGCTTCGAAATCGTCGTTCATTTTTCTCTGAAAACAAAAACAGATCAGCTAACTCTGGCTCTACACATTAGAAGGAAATGCTCAATTGTTCATGAGTACAGATGTTGATATCAGAACTCTTTACTCACCGTTTTGCACCCGACATAGAAGGACCTAGTGTTTATAAAAAGCAATAGCAATTGTGTTTCGACATGTACGATAACGAATCGATCTTTCTGATGCAGGACGAAGTGCTGACGATATCAGAGAAGGTGGTGGTTCGGGTTCACGACCTTGTCACGTGGCTGTCGCCGGCGTTGGAGTGGTCATGGGGCCGGGAAGTCTCTTACCCGCCGACCCCTACCTCGTCTCCGGAGAGCAGCCCGTTGAGGTACGAGATACCACAGCCCCAGGTGCTCACCGACCCCGGCATCGATTTTTCCGACGTCGATAAGCAGCAGAAGGAGTACGAGTCCTACCACAACACCAGGAGGACAGAGTACGGCGCGCAGACCAAGGTAGTCGTCCTCTCCTACCCAAGGTACTGTCGGTACCGGGCCTTGCTGCGAAGGCTCGAAGGGGCTGAACCTGCTTGGCTATGCTCCTCCGTCGCTGCAGCCATGGGAGGATTCATGGCCACACCGGGCACCAGGGTACTCTTCTGCAGGGACACCTTCGACTATCCGGACCTTGAAACGCACGAGCTGCTCTGCAATCATTTAGGTGAGTTATCTACCGAGTTTTCGTATCCCTTTTACTTAGGATAACCTTACCTAACTGTATCCTTGATAGGCAAAACTTAATAGCTCTATCTACCATCTCTCGAAATAATAACTAGACTGCGGATTTTGCGCATTTATGAAAAGAAGAATGAGCACTTACAATTTAAAGCAATGGACATGTTAAAACTATTTAAGGACATCGTTCTATATATCTCAGCTTAATAGTACATATAATTAAAAGAACATTTTTTTTTATTTTGTAGTCTAGTAATAACCTAAAATAAAATTAAAAATGCTCTCTACGACTTCACGCCACGCCGATTCAGTTACAATTAGAAATGCGCCCTCAAGGTCTAAGTGTTAAATAACAAATACCACTCATTTCGACGAAAAACCGCACACGCCATAACCGCAATCGCGGCTTCAAACTTCAAACAAGCCGCACCTCAATCACACCGCCACTGAGTCGCCGCGGCGTTTGATCGGTCGCCGTTCTTCCACAAATGGCTTCAAACACGCCGAATCTCCACCGCAAAGCGTCTCAAACATGCTCTTTATTTCTCTTAAACACACTCGCACTATTCGCGTCCCACAATAAAGACACGCTTACCCTTCACGGACGAATGTTTTTGGCATTGTTACTATACTATGTTTCAATCATTCAAATCCTAACGTCGCAGAAAAATAATGCAATTACGTACATGATAAAATATTAGTATCTTCCACTGTCCCCAGCAGGCAAGACTTTGATACACGATCTATTTCTCTGAGCAATATATTCTTTAATATTTAAAACTAATATTCGTTCGCAAAGGGTTAACACATTCGCAACGACCGTTACATTTATCTAATGTTCAAAATCAACAGATCAGAAGTACTTAACCTTTCTTTCCCAGTACCGGATCAGTCACATAACATTGTGACTAAGAAAATCAATTTTATACACTTTGTTGCTTGATGTCATAGTAAATAGTAGACCATTCCTTTTAATGAAACATTTTAACATGTTACAAACAATTCGTAACAGCTTCCTCCTTAAACTATACATACTTACATGTCCGGCATAGGTGTAGAAATTGCATAGAACGCAGTGCTCACAAATGACGTCACAAAATAATTAAAAATGGTGGATAGCAATGTAAAAGTAAAGTATATAAGAATATTTATGCATTATTTCGTAAACAATTGGACAAATGAAGCAAACTTGTTGCATAAAGAATTCAATTTGTAACAGCGTTCCTCTTAGACCATACATACTTACATGCCCGGCATAGGTGTAGAAATTGCATAGAACGCAGTGTTCACAAATGACGTCACAAGATAATTGAAAATGGTGGATAGCAATGTAAAAGCAAGGTATACAACAATATTTATGCATTAGTTTGTAAACAGTTGGAAAAATGCAGCAAACTCAAAGAATTGTAAGGGACGACAAAACCGTGATCACATAGAGAGCCAGTTTACCAACGGAGAAAAGATCGCGCTACGATCGCGCAACGATCGCGATAGGCCCGCCATACGAGGAGAGTTTAAAAACAAGAGAACGTGTCGGGGAGCGCGTGCAAGAAGAAGGTTTCATCCGCGACGTTTCATTCTTTGTAGCCGAGCTGTTGTTCCACCGGCTACGCCACGCGAACACTGTAATCCGGATTAAAACAGACGGAAACAAACCGACGTCTAAGTTTAGAACGTGTTTCATAGTTTATCAGGTTTCTTCCTCAACTGCGTCTCGTTCGAGACGCTTGTCACGGTAAATGCGCGAAGGTTGCCAGTGAACGAAATGACAATTCTAATGAGAATTAGGGAAAACGAGATTGTATACTTCAAAATGATCGGTGAGTGAAATCGTCTTTCGGATTCTGTGGATTTTATGAACGTTGCATCATGGTCTTGTGCACGTGGAACGATCGAGAAGGATTGTCGGGCGACGAACAAACTCGTAATTGGACAAGTAAACGTAATTTGATAAGTGTTCTAAATTTCTTTTCTGCTATTTAGGTATTCTGCTTCTGACTGAAATCTTTTTATGACACGTGCACGTGGCCATCATTGTCCATGGCCACGTGGTCGATACCGGTTCTGTCACGTTATACATTGTTTCAATAAAGTCTTCAATGTCGAATGGATCAATCATGTTGAATAGTAGAAGGTTAGATTTCAGACTTTTCATTCGTAAAATGCACTTATTCATAGTGCGTTCTCTCGATAAATATTGATATTTTTAACGGTACAAACTAGCAATTTCAGTGCTCGAAAGTTCTAGTATTAATGTTTATCATTTGTCTGTGTTTTCTTTCCGGGATAGTGCGCGAAACGAACGACTATCGGTTGACACGTGATTGTGAAATTGATAGTGCAACTTTTCGAATTTTTGTTAGGACTGGTTGTAGCGCAATTGTTTGCAATTCTTGTTCTTTTAGGATTCGTTACAGTGCAGTTGTTCTAATTGGTTCTTTTTTTATAGAATGATTCATTATCTGGTACAGTTAGCGTCGCGCAACAGCAACATTGTGCTACAGCGCAGCGTAAACAGGAACGGCCATTAATAAAAATTACTGGTTGCAAACTGTTGTTACGTCTCGCGATTAATTGACGTGTCGTAATTACTGAATGTTGTTCGCCGTGAGTGTATAATTCGTAACGAAACTTCTTCGTCGTTGTACGTGAATTTGATATTCCACTTTTAAAAGTTTCATCATTATTAACGAATTTTTAGGAGAATGAAAAATGTATTATTTTATCGTTCTCTGCAACAAAGTTTGACGTTGACGAGACAAGCCTTGCTACTTTTAACAAACATTTTCCGTAAGACTTGAAGCTATTAGGGGGAATCATAAAAACACAACCGGGAACAGCACTGCGGTGAATCAGTAACCTTACGAGACTCGAGTTATGATAACATACGATATTGATATTATCCTTTGGTTACCCTCCAGATTACGTAATCTGTTGAAGCACGTCGCAAATCTTTTTATCGTACGAATCCGTAAACAAACAAATGCACAGATAAATCCCAAGTTGTGTCAAATACGAATTTCATCCTAACCCTACTTCTATTTCTTCGAATTAAGTCACTCATCAAGACAATCAAATAAATAACATTAACATTGTAACAGGTTGTCTATTTACAAATTTCTATTTTCAAGGTCGAAGTCTTTAGATCCACTGAAACAGTTTTGATTGCTTTGGTGAACGGTGACTGACATGGTTGTATTGTTTCAGACTGATTATTATAAAATTAATGACATCAGTAACTGATATTTAGAATTTTATGCATCTATGACAAAAATGGATAAATTAAATTTAAAACTATGAAAACAATTTAGGAATATCAATATATTATTTTCATCCTATTGATGTTCTTAAGATTGAATGATAATTTTATTTGGCACCTGTTTGTTACAATTAATGATAACGATTGATTATGAATCTTTTTTTTAACGCAGCTTTAATCGGAAGTTTTGATCGCATTTACCACAAGAAATTTGTGATAACAAATGAATGAATTAACTTGTTCTATGCCATAGCACAATGAAATCAATATTTTATTATACTCTGGTGTATCACAGTGTTTCTCAGCATTTTCTATAATCGTAAACGGGAATAAAGTTTTCAACTAATGTTTTCTATATCTTAAAGAAAGATTTTTGTAATACTTTTGATTCATATAGGAAGAAATATCAACTTTATATTTAAAAATAAAGTAATACTAGGTACTTCAAGTTATTTTTATTAATTTCGAAAATGTTTGTTTTGTATCCGATAACACTGATTGCTTCCACGAACGAAAACAAATGAAACTCAAGTGAAGTACACGAAGTTCGACAAGTTCTGAACGGACTATTACACTCAAAGAAAACAAAAAAGAAATTCCGGTGGTGGAACGAACACTGATCGAATATTTTATTTTCAGCGCCAAAATTGAAAGGACGACCCAGGAGGAAGCGTAAAAAACGCAGCGCATCGCCAGGCGAGTCGAGCAATGAAAGCGAGGCATCAGTGGCGTCGACGTCGAAGAGTGCGACGTCGACGGGCGCCGGGAGCTTGATTTCGAACGTCGGAAGGCCTCCGTCGTCGGTGGTACGTCGAAGCGAAAGGAACACCAGCGCGGAAGAAAAGAAGTTTCTCCAAGACGTGCAGAATTTCATGAACTCGAGGGGTACGCCTGTCGGAAAGATGCCACTGCTGGGCTACAGGCAGAGTCAGTATCTGTGCTTTTCTCCAAACAATTGGCTGCGCCGCTTCTAGATGCGTCTTAGGCAACCGGAAGGCGTCTGGTCGCAGTGATCCAAACTCGCCTCTCTTCCTAAGAAATAGAATTCACATTCAAAGATGCACTTGTTAGATTACCATAAAAGATTTAGAGGATCTTCCTTTTGAAGTAGCTCTTTGCTTTGTACGGTTGTTGAATAGGTTGTTGAAGGGTTGATGACACTGCCATCCAGACGTCTTCCTGTCAGTCAGAATCATTCATTTTTTCTTACCTTCGTATTTGAAACAGTGATTGGTACTGTTCGAAGCTGATATACAGCAGTGTTTCCTTTTGACGAGTCAAGTTCTGCGATCGAAGCTCGCCGACAGCCTCGGATCGGTGTCAGTAATCTGGCTCGTTTCATTTTCAGTCGATCTTTTCCCGTTTTATACAAAAGTTCAAATGCTCGGTGGCTACGACACCGTCAGCGCCGGGCGATTATGGAAAACGATCTACGACGACATCGGGGGCAACACAGGATCCACCAGTGCCGCCACAATTACTCGTCGACATTACGAAAGGTACGATTGTCTTGATCAATGTTGAACTCCTTCATTGCTCGTCGTGTCTTTAAAACAATCTAGTACACAGGTGCACGTTGCAAAATAATCAATACATTAATTAACATATTCTTTCATTATAGATATTTATATTTGAAGAAGCAACTAATATGATTCTTGGATAATTGTGCCCGGTCTGATCGGTTGTCGTGTTTTCAGGTTACTATTACCTTACGAGAGGTACCAAAGGGGTGAGGAAGCGAAAGTGAGACTGAACCATGGAAGACGAACCAAATCTAGTAGCGTCTCCGACGAGTCTGAAGATATTAAGCAAGAAACCAATGATCCGTACCCTTCGGAAACGCCGCCACCTGTAGAAACGAGTCTTACCACTACCACTCCCCCGTTACAGCCAATTATAACGACAGCGGTGCGTACCATCGTTATCTTGTTCCTCTTCGTCCCTTATCGAATATCAATTAACGAATAGATGAATTTAATTTCGGCTTGAAAGAGTCAGTTGATATTTGTCCGAAATGAAGACATATGTTGTTCGTTCCACAGCCGTTCCTGCCAGGCGAGAAGCCGAAGACGGAGACGGGGAAAACGTCGTCGTTGCGCAGCGTGCGGGTGAAGCCCGAGCGGCTGAAGTCGTTGAACACGATGATCGCGAATAGCACGCCGTCTCCTAGCCAGCAAGCCAGCCAACTGCCAAGTCCGCCGCCCTCGTCGAATACGTCGATCTCGACGCCAAGCAGTACGCCATCGACGACACCGACGAACGTTGCGACGAACGGGAACAGCCAGAGCGTGTTGGAGAGGCAGCTGAACAGCCCGTTGATATCTCAACAGGTTCCACCGTCGTGTTCGCCGCCGGGGCTTCCGGTGACCACGGTGGCAACGAACGCCACCACGGTAGTCACGTTGACGCCTCCACCAGAGAAAGACATGAAGGAGATCAAGCTAGATCCGAAGCAGACTACCCTGCTGGCCCAGGGCAAGGAAAACATACCTCTGTTCGGGGAGAAGCCACTGTTCGGGGAGAAGGCGATCGTGCCGCCCCGATCGCCGGAAGTGATCGACCTCGAGTCTGAGAGCGATACCAGTAGGGATAAGATCATCATTCCCAGCTTCAAGAAGCGCAAGCTCGAGATCCTTCGCGAGGGAGGTCTCGAGGTCACTGCCGTGGATCTGGACACCCGGCCGAGCGTGATCCAAAGCAATCCGCCTGCGCCTGCTACCATGAAGACCGAGGAGAAACCGCCGATCTCATACCCGTTACCGGTCACGCCGAATTCCATTCCGAAGCTGATATCCGTAACCGTCACGCCGGACATTGGCCACATGTTGTCGTCACCGCAGGATCACCAGCATCCTCATCACCAGGCGAGGCTCCAGGTGCCCACCAAACAACCGCCTGCACACCATAACAACAACAACAACACCACCACCGTGAACAACAACAACATGGTGAACAGTCGTGTGATCAACCTCGGCACGTCCAACAACGCGGCGTTATTGCAGCTGTACGCGAATGCCAATGTTTCGCCACCGGCCTCGGCCTCCCATCATCAAGCAAATCGATTCGTGCCACCATCGGTTCCCAATGGCAGGATACTCCCGCCAAAGGTGACGCAGTCGAGGTCGATATTCGCGCACAACGAAAAGACAGTTTACGGAGACCCGAAAGACATTCTCGCCCCTCCAAAGTATCGGCCCACGCATCACCGTTCGCAACAGCCGCCGCACCATCACTACCACAACCACCACCATCACAACCATAGCCACAATCACCACCATCATCACCACGGCCCGGTGCACAACAACAACGAGATGGTGGCGCATGGCGGCGTTCTCGACCTGACGCAAAAGTCCTCCCCCGAGAAGCCGGCGTTCCCGCGGCCGAGCCTAGAAATAGTAAAAGTACCTGTAGTGCCGAGGCCTAATCCACTGAACCTGGAGATGAGGAACTCGTCCACGATCAAAGAGAAGCCGACGGACTGCTCGAAACGCGGTCCGCCCGGTGGCGGCGGCTATCCCGGCTACCATAACGTGCTGGACAGTCGAACGATGGCGTCGAACAACCTGGAGATCACGATCGTTAATCCAAAACACAGGAGCAATCACCTGAGTCCGCCCGTGCGGGTGCCAAGTCCACCGAATCGGAACCATACTGTACCAGGACAGAGAAGGCACCAGGCGAACGGGAAACACACGTCGAGGAGCGAACCGGTTTCACCGTACACACCTAGGAAGCCAAGTAGTCACCCCGTGATACCGAACGTACCTAATCTGAACCATTTGAACAGCGGGAACTACCCTAGAATGCAGGCAGCGATGCACCAGCAGATTAGTATAGACAGGAGAAAAAACGTGGAGAGTGGAAGTAAAGATGTACATCTGCAGCAGCAGCAACAACAGTATCATCAACAGCGTCGGATCAGCGAGGGCGATAAGTCGTTGATCGCTCAGCAGCAGCAGCATCAGCAACAACAGCAGCAGCAACAGCAACAAGAAGCCAGGCAAAACGAAGCTGGGAGGCGGCACAGCGTGCCCAGCATACCCTCAGGTTTCGTGCCCCAGGTGCCGCAAAGCAATCCAGCCTTCCTCCCACAACTGCCAACAAACACACCCGGCAAGTTCCTACCAATTTTGGACCCGATGTACTATTCCGCGTTCTACAACGGTCTGTTCCCGCCGCCGATTCCGCCCACGGCCCCCGCGTCCTTTCTGCCGCCGGAGTTCAGCGCGTATTACAAAGAGTTACTTGCTTCCTCGCAACCAAGACTGGGGATGACGGGGCAGCACCAGCCGGCTGCCCCAACGTCTAAGTAGACAATGGGATCTCATACCGTTAGGGTGTCCGACTAATAAGTAGCGAACGTCGGTCTCGATTATTTTCGTTCGTTTCATTGCGTTTCTCACTACGGAAGCTTCCCAGATGAGCTATTTACTTCAACGCTTGTCTATCCAAATTCTTAGCAATTTCTTTTCCTCATACATACCTGAAGAAATCAATTTATTGACTAATCCTTCGTGGATGCATTTTTACAGTTTCAATAATCGTACATTTGAAGTATTTTGAAAACATGGTGGTAAAGAGACGAGGGTTGTAAGTTCTAGTATTCTACATTCTTCGATTTTTGGTAACGCAGTGTTTTCAACTGTGTTGGAAGTAAACTACAGATTTATATTACTAGATTTTCTACATTTTGAAAAATGTATAGTTGAAACAAAATAGAAGAAACATTAGATGTAATACTAATGTTGCATCGTTTAAAACCTATTGAAATCATTAAGATGAGAAATTCATTTTTATGTAACTTCCATTTCTTGTCACTGATGTGTACAATTTTTATTTTGCTTATAAATCCGTATTACGGTCATTTTTAGTGATACCCCTTGTCACTGTATGATTTTCTACAATGATTAATTTATTATTTGCAATTGTTTCCGAAAGGAGAAACAATTTATTAAAAGTTCATTTATATTTTTAAAAGAAGACACTTGTCTTGTTTCATTATTAATATTAATATTATTTCATTATTAGGTTAGTCTCCAACTGAAAAGTTGGTAAAAAAAATATATTGTACGCAACTATTTTTCATTAAGTTAAAGAACACTTTCAGGAAGTGATTAAATTATTAGAGCCACAAAACGAAAAAATATATTTATCGTGTATGTGACGGATAATGTTCCTTACAGTGTTGGTGAACGTATATTTGCAATTTGCAAACGTCAATACTTCCTAAAAATATAAGAATTCAATGTAGCTAGATCTTTCAGTTAAAAATTCATCGTTTTAATGTAAATTTGTCCATTCGTGCAAGTGTCTCTAATAATTTCTTCACACAGCATACGCTAAAAAGTAACATATTACAAATTATGATCAAACAACGACTGACAAATGTTTATACAGACGCTTGTTCATGTACGCTCATTTCTTTATTTCACACTAACTAAAATACTTCATACATTTTTGTCTCTCATTATGTTTCTTTCGCATTTTCGCCACAAGTATGCACACATAATCGTCCATTGATATATTCGAAATGCGTACAAATTAATTGTCGTTAAATAATATCGGGGTGTTAATAGTGTAGCATACCTAAATGCAATCCTGAAAATCGTTTAGAATGGATAAAAATGACATTTAATACCCACCATTTGAGTAGTTTGTTTTTTTTATTGTTTACTTTTAGTTTTTGAATGTTAAAAACAGCAGGCAACCTCTGCGTCAAAATTAACTTCAAAATTTAATTCTATCATTTTATTCTATCTATTATATTGGCACTAAATATAATATTAGACTGAAAACTCTATCATTGTATGATTTCAAAAATTATAATAAATTGAAAGGGGTTGAGTACAGCTTTCTATCCAGAGAAAATTCCCACGGAAAAGTAAAACTAGCCAGGAGAAAAATATTACTAGCAAGAATCATTACAGTTCTTAGGAGATGCAATCATAGAATTTCAACCCTTAACTCTTTTTAATGAATTGCTCGTCTGGGAAGCTTCCGTTGCCAGTCTCCCTTCAGTTATTTCCTTTTTATTCTCGTTTTGTTCTTCTCTTAAAGACAAAGATCCGTCGGGTTTCCTCGCCTCAGTTTGTTTTGTACGTTCGAGGATCGAATGTTCGAGCCCCCGATGCGATTTCTTGCGTTCACGTCCGCCGAGCGAAAGTCGGCCGTCGATCCGAGGGATCCTGTTCGATCCTACACGGGGCGATCGACAATCCAGCGTTCGCAGATCGCGTGGATCTCACCGTAGACGATTTTATTCCACCGCGACTTCCGTTTCTTCGAAAGAAATTGCGCGCCGATCGTTGAACGCCCCGTTAGCGAAGAGGGTTGAAGACTGCGCATGAGTTCGAGATGGCGAACGAATAATTCGCAGTATCGTAGGCGTGTACATGCATATGTATTATGCAATAAATTAGGTAATAATTTTTTATATATAACAATAACGCAAGATACACTATGTTGGAAATTGAGAGCGAGAGAGATGAAGAGGGATGAAGGGAGAAAGAGAACAATGTTTCGGTCTTATTTCAATTTTTATATATATATATATACATATATATATACATACAGAAAAATATATATATCGAGAGGACTATTCGATATTGAAAAAATGGGGGATTTAATGGAAAAATAAATAAAATTAAAGAAAGAGCATACTAAAAGCACTGTGATAACGATCAAAAAAATGAGGATAAAAGAGGACCGGGGGGGGAAGAGACAAAAATGATAACGCGCTGCTGCGTAATTCATTGGACGATCGACGATGGCAGTCGACTCTTTTTCATACACGATGGATAACAATGAACTGTGCAAACGATACGACATTTTTACGTTCATTCTCTGTCACAGTCTATGGCGCGCGTGTGTGGGCGTACCCTACGCGGCTTCGAACGATCGACGATCGATCGAACGATTCGGACGAAACACTCGTTTTATTCGTGTACCCGTATCACTTTGACACGGATGTTTCTTATTTTGTTTACTTTCTCCGCACCCGAAGAAGACAAATCACTTACAGAGGACATTTTTTGGTTCGACAAATTCGTCGCTTCTCTGTCGCGTGGTAGGGTCGTAATTCCTTCATTTCGAACGTGCGATGTGATAACTAAATAAATAAATGAATAAATAAATATATATATATATATATAAATGAATAAATAAATGATTATATATATGTATATGTGTATATGCGAGATCTTTAGCCGACGGATCGTCAGAATCGTATAATTGTTTATTGTATAACGATGAAAAAATCTTATCGTAGTGTGTAATGCGATGGCGAGAACCCTATTCTACTTGTGTAAGTTTATAGACAAATTTTCATTGTATCTCTTCACAAATACCTACATACCCACACGTACACACGTATGCACTCTCATACAAACACAACTCGATCATCTTCGAACATATACGATCATCATACACAATCATACGAAACACATGTACATGTACACACACGAGAACTTATACGTACACCGTTCTGTGTAGTCAGCTCTAAACAGAAATGATTAAGTGCACGCATCGCGGTGTTATTAGCAACGAGACAAAACAAATAAGCTGTACATAGTGTATATAATCACGTATCCGTTAAGCTAGATAAAAGAAAAAAGTCCCCATGCATTATATCTTTCAACATTTTACGTAAGAAAAAAAAACGTGTTAAGGTTTAGCAAAACGATAAAAAAAAGTAACAAGTAAACAAGTGTGTACAGGCTGTCCGACATTTTTGTGTGGCCAACGATAGTCGTATCGCTGTATAAATATATTCTTTGCTAGGGTGCAACGTGTAATATTTTGCAGACTACATTTTTTAGAGGAGGTCGTTTTTGTACAATTTAGAATGAGACGAAGGAGTAACAACCGACAAAACATCAACAAAAACAAAAAAAGAAGAAGATAATACACACACAGAGAGAGACACACATAACCGTGTGAAAGAAAGACGAAACACGCTGGCAAAAAACCGTACGCTTTCGTTCTCGTCTACGTGCGATATTGTATCACCGACAATGGCGACAAAAAATGAAGAGAGTGTGTGTGTATGTGTGTGCGTGTGTGTGCGCGCGCGATAGAGAGAGAGAGACGAACCATGAATGTGAGTAAGCATGAATGAAAGTAAGTATGACAGATTGTACATGTGTGAGAGAGACGAAATAAATAAAAAAGGAATGTTTGTTTTTTAGTTTTCGGTTAACGAGCACCACCATGATCGACTGATTTCTAGGACATGCGCGCGATCGCTGCCATAAGGCGATCGAACATCGCGGGCCACCGATATTCTGCAAAATGGAAGAAAAAACCGAAGATGACGACGACGACGACGGTTAATATCCATGTTAAACGTAGGCGTATCGATAGAATTTGTTCGTTTTAGGATACTCTCTGATAAAGAAAGATTAAAAGTGAAAAAAAAGTACTAAGTAAAAACTAAATATCAGATAACGTTTAAAGCATTCGTAACCCTAAGAGACGTGTGTACTCTCGCGAGTACAAGAGTGTAATTTAAAGACCGGTCCACGTGTCCGCGGACCGTTTACCTAGGAGAAAAATCAAGATTTCTATATCGATGTCTTTCACGGATAAGTTGTTCATGTTGTGCGACAATTGAGTGTTGTGGCGAGCGTTGTTTGCGACTATTGCTGACCGAGCTATTTTCTTTTGGCGCGAGCGAGAGTGTGCGAGAGACTGAGAAAGAGAAGAAGTAGTAGGTGGGGAATAAAGAAAAGAAAAAGAAGGTCTTCCGGTGACGCCCGACGCGTTCTGAATTAGAAATCTTTCGTTGACCGTTTCGTCCGGTCTGCTCCGAGCAAAACACGTTCCTATTTGGTTCGAGACACAACGAATTTTTCTACCGATTTATTCGATCGTTTCCGCGCGGTGGTTTATCTTCGTTTCGAAATTTTGTCATCATCGGGAATCAACGGAGACCGTCGACTGTTGTGCGTGCATGCGATCTATAGATCCTCGAGTCTGATGAACCGTTGTCCGATGATGTGGTGCGTGTGTACAAAGAGAAAATCGACTTGTATGCACGTCACAATTCCGCAGTTCGTTTTCGCGTTGCTTTTTCTTTTCTGAGACGGTACGCGAAAGATAAGGGAGCGTTGTTTGGGAACCGGCATAGGGACGAGAACGTTCCCTTCCTCTTTTTCGAGGAAGGGTGAGACAGATGGTTAAAGAAGGGCTTGTACGAGAATACGTGCCATAAAACTGCTTAGGTAGTGACTTCGAAACTAAAAGAAAAGAAAGAAAATCGAACGACGACGACGGTCGTTTGTATGTGCTTTTAAAACGAGCCCTTTATCAATTAGAGAATGAGACTAACAAGAGGGTAGGCGACGAAGAAATTTCACGGAAGTGCAAAATTCCATGGTCGGAATATATTTTATGTAATTTCACCATTTTCTTTTTGTTTTGTTACCGAGGTTGTTGTTTAATCTCGAATTTATAGAGCGCGCGCCCGCTCGCGAGACGGGGTAACTGTGTGCGTAAGAGATTAAGATTGCGTGCGTCGAGAATGCGTGACAGAGAGTGAGAGTGCGTGTATGAGACTGCACGAACGTCAGAGAGAAAGAGATATAGCGAGAGCAAATTAGAGAACGATTAATATTCAATGAAAAGAAAAAGTCTATGTTCGTTTCTTCTTTTGTTTTTATTCATTTTATTCTCTTCATTTTTGTATACTTAGCAAGTGACTTTTTAGCGTAACTCCTCGTTTCCCAATTAAATAATAATTATTATTATTATACGATACAAAATATTTTTTATTATATGGGCATTTCAGTTCCTAAATTGGAAATAAAATATCTACCACGAACGATCTATTTATTGTTCGGGCGAGCTCGGTATTCTTTTCACGTCCGATGCTGCGCCATTTTGTTCGTCGCTCGGAGGCTCGGGAGTCACCGGTAAGTGTATCAAACAATTATCTATTTCATTTATCAACGTATCTGAAAAAGTGCGTCGAGTAAATCAAGTCATATAAATTCCTCGATCTTACGAACTCTCGTCGGGGAGACTGCGAACCCGAGGCGCGCAGCGCGTTCGAAAGAAAAGGAAAAAGAGCGCGGAATGCGCAGGCATGAGCCGCGAAATATAAAATATTTTTATGGTGGTCATAAACTGCTAACCTGTTTAACCAGTCTAGTAATGGTAGAGATAAGAACGTTCCATCCAGCGAAATCATTTCTCCTGGTAATCCCGATTCCGTGGCACAGTTTTCCGACGCTGTATGAGAAATTCTCTCGCGAACCGTTACCGTTTGCGAAAACGGCCGATCCTCGTGGGATCCCTCGCAAAAACTCCGGCTCCGAGAGAAACTGTCGATCGGACGCTTTTTCCAAGCCGCGAAATGCTAATTCACCTGGCTGAACCAGATACTTGGAGGCATTAATTATCGGGCGGCAGAGAGCTCAATCCCAACGATCGAAACTTGGAATTCACCGTTGCCAGCAACGTTGCCACGAGACATACTTAGACGAACGTGAACGGATCGCACACGCAGCCAGCGGAACAAGGTGGTAGGATGAAATTGTGTTTACTACTCCACCCACGATGACAATCGGTGTAAACACTCCTGTGCGGGATGTCGTGCATCGTCGCATGCCGAACCGCCTTTGTGTACGTAACCAACTGACGCGGATCCGCATTCGCAGACGACATTCCCGAAAACTCGTCGAAATCCAGCGATTCCCCGTCTTCGAGAATCCGGTCGCTGGTCGAATCGATTTTTCGAATTATGCGGCTGCCAATACCGGTTCGCAGGACCTCCCTAACTTAGACTAGCTTCATCTGATCATCGCAGCACCTAGGACCTAGCAAAAGACCTGGGGAATCCTGCAACCCTTCATCTTCCAGGATTCATCCGCTTGTAAATTGATTTATCGAATCTAACTATGCAGTTGCCGATGACGATTCAGATGACTGTCGTAACTTGGGCTAGGTTAATTTCATCATTACAGCATTTAGAAGCTAGCAAGGTACTTTCCAATTTTTCGAATCTGCTCGAGTTATGCAGTTTGAAGAACTACCCTAAGTTAGCCTAGCATAGTTTGATCATGGTATCATCCAGGGGCTGAAAAATACCACCAAAAAGACCTCCAGACTCTCTTCTTTTAGGGCATTATACAAAATCAAAGTTTCCATTCATCATTTCCTAGGTCCACGAGATAATTTCGAAAGAATTGTGATTCCTGGGGAAACAAGATGGCGGCCGTCAGGGTGGCCGTTCCGTGTTATTATTCGCAACATGTCCGACACTCGGTCGGTAACGCCACGACGACTGATACGTTCCGGGAGCTAGCATCGATCGAGGCCAAGGGACAGGAATGATTCCACGGTTAGAGGATCGTGGCGGATGAACATCGTTGCGGTTCCGAACACGTCATATCTTCGGCGTTTCATGCGAACTGCGGAATGCACGTAACCGTGGCGAAGTCGTCTTCCTGGCCAGGTTCTCGTGAACACTTCACCCACCAGACAATAGTTTACCGTATCGACCTACTCCATCCCCTGTCCCCACCGTGCTCTCTCCTAGCTACTCTCCTTCTTTCTCTCTCTACCCTCGTGGCTCGTTCACAACCACCTTCTCTTCGTGCCACCCCGCTCCAGCCAACCACGAACTTGCTCTTCTGGCCTTCCCTCCGTGCCTTTCTGCAGATCCAACTTGTTTCTGTGCGCCGTGAACTTCGGAGCTTCCGACTCCACTTAGGAACAGCTGCGAGTCGATCACGAGTGCAAATTATACTTTGCACACGCTACTCCGAATTTGGTTCAATCATGGAAATCTTTGACGAGGTGTCTAAAATGGAGAGAAAGTTGAGCTTGTAGTGTTACAAGATCACCTACTCTAATTTAATTGAAAGAGTCTTCGCGTTTCTGAAAATAGCTTCTCTAGTTTGTAGAAGTCTTCAACAAGTTTCAATAGACAGCCACCCTTACTCGCTGAAGATGTTGATTAAATTTATCCTTTTAAGTTGCTCTACCCTAACGACTCTGCTAGGTTCCTCGGGGTAGCAGTGATTATACTTCGCACGCCCCATCGAATAGGTTCTACAGTTCATAAAAATCTTCAATAAAGTTCAAAGGACTTTGAAGAACTTGGATACTTCAGCTTCAATGAAGTATTGATCTTTCCAGGTTGACGAGCACTCGTTTCTTAGCGGTAGTTTAGAGGATGGCCCCGGGATTTGTTCACTCTCGAGCGCAGCTCAAAGACATCGTCAGACCCGGCGGTTTCCGAAGGTCGAGATTTGTTCCGAAGTTTGTATGAATGAAACTTATCCTAATATCTTCTGCGAAACGGCGTGCGGCTTTCTTGGGACAGTTCTGGCCTCGGGTTGGTACGGCTTTGGATAAGAGTGCGGAAAGTCCACGGGGGACGACGACAGTAGCACGTGCAGAAGCGACGGGCAACGGCGAGAGGGGGTGGAGGGAGCGGGGGTCGTTTCAGCTCATCCGGATCGTTTCAGCCCAGGGTCAGTGGAACGTGCTTGTGTACGAACTGTCCGCAACTGTCATTCACCTCGCGGCTGGCCACGCGCTCGCGGCACCAGATATTTCCGCGCGGTTTCGCGGGAAAAACTTGTCGCCGGGGGGGAGAAGAATCGAGTCGCCCCTGGTTAGATGAGTTTTTTTTTGTTGCGGCGGACACTACCTTTTTTCCACGGTGATTACAAGTCGGTCCCGACACCGGACTTTTCGGTAGAGCCAATTAACTCGTCCGGTTCATCGGTGGACCAGCATTGCCGATTCTGGCTATGTCTTCGCGACGCATGAAAGACAAATTGCCCCACCGAAGAAGCTGGACGAAGATCGAACGAAGCGAGCCTTCTCATTCGATTTTTCTTACCAGACTTGCTTGTGATACATCAGAGGTCAAGCTAGTAAGATTCGTCGCCTTACTATCAATTAGTCAGCGACTCCTTAGTAGCACAAAAATATTAGATAAATATTTTTTAAGCCACATTTTTTCATACGAGGAAAATATTGTATCTGAATATTGTATACATGTACAAGTAATATAAATTGAATGTTCAAAAAATATAAGCTAAATATTCGAAGAATATAAACTAGATATTTAAAAAATATAAAGTAAATGTGAATTCAATAGTTGAAAAATATAAATTCATTATTTAAATAACATTCAATAAAATTTTCAATTGTAAGAAAAAGTTATACCAAAATTAGAAACTATGAATATCTATTACTTTCTGTGCACTGCTTGAGGGAATATTCCATTTTATCTTCCAAAGGACCTTATTACAATTAAGAAATTTTTATACAATATTATATTATATAATTTTATATAATTTCTGATATTACACAAAGATTAATTTTATAATAAGAAAAAAATACTTTTTTTATAATATTCAATAAATATTATCTGTACATTAGGAGAAAATATTCTATTTCTAATATTAAATAAAGATTCATTTTGTATTTAGAAAAAAATATTTTTCTCGTAATATGAAATAGATATTTCCTGCATATTTAAAAAGAAATATTTGTTACTCAATATAAAATAAATATTGTATGTATATTTAAATATTAAGAAGACATTGAATCTCTTTTTAATATTATTTAATATTATATGTCGATCGTAGACTCAAATATGGCAAGGATCTTGCTTTCTCAAGAAATTCGAATCACCGTCGAATAAACAGCAAGACGCTTCTTCGAAACTTAATAAACCAGCTAATACTCCGAACTAATATCCATTCTAAAGAAGACCTAATTCCCACATTGAACTAACTAGCTAGTTACGGACCATTCTGTACAAAAGTTATCAGCGCCACGTTTGATTTGAAGAAATATCTTTCGCAATTTCCATTGATAAGTTTCGAGGGTTCCGGGGGCAGAAAGACGGACCTAGAACCTTCGTGGTCGGCGTACCACGGTGAATTCGCCGCGGTAACGACGCGGTAGTGGCATTCACCGGGAGCAACATCGTCACGACGACATTCGAGTCGGATTCGCGACGAGGAAGAGAAACGAAAGGAGAGGGGCGAAGAGAGGACACACTCTTGTGCAGGCGATGTGTCTCGTTTCTGTTCGCGGCCGTTCGAGCCTCTAATTACGCGTGTATCGTTGATCGAGCTTCCGCGTGAAAAGCTGGCCTCGTTAGCGAGACGTCGCGCGTCGCGTCTTTTCGCGGCACGCGTCGTTCCTCGTGCGACGGACGCGTCAGCTGTCATACCGATCGCGGAGACTTCTCCAGCGTCGTCGGCGACGCTGCCGGCGGTGGTTATGCGTTATAAAAGGCGGCCATGTTGACCCCGAATCAGCCGGGTTATCGAATCGGTGCCTTCACCGGCAGATAGGCATCGAAATGCCATGCCGTGCGCACTGACACACAGTGTGCGCCGGCGACGCTCGCGTGACAGCGAGCCTCTCTACGACCGTTCTCTCTGTCCTTTGTATATGCGCGCGGTTTTCACCTGCACGGGCTCTCCGGCGGCCTTGAACAATTTACCGTTTCTAAACTACTGGCAGGCTCTCTTCGTGATCCCGTGCTGGATGCGCCACGAGAAACTCGCCGGGAGGTCTTCGCTCTGGTTCCAGACACGCGGATCCACGATGCTCCGACGAGGATAGCGGCCAACTACACGCCGAGCCGCCGCTCTCCTTTCAGGTATACTTTGCTGAAGAGCGGTAACGTGCCGCGAAACCGACCATCACTGTTCAAAACTGTTGTTCGTTAATCCTCGCCAGCCCGACTTCTGTACGCACCGGTGGTCTCTTGAAATTGTAGCCAGAAGTCAATTCTTCTTCTCAGATTATTCTATGATCAGATGCAGCGTTTTGATGTAGCTTTAAATCATTGCAGAAGATCATGCGATGTAGGTTTTGTACGTGTTGTTGCTAGAATTTGAAGGTAACTAGGGAACATATCAAAAAGTCTACATCATCAAGAGATTGTTATAACTGGACGGGTTTTATGCAATTAGGAGATAAATGAATAGATTTCATTAAAGGGCAATACATTTTTAATTATATTTGTAACATCGTGTAATAAACAAAGTGAATATAAATATATAAATATCAAACAGCCTAGAGCATCAAGAGATTATTATAACTGGACGGGTTTTATGCAATTATGAGATAAATGGATAAATTTCATTAAAGGACAATACATTTTTAATTATATCTGTAACATCGTATAATATGGTGATCGTATATAAACAAAGTGAACAATTTGTGGATGTCCTGAAGGATTCAGATCGTAAGGCTAACTTGATCAGTTAGGATTGATAGAAGTCTGTACACATCTGAGTCAGTGATGTTTGTGGGAGTAGGCGTTTAGACATTGCTAGGTCTCTATATCTTTTCGAACGGTGTGACCTGGTTTTTGTATTATATGTCTGTAGAGCTGAGCATTGTGTGTAAAATTGCATTGGCCTTTATGTGTCCTGATTCTAATACTTAACGGGATATCAATTTGGAATACCTAACTGAGGACCGGAAGGTTCTAATATTTTTTACGTTCTAATATTTTACACGTTATTAGAAAATTACATATTCTTGTTATTTTTCGAAAGTAACGTAAAATAGTCGCTTCCAGCTAAATTCCTCGCGACTTTTACGAGTAGTTGCGTGAGAAGGTCTCTGCAACTACAATAATTGCGACAATATTGTTTCGGCGAAAACGCAGTTTCGAATCGATTCTGCGTCTTTCCACGGATGCGCTGACGATTTTATGGAGATGTCCGGGGGCAATAACAGTGGTAGACGCCGTGAACTATGTACCTTGGAGAGTGCCAGGGAAGATCCGACTCGGTGAACAATTAATTGTTATGGATTCGAATGTGTGTCTTCGGGAAACTCATTTCGGAACGTCGCGACGATTCAGCGGAGGACTTTAATACAATTTATTTCGAGTCTGTTACACAAACATTTGACATACAATATTTTAGATTTCCCAGGAGGGAGATTCGAATTTTCGAAATATTCTTCAGACAACTTTTCTCGAAGATTTTTCCCGAACAAAATTTTATTGAGACATTTCCATAAATGTTTTCCACCCCTGTCTTTGAGGGTTGCCTGCACCACCGGGTATGGATGACTGCAAAAAGAAAAGAAACTACTCGTTCATCGTGTATCCTATACATATAAATTTCATTAAGATCGGTGTGTCACACTTAAGCGATATGCCTGGTAAGTGCCTCGCGGCACACGATCTACTTTGTGCCTGCGGCGAATTCGTGTCAGCGGCCGTGCGCTGTAAACCGCTCGAGCCTCACGGTCTCGTAAAATTGTAGAAAGTACAGCCGATCCGTGCAACTTCCGGCCTCACGGTGAACTAATCTTCTCCGTTTTCTGGCGGCTCTCTGGCCGAGACGCGAGAGCGCGGTGAGGTAGGTCGGCAGCACGGTTTCCCGTTCGATGCCGCCTTTCTATTCGAACGACTCGTCAGGGAACAAGGAAGCATAATGCTGTAGCTGTCGTGACGCCGAACGTAACCGCATTAGCGAGAAATCTACTGTGGGAAGCTCTCAAGTTGGTTCAGCGCCGCACAGTGGACAATTCCGACGAAATTTGTTTCAAAATCAAAGAACTTTCAATAGAAATGATATAGAGCGATAATTTTTTTTTAATTGTAGCTGAAACTTTGTTGAATATTGGAAAAAATAAGGAGATTTTGGTACGAACGTTTTTTAACCTTGATAAGTAATGATGAAGATGAAAGTACTTCATTATTATTATTTTTATTGTGTTCCATGTATGAAAATACGATATATATTTTTTGCAAAATCCTGATGTCGTAGACGAATTTTGAAACCAGATTTGAAATCAGTGTGAAAAACTACGAGTAATGATGTATAGTATATATTAAAAAAAAATGTTCTCTCGTGGTACTGAAAAACCTCAATTTTCTTAAAATTGTACAAGTTTAACGAATTTTATCAAAGTTAAAAAATGTTCGTACCGTAATCTCCCTATTTTTCCCATATTCTACAAAGTCTTTGATTTTGAAAGCATATCCCAAATTTTCACTTACAATGTTCAAGGCATGTGATCATTTAGCAAATAACAAAAATGTAGTAGCTCCAAAGGTATTTTGGGAAAGTCGTAAAAATGTAGTCCCAAAATTGTCACTTCCAATTAGGGATGAATGACCATTCAGCCAATAAAAAAAATGGAAGTAGCTCCGAAGTGGTGAAGAGATATGAAAGCAGTCCCATTCACAATAGCCCACGTCAAACCGTCTTCACCAATTAAAAAGTTGGAAACTGCAGTGCAAACCGAAGTTCAAACGGCTTCTGTAAGTCTCCTTCCGCGTGCTTGATCGCGGCAGATTGGCCGTGTTACTTTTGCAGGGCAAGGTTCACCGAGAAATCGTTGAAACCGCGTTCAGCATGAGAGTTCTGGATTTCCTAAAGTTCCCTAGCGTTGCGAAAAAGTATGCATTCTAGAAATGTTCGGAAATGTCGGGAATATTCCCTAGGGCAGAAGGAATGCGCGGTGGCGCGAGTTTGAAGGTTAGCAGGCCTCCTGGCGTCGCATCGCCGCCTAATAGAATGACTGGTCGTCTGACCACTATAACCTCGTCGACCCATCGACCCCCGCTATACGTTCCTGGGATAAACGCAGGGAGAAAGACGGGCCGACGTCGAATCGGAAAGAGACGGAGAGTGGGAGAGGGAAACGCAGGGAGAAAGAGAACAAGTAGGAGAGACAGAGGTTGGTAAGGGTAGAGCAAGATAGAGAGAGAGAGAGAGGAAAGGGAAGGGGCAGGGAAAGGTGCAGGAGGAGGAAGAGGGTGGGCAGGGTCGAGGGTGAACCCCTTATTGATTTTTAGGGTGACACTGTCAACCGGCGAGTGTTGAGTCCCCCGCGACGGGAGAGACTTTGAAGCCGGCCGAGGAGCGAGAAAAAAATGTGGCGTCGGTCGCGCCATTGCACGCGCGTAAAACAACCCTTGCGGCTTTCGTTGATCTAGAGAGGATGACCGGGTCGATGTCGGCCAGGACCCGGTGCATGGTCCTAGGGTACTGATGCTCGGCCGCGGCTGGTCGACCGCCGGTCCGTTTTTTCGTCGTGGAAAAGTGGCGAGTGCGGCGTCGGCGTCGGTGGTGGCGTCGGCGGTGACAGAAAAGAGTAACTGTGGCGAGGCGCAGTCCCGTTGCGGTCGGGGGTGCAGCTCTCGGCGCAGGGCCGTACGCATCCGTGGGCGACGCTCCACGTGGAGAAACGACTGGCTGGCCTCCTCCTGCCTTGCGGCGTCTTTGCATGTTTTGCTAAACGGCGGCGCGGCGTCTCACGAGCATCGCTCCTTAGTTTCTCGCGAGGTGGACAAACCGCGCGACCGTCGTCGCGGTCGAATCGTTCTTCTCCTATATTCTTCTCGCGACCACCGTCTTCGTCGTTCTTCCTTTCTCTCTTTCCCACTGGCCTGTTCTTCGTTGTTCGTCCTCGTGATTCCGCGAGAGGAGACGCGTCGACGAAGTCGTCCATGAATGAGCAACGAGTGACGCGTGTGTTTCTCGTAATTGCCTTTCGTGGTCGATCGCTCCCCGACTCATCCCCGCTCGACCAACGTGTGTGTGTCCATTGTGCCGCCACGCTTTCTGCCTCCGGAGCAGCAGCAGCAGACACCCGCGCGACTTTCCAACAGTGTTACACGACAACACGGTGCGTCCGCCGAAAGGTTCGTGGATCTCGTTGCTGCCGTCGCACACCGGTGTGTGTTCATTCATCCTCTCTCTCTCTCTCTCTCTCTCTCTCTCTCTCTTGCTCTCCCCTACGTCCCTCTCCGCCTCGGTCAGAGGGGGTGAGAACGTTCGATTGAGAGTCGGAAGAGGGAGGTGGCAGGGGTACGAGGGAACACAGGGCAGAGTGCCGGACTTTGTCGACGCAGCTGTGTTGCCACGCGATTGTTTTCTACTCGGTTCGCCGTGTGTTGTTTACAAATCAACTTTGTGCTGCGCTGTACTCTTGTTTTGATCCGCGCGTCGGGTTTCGGCGTTTCGCTTACAAACACACGGCGTCGTCCTCTGGTCTCGCATGCAACAGGCGACACGTTGCGCGTTGCCGAACTTTCCTCCTGATTAATCGATCGGAAATTACAGTCGGTCGGCAAGCGGGCCGATAACTCGTCCACGGGATTCGAATTAATCGCGCGGCGGGCCCTGGCCGACGCGGCAACCCGCCGATCAACACAGAGGACCGCCGGAAAGAGGTGTCGAAGGGGCAGAGAGCGGCGACCGCATTGGCGTGTCCTCGGGCTCTACCCCCCACCCCCAGCCGCCCCGCGGTGGACCTACGGACGAAACGAAAAAATTCTGTGTGCGCCGAAAAAAATAAAAAAGTAAAAGAGTCTCCGGGATTTTGCGACGCGACGGAAAACTTGTATCACAGTCCACGGTGTAATTACGCGTTGGTAGTCGGAGCGCGGCTTAGAATCAATACGAAGGGATTACCTTCGCCGGCGGTTTGAAAAGGGGATCGATGGGAAGGACTGAGAGAGAGAGCCGCGTATAAACCGAGACTAAGGAGAGCCAGGACCAACGTTCGAAAGATCCGTGAAGCTTTTTTCCGTGGAGGGGAAACAACACGACGGGGTTGCTATACGGTTCCGGTGTGTTTGGGCGGGGTGACAGGCACCGCCGCGTCGGCTCATGCAGCCAGCTTGCTAAAAATGGCAGCGTCGTTCGGGCTGCACCCGTGGAATAACAACTACTGGCTACGTCCGAGGAAGAAATCCAGTTGACACACGGGCGCGGGTACCTAAGTAGGTGGGACAGAGAGAGAGTGGCGGCTTGTGAACACGTGGTCCGTACTTACGGGAAGCCAGCATAGTGGCACCGGCACACCGAGGTGCGTGTGTCGGCTAGCTACGAGCCTGGCGCACGTGCGTGCGTGTTGTATCGACACACCGAGTGCCCTCGGCTAGCAGCCCTGGTGCACGTGTGAGTGACGAATGCGCGCAGTGAAAGTGCCGCGGGCCAAGGGGCTAGTGACTTTTCGTCGATGATCAAGCCGACGAACGCGCGTTCACCGTGAGAAGAGCCACTCCGTGACAGCTGCGGCTTTTGACGTACAACGGACGTCGCGGAGCGTCGCGACGTCGGACCAGCATCGTAGTACATAGAAGCCGTCGATCGATGACAACTATCAACGGCCACGAATCTTCCCGTGGCGAACAGTAGACCGGTGGATACGGTTCCAGTGATCGTTCGAGAGGCCAAGGGAAACCGGGAAAGTTTCTACGACGTTCGACACGGTCGGGACAAGCTCGCGAGAGTAAATAGAGACGGAGTGGCGTGGCGCCACCTGCGCGCTACGTCCCTGGGCCAGACGGCTGGTCTGTTGACTCTGGTGGTGTTTATTCGCGCTTGTTCCTTCACTCACTCTCTCACTCCTTCTCTCTTCCTCACTGTGGCGCACCGGGCCATTCGTGTGTTTGGAGGATGTCGCGATATTTGTTGCAATGTGACGGCAGGATGAATGAAGACTAGCGTGATGTCGGTGCTGTGCACGCGCCTTGCTGCGATCGTGTGCGCGGCCGGTCTCAACACCGGAGCGGCTGTGAAACAGGCTCGAACAGGTACGGAATCAACGTGAAGATGCCGGCAGCAACGCGAACGCACAGGTGCCCATTGTTGTCGCCGGATCACAGACTTTTCTCGCGAGACTGCCGCGAAGGACTCGATGAAGCACCCGTGGACCAAGTGCCGTGAGTTCTCTGTGATCGGAATTACCGCTGCCCCGAGGAACCCGCGTATCGCGTACCGTTCTACGTTTATAGGTTAGGTTACCGGCACATAACCTGCAACGCACCACTGTCGCGCGATCCCCAATCCTTTCCCACGGACCTACTCGACGATTACGAGGATTCTACGAGGATTCAAAGATTTCGGACAACGTCAGAGTGATACGCAACGATCAGTGCTGATTCCTGCCGCAGTGGGCGATCGGTGCAATGGAATGAGCTGGGTGACCTTAGGACAATGAAGGCCAATGGGACAAATAATGGTGATTTACTCTTGATTCTTCGCTTCCTACGAATAAAGGAAGTTTTCGCTGCTTCTCCGTTGTTCTAGCACTCGGATTTTCAAGCTGGGAGGTTAGGATGTTGCTTGGGGCGAAGCCATTGTTTACATTATGAGAGTTTAGGTTTTTTATGCAACCGGCATCCTACAGGTTACTTGGGTCTTCAGGACTAATCAAGAGATTTGTTGTTACCTTTTGTGTGTATCGAGGCATTAAGTGAAACTAGACACAATTCTCTATGGATAATAAGGAAATGTCGTGGTGGCTCCAACAGATAGAATATTGTAATTCACGATTTATATTACGTTTGGGGAAAATAATGTTCCAACGGATTCTTCACGAAGTTTTAAGTTTGATACTCTCTTGTAAATACTTTGTACGAGTCTCTTTAATCTATGTAGCTTCTAGTCGTTTTGTATCGGGTCTAGTTCGTAGTATGTCTTTATTCTTTTAATCTTGCTATAGTTTTCGGACAAAGTATATGGCAAAGATTAATTGGATTGTTAATGAAGTTGCGTATGTTTGATACGCTTGTTCGTAGAATTGTACGAGTCTCTCCAATCTTTGTTGCACATAGTTATTTTATAGAGCCTAGTTAGTAGTATATCTTTAACCTTGTAATTTGACTATAGTCTTTAGCCAAAGTATGCGGTAAAGATAATGCGATTGAGGAGAAAATATTACTAGAGAAATTTAGTTCCTGTGCCTCTGGCCATTACGTGAAAGTCAAAGGGGCGGGCTATGTTGTAAGCAGAAGTTGTGTAGCAAATTATTTGACTTTCCAATGATCTTGAAACATCCTGCGAACAGATGAATCATTGTTAGCTTATATTTAACACATTCGCAAACTGGCGTTTCGCAAAAACGACTATTACGGTTTTGTGTATAGAAAATCATATTAATTTTCTGTATGTGGTTATAATTCTAACGTACAGCATAGTATTCGTAGAGCTTGTAATTTGAAACTTGATATTTTACAGAATATTGCATTTGCTAGAATAATTTAACAATGATAAACAACATTCACTGTTATTATCACCGTTCGAAATTCTTCAGATATGTTATATGTTATAATCCCAATGTTACTATGATTTTGCTTCAGTTAAGTAGAAAATCGTGGTGAGCGCCCATGAGTGACGCTAGTAGCAAATGTGTAGAGCTTATATTTAACAGATTCGTTGTACAATAATAACAAGAAACCTTGATTTTGAGGAATGGGACCTATGACGTCCCAAGTGCTTTAGGGTCACATTGGCAACGATTGTGTTAAATTAAATCGTAGCAGAAGGTCAGAAGATTAACGAGTGTTGGACGAATTACAGGCTGTAGCCGCCTAAACACGCCATTGGCAGCCACCACCACGCTGGAGGATCCGGGAACGCCAGCCTCTTGGAAGGGCCCGCCACCCGGCTCGGAGCCGTCGCCCTTTACACCGAACTCCGTTGGCCAGGGTGGAGGTCCAGGGTCCGGTCCTTACAACAGTACAGGCGGTCCACCCAGCAATGCAGCCTTCCAAGGTCCTAGTCCATTTCCCGGCGGCGCTGGTAGTCCAGCGGGCGCGCCACCTTATCAAGGGCCACCACCTGGCTCCGCGACCCCACAATACACCGCGTCGCCGGCTCCAAGCGGTTCCTCGACACCCGGTCCAGGACCGCCACCGAATTCCGCGGGTTTCCCACCGCCACCGAACAATTCCGGACCTCCGTACAACGGGCCCGGCCCGAGTCCGTTCGGTTCGCCCTCTGGCGGGCCGCCGCAGTTCGTCGGTAGGCCCGGCTCCTCGGGGCCACCGTTCGTGCCCCCCGGAGCCGGCAATCCTCACTTCCCCTCCCACGGACAACCGTTCGGAGGACCCCAATACGGCATGCCGCCCGGCAGCCCATTCGGACCTGGACACCCGATGACAGGACCAATCGGACCCGGACACCCGGCCATGATGGGACCCGGTGGTCCCGTCGAGAGGATCGACCAAGGGTGAGTCCGCTATATCCTTTTCTATACAAGCACCCCGTGTCTCGGGAACGACTTGCGCAACCCTCGCGAACACTCTCCTTGAATATAGAGAATCGATGATGTCTATACACCGTCTCACGAGACGGTATGCTAACTCGCTACTTTTATTAACTATAGTAATGCCTCGATGTATACGCGTGAAACATGTAACCGCACTATCACGGGAGGCAAAGCTGTAGCCCTTGAAAAGTGGAACAATGCTGTGTTAGTGGGTGGGACATTGTTAATCCAATGACAAAACTCTTTTGTTGTATCAAGTCATGTTTGTTTTTGTATAGTTTCAACGGGAGAGTTAACGCACTTGCGAGAATAGTACAATGATAGAAGGTTAGGGAAATGTATGATCAATACTTTGAGGATTGGAAAGAAACGTCTCGTTGAAAAATAGATGAAAAACAATGTTATTTATGGGACTAGTTAATATTGTATTTAACAAGTCAATATCTCAGAATACTGCCGTGTTTGGATTCATTTTAATTGGGAAAGTATTAGGAATACGTCAGCGGTAGTTTCATAAAAAGATTATTAAAAGATTTCGCATACATCGAGACATTACTGCATCCAAAAAATGTGATTGCAACTCTGCAGCACTCTAGTGGTTGCCACGTGCATTTGTTTACCTATAGTGACTCGACTCGTTGGACAGAGTGTAGTTCTCGTCTTATTGGTTGCGAAGCATCTCCCTTGACACGCGTCGATTTAGATCAAACTGGAACGCTTCCGACCATTTCTCCCGTTTCTAACAATTTATCTAACTCCGTGTAACAAACAGTAGAGTTCCTCATTAAGTCGCGTCAAGCTTGATTCAGTAAAAGAGAAACGATCAGCTGGACTCGAAAAGAGTTGAGAAAATTCCGAAAACCGAGTACACCCTCGAGCAAATCAAATATGAAAATAGTCGGAAGTTATCCAGGCAGCTACAGTATTCTACTCGCACGTAGCATCCCCTGTTCCGTAGAAGGAACTAAAATTTAAATTCGCGGATGCCCGGTCGTAGGAAACAAGTTCCTTTTACAGTCACGTAGAACACCGGGAATACTGTAGTTTCTTGATCATTTGCATGCCTAAAAACGAAGCTCGCGTCTGTACAGCGGTATTCAGACGCAGTCCGTTGATAGATTCGTCGGTTTTCGCATTTATTACCGCGATCGATGTTCAATCGTGTAGACAGCGTGCTGGGAAACGTTTGTACCATCGGCGTGTAAGATACAAGGGCGCAGCGGCGTTCGACATTGTTCGGGCCTCTAACATTCCTAGATAACGCGGTCCACAGGTAGCGACTGTTATTTATCACTGGACTGCCGGTTGGTCCGCATTCTTGCCGATAATCCCGCAGGCGACAGGGCCGCGTCTCTGCCCTTTAGGAACGGTTTCCCGATCGTTCGCTTCGCTTCGCGTTCTCGTCGTCAATGGCCGGACAACTCGTTCTCGAAATCAGTTACACACGGTCCGAGGTTGTCCGGACGCATCGCCGCGATAAAAGCTACAGATGTTTCTGGGTATGAGAGTTGTCGATGCTGTGCGTCGGTGGTTCAGCCGCAGATACGAACCGAAACAGCGGCTTTCCGATCCGTGTCACCTGTGGGCTCGAATCATTTACCTGTTGGGCTTCTAGTTCGCCCACTAACTACACTGTTTTCGACGACCTCGGAACTGTTTCCGGGTATATTGTTTAGTGGTCCTTTCGCGATATTCGGCAGCAATTTCTCCGGTTAAGTTGTTCCTTTGTAAATTCACTTTTCAGCGAATTTGTTGGTTCGAGACGATTTATGAAATTCTGAAATAATAGGAACAGTGAGTACTTTACTATTTTATTTGAGATTCGGACCATAAGCAATTTTTATAGTTAAATTGTTCATTCGTCGG